>OZ007580.1:3549907-3579907 GCA_963931925.1 Onchidella celtica | reverse complement strand
AGATTGTCCACGATTTTTACTGAACATGGGCTTCTTTTCGAATAGTTTATTTATAAATTTACATTTTTTTTTGTTTCCTTTGACTCTATTTAATGTCTTTTTTTGTATTCTTGAACTCTGAGGCATCCTAGTCTCTGTTCAGAATGATAAAATGAGTGTCAGTTTGCCGTGCTAAAAAGCTATTGAGGACTCTGCCATGCAAGTACTTCTGTGTGCAAGTGTTTTAGTCCTATTAAGGTGACCACTGAACTGTTAATACGTGGTACAAAAGGCAAGAATGGATGACTTGTAGTGCAGGATGAAATCTTAAGGTTGAGATCTTGTACAGTAAATATGGCTGGCCAGCACTGTGGGTCATACAATGTCTTATGACAAAGCTAACCTCCACCCAATCCATTGTACTGAAATTCTCATTCTTAATTTTGACTGGCCAGCATTGTTGGTCACATAATGCCTTATCACAGAACTATCCTCCAATTAACCGTACTGAAATTCTTATAATTAAGTATGGGTGGTCAGCACTGTGGGCCACGCAATGTCTCATGACAAAGCTATCCTCCAATCCACTGAACTGAAATTGTCATCTTTAACCCGGGCTTACAAGTTGAAAGGCTTAGGCCCGGCGCGCACTATGTTAAAATTAACCACCCGTTCAATGCACGCAATCTTTCGCGTGGTGTGAAGCACTGTAAACTCTTTGCCAAGCAAGCAAAAATCTGCGTTTGCACGCCTTGCAGCACGCGAAACGGGATAGTGCGCGCCGGGCCTTAGTGCCATATGGTTTCCTCGTCAAAAAAAAAGCAGCTAAAACTGAGGTATTGAGCAAAAAAATGTGTTTTGCTTTCACGGAATAATTATGAAACTCCAGCTCTTTCGATGTGCCTCATTCTATCAATACTAGCTTACAATCCCAGGTTAAATGCACGCAGAAACTGTACTTCCCCACACTTTATGCACAATAATATACAGTTCGTTTTGGAGTCCACATGGACTTAGGCATGATATAGAACTAACCTGTTCATTTATCCATTTGTAGTAAAGTATAGGAAGGATGAGGCTGTTGTAGCAGATGTAGTCTGATCTGGTCGGCTAACACATCTGAGCCATTTTGTTTATGTATAATGGAAATGTTTTTAAGTTAAGAAAAATAATACTCGCCCATCTCTCCATTGCTGGGCAATCTTCAATTTTCTGCTTATAATGATGGCAGGTTTTCTCATGTCACCGATTAGTTTACGGACACGCACCCTGCAAATAGTAAAAATGGTCGGTTTTAGAGTCAAGTGGGCTGTCCCACAGACTAATAAAATACCCAGACTGGATGATCCCATTGTGTGACGTCCCAAAACAGAGAAAGGTCATGAACCATCCGCCACATTAAGTTTACGTTTACGACCGACGCTTCAGCATAGCTACCATGTTGAATGACACCATTTTGATGCGCCTACTGAACGCGGAAGTTTGGTTCCGCACCAAGAAATTTATACATGTACCACCAATCTTGACAAATAAAATGAAATTTCTACTGCAGATAGAACTAGAATCGGAATTTCCCGAGCGGCGGCCATGTTGGTTATACGACCGCCGCTCGGGAAATTCCGTAAAAAAACGACACAGCCGGAAGCTCGTGTTTCCAGTCTGGTTAATTTATTAGTCTGTGGGCTGTCCCCCCCCCCCCCCCCCCAAGACAATTTTGAGAAAATTGAGTTTCAAGCTTTTTTGGCCATTTGGCCTACATTTCGTTTGTTTTATGGTGGACATAGCCAGTGCTTGTGACAATGAATTGGAAACGAATCTTCTTCCATGGTAGGCCAAGGCTCACTTTTGACTAATACAGTGGAATTCGAAATTTTGAGATGTGCGGGATAGCCCTCTTATTGTCTTTAAAACCAACCAAATATTCAAGAGCTGCATGAATTCAGAGACCCCCCCCCCCCCCCGCCCTTGTCAGATTTTCCACTAGATAAGAGTAGGTAGGTACATTCCCCTCGAATGAATCTATCCAGAGGAAGAGTTAGTTAGGTATGGTGACCACCCCTATAATACAGGTTGTTGAATTAACATTGCAATATGTTGCATCGAACGGTAAATACAGCAATGTATGAACAAACACGTCCATTGCTCAATACTGTACCAATATTGTTGATTATTATGCTTGAATATTATATATTCGATATTTCGGCCTAAACATGTAGTCCAAACAACATGCCCAGGCCAGGCGGTGTATCTATTGATACACATGTCGCACGAAAACAGACTGATCTACTTTTCATTTCATGAATATTTATGAGGTGGAAAAGAATATTTGCGTTCTTAATTCTATTTTGTCCTGCCCCTGAATGTTTCTCGCACATGTGCTTTCATCAGGGCTGGAGTAAGCATTAAGCCAAATAAGCACGTGTTTAAGGCGTGAAGGGAAAAGGAGGGCACCACAGAAATTTGACATTGCCGGATTTATCATGGACCATAATGGTGCAAAACTGTAAATGGTGCCGCTGAATCTGGATCCACGAAAAGCCCCCACCCCTCTTCCCTCCCCCCTCCCCCGAAAAAATTGAAAAACTTAAACTATTTCTACAATTCTATTTTCTGGTTTATTTTTGTTTATATTTTGAATTACATGTACAGTATATGGGGGCACCAAAATCTTTAGTGCTTATTGCATCTAGCCTTGGCTTTAGTAGAAAGTCTGGCTGAAAAGACGTTTCAAATCTTTTCTATGAATCCATCAAATGCCAGGGAATATGGGCCTTTTTTGTTGGTTTTTTTTTTTATTGACCTGTCTGAAGGGGCATTTTATTCTGTTTACTGACATTTTGTTTCACTGAGTCAGCCAAGGGTTGAAAAGATTGCATGAAAAAGTTATTCTACAGCAACCTAGGTGGGAAAGAGGTATACAGATAGTTTGGAGGTGATCTTGATAAGTAATTAAGACTGCTGAGTTTCATCCATCTGTACATCCATCCGTCCATCCGTATGCCCGTCTGACCGTCCGTCCGTCCGTCCGTCCGTCCATCCATCCATCCATCCATCCACCCAACCATCCATCCATCCATCCATCCATCCATCCATCCGTCCCAGCGTCCATCTGCCCTGACGTACATCATTTTATACACCCATCCACAGCTTTGTCCGCCAGTGCATCCATCAATTAACTCAGCCCCCATACATCCATTCCTCTCAATACCTATCGTTCCCTCCGCCTTTTATCCAGCGATCCGTCCGTCTCTCTAAAAGCCGATTCATTTATTCATCAACCCAAGTATAAGTTAGTTTGTCCTTCGTTTTGTCTAATTGTATGCCACCTTTATTGCCTTTTCATAAGTTTCTATAGAAACAAAGTTCTAGCCACGTTATTAAGAATAGTTGAATGTTCAAATTCAGACAGTGGTGTACATTGATCTCAAAAATCAATTCCTGTCTGAAGCTGTGGATTTATGACTTACATTAACCTACATCTTGAGAAGAAATCGAATAATTTCTATTGCAATTGGCCACGTGGAAATCTAATTAACATTTTTATAGCTTTTAATTAAGAGTCTGTTTGCAGTTTCTGTGACAGAGAAAAAATGCCTGAAATCTCAACGCCGGTGACAAATAAAATGTTTACCTGTAACCGCGGGGTTAATGTATCAATTTGATATACTTTTGATTAATTATCATAAACCATATTTTTTTTTATCAGTGACTCAAAATTATTTTGTCTAATATCTAGAGCAGATTTTTGGCTTTTTTGTTGTTTATTCGGAGAGGGGCGGTACTAGGTAGATATATGTTTATATTATTTTTGTTTCTCTTGCGTCACCCAGAATTGTGATGTCGTGCACACTGCACCCCTCACCCCCCCCCCCCGCACCTACCACGCTGTGCACTGGCAATTATTTTTGTTTTTGGCACGGCAGCTCAGTACGCGCACTCACAAAGATTAGTTGTAGTCCAAAAAGGGAAAATTGGCGACTCTCAGGAGAACTAAACATCACGGTCTTGAGATTTCCGATGCAAAACGAAATAAAATTGGAAATTTCTGTAGGAGCTCACGGTCGTTCTGTAACATAGAAGTGAAAGACACCAATATGGAGACGAAAATGTACAATGCTGTTCCTTCTTTCATGTTCACAATGAACTTTTAGTTGTTTTGTTATCACTATAAGTGACCGGTGACGTCATGTCTTGGTTGAGACACAAAGACACAAAGACACAAAGACACAAAGACCTTGTCATTTAAGGCAAAATCAATTCACTTGCCATGTCCCCGCCTTAGTTTTTGTTTTTCCTGAAAAAACAAGTGGAGATCTTTGAGTAGGTAGAATAGGTATGACAGATGCACACTTTGACGCTTATTTAAAATGCGTTGTGGCACATATCAAGTTGCGTCACAGTTCCGATGTATTCTAATTCCCAATCAAAATCCTAAAGTCGCAATGCTTTAACGTCGAATTTCTCAGTTGCGCAAAAACTGGAGTTAGAACTAACAAGAACTAAAGTTGTGACCAGTGCCTATTTATACTCACCAGTGCTCACTGTCCAGTGAAAGTTTTCTTTACATTTGTATTATGTCACTCTATCCACTCAAATTCTCCTTGTGGACCGTGCGGCCTTCAGAGATTATAACTCACGTCACAGCCAGTGATTAAGTCATGAACCACCGGTGTCCATTAAAACTGTACAGACAAAGGACGTGTTCATATTGGTATCGGGTGTGATTTTGGTGCCCATAAAAGAGAATCCATTGGTACAGCTGTGAACAAGGAAACCTAGCTATAATTGTGATTTGTTGCAAATTTGCATGACCTTATTATGTACCAATATGAAATGTTTTCTTTCTATAAGCTAGAAATAAAAATCTTTATTTGATTCCCTGTCAAACACGGATTGTCATTTTTTAAAAACAAAATGTGTTTGTTTCTGTCCTGTTCTGCAATTTGAAATGAAGTGAGGGTTACATGGAGTATTCATAACTAGTACACAGAACTGTAAACCACCGGAATAGAAATATCACGACCTTAATTTGTGTATGTTCTTTTTGCGTTTTCTGAAAATCTGGAGCTCTTTTAGTATGTGAAAGAGGCATAACAATTGCAGGCTTTGACAGTTGTTTAAAACCCACTGTGGCACATATCGAGCTGTTTGACAGTTCCGATTTATTCTAACTCCTTGTCACAACAGTAAAGCTGCGAACGTTTAACATCGAATTTCCCAGCTGTGCAAAAACATTATTTTCATAACAACAACAATCACAGAAAGAAAACCCACCCAGTTTCTCACACATGTTTCAGTACATGGGACTGGCAGATACGAATTTATTGTACAGCAATCATATCGAACTTTGTCGTAGAATGTCTTGAATATTCACAAGCAAGTGACAACAGCTGCATAAACCAAGATCCCTGATTGTGTCACACGTCCCTGGGTGAAATTAATATAATAAAATCTTCTTCTTCTTATGAAGTTGATTCGTCTATGTAAAAAGACGATCCCTCAACTGCACCATATGCGACTCGTCGTTACTCCTCTGAGGCTAAAACAGGGTAAAAGCCTTGCATATTGTATGTTAGGACCATTTAAAATATGTTCATTGTGTAAATTCTTTTGTATATATATCTCTGGTATAAGTATCTCTTGGCATCCAGATTGTGCACAGAAATAGACCCGCACTTTATATACAATGGTAGCTGCAACGGATAATTATGTTCTTTAATTCATTGTCAAAAGCCGTTGCAGACGATAGTGTTTGGACTTCTGCCGGGAGGTTGCTCCACATCCTGATGACATTAGGGTAAAAAGAGTAAAGATGGCTATTAATCTGTGAGCTTGGGATGTTATATCTTATGTTATTCTTTCTGTTGCCTCTGGTTTTAATGGTGAGGTGGTTCATTGGGATATGGGTATTTCCTTCCCTGCCCTTATAAAATATTTACGCATTCAATAATCAATCTCAAATCAAACCAGACTGCGATCTTCTTTTGTGTGTGCATTGACTTTTTGACAAGCAACATGACGTTCATTGAGTTAGCCAATTTTAACAGCGTAAGAAAATTATTACAGTGCTTTGCCCTGTCAGCAGTTAGTAATAAGTTTGCACTGATCCAACTTGGTGAAAAAAAATCGTAACATGGGCTTTTGTGAGACTGATCAAAATCTCCACACCAACGTATTAATTTGTCAGTTCACAGTTTGAAATGTCGAATCTTTTCCATAGAAATAACTGATTGAACTTTGGTTTATAAATTAATATTAATGAATTTTTGTTTTGTTTGAAGATAGAGTTTACTGGGTTCGGCATACGGAGAGCGACTTTTGTTAAACGTTGATAGATCTATGGAAGAAAAAAAAAATGAGTTAATAGGACAATGTTCGATCTGCCCCCCCCCTCCCCAATTGTTGCGGTGATTGAGTAATAGTCAAATTTTAATGATTGAGTTATGAAAATCTTGCTACAAAATTAATGGCACGATAAGCCGGCCCAGCGGTCGTCTGTAGAATCCTTGTTTGACGGGGAAGCTAAGGGTTCCGGTTCGAATCCTGTTTATGACTCGGGTCCATCTTAATCATTTCTTGCGTTTTTTTTTATTTTTTAAATTTAGTTTTATAAGTTTCTGACTGATTAGACAGATAGAGAGATAGATGGACAGACGGACAGAGACAGACAAATAGACAGGCAAGGAAATAGCCTAACTGATGATTTAGTGACATTTTCTGTTCCAGATTTGGTAGATTTGAGCCGTGAATTTTGCACGTGATTAAATGAAAGAAAAACAGAACATTCTTTTCTCTCTTTATTTATGTAATACACACACGCATGCACACACACACACACACAGAGAGAGAGAGAGAGAGAGAGCGAGAGAGAGAGAGAGAGAGATAGAGAGGGTTGGAAAGTATTCAATATCATGAAAAACTCTATTGTATTCTCTCACACAGATGCACAGCAATAGAACCACACAAACTTATGATGACGCAATCCACACAAGCTGTGCAACACTAAATTGTCCTAACCATTAACCTGGCGCTGTTGTGATGAGAACGTACGGTCCCCAAACATTTTGACATAAAACTTTAAGAAAAATAATAAGGCTTGAAAAGCTGCAGGTCACCTGTCACCTGTCACCTGTCGGCTTCATCGTCATCGATGTTAGCTGCTACAGTGGATGTCACGACAAAATCTCCTCCACCCAATCCTGTCCTTAGCTTTCCTAGTTAGTTCACTTATTTCCAGCTGGCTGACTTTCTTGATGTTATCGTGATATATAATGGGTGGTCTTCCTTGTTTTCTCTTTGTTTCTGTCTTTCCTTGAAGGATTGATATTGTTATGCGGTGATAACAAACAAAGAGAAGTCAGTTGTAGCCGGGAAGATAAGCAACTTTATTCTGGTAATATTTACAGGTCATTAGTTATATACAGTATCGCAGTAGATGTACATAATAATGCATAGAGTAATGAGGGTCACCAAATATCAATAAAGATAAAGTCATTCACACACTTTCATACTTTAGAATAGGTGACCTAATGTATTACCAACTCACTGAGAGTAATGCAACATGAAAAGTAATGTAAGTAAAGTGGTGGTGTTAATTAATCACACAACGCATAAGAGGTAAATTATTTCCCTTACTACGTAATTAAGTGTAGGTCTAACCAAGGGCAGTAACTAAGTAAATTACATGTATGCATAATTTCCCTTGATTATATATATGGATATATAACACCTCCCTTCTAGCCTGAAGTACATATGGTGAAGGCTAAAACTAAAATTCATGCTACATAAACATGATAAAGTCGCGTCTTGTCGAGATCGGTCCTTGCCACCCCATGTCAGAATGGTGTGGTAGGTCTCGGTCTCGTCCGCTCCTATCCACCCTATGCCAGGATAGTGTGGTAGGTTTACGGACACGTCAGTCCTGGAGTGCGGTCCTTGCCACCCCATGCCAGGATGATGTGGTAGGTTTCCGTACTCTGTCATAGGTTCAGTCCTTGCCACCCCATGTCAGAATGGTGCGGTAGGTTTCTGAACCTTTACAAACAAATCAGTCTCTATGTCTCTGTCGTCGAGGACGTAGCTGATCTGTATGCCGGCGGCAAATTGGTCCATCTGGTAGAATCTTGACTTCAAACAGGCTGTGGCCAATGGTTGCCGTCACCTGTGCAGATTTCCATTTGTCCTTACGCCCCCCTTTGAAAGACAAAGCGAAGCAGGGATCACCAACGTTGAACTTCGGTTGACGGTCGGCAGATTTGACTATAGCTTTCTGTCGTCTGCGTTGTCTTCGACGGGCTGGTGGAACATCTGGAGTCTGGTCGACGGCATCGGGCGGACTGGCATGTCGTTCTCTCGCGGGAAGGATGACATCAAGCTTGGTCCTGATTTGACGGTCATTCAGTAGTTGACTGGGACTGGATCCACATGGTAGAGGTGTACGTCTGTACAGCATCAGGAATTCCGCACACCAGTTTCGACAGGACGTCTGCAGGACTGCATCCGGTTTCAAATCGTCGAAAACTTTGTGTAGGAGATTGTCCACTGAGATTCCCAATCGCTTTGTGGTTGCTCTCCCAAGCAGGTTAAAGTCCATCTGTGTCACGACGAATTTCTGTATACAAGTTGTCTTGGCATGCGATGTATGTAGAAATATTTCGCCCGTCACTGGTAGTTTCTGACCTGAGGCACACTTGTACTGGCATTTCACAGTGGTGAGTTTAGGGGACTTCAAACTGCGCCATGTCTTGGTTGAAATGAAGTTGTCCCTAGAACCAGTGTCGATTTCAAACTGGACAGGCTGGTTGTTGACGCAGCATGTCTCGGTGATTGGTCCCGCTGTATTCCAACGGACAGTTTGTATCCTCTTGATCGGACGTTGTTGACTTTTCTTCTTCCGACAAGCTGACTCTATGTGCCCTTTTATGTTACAGAAATGGCACACGGCGTTAGCGAACCTGCACTCATTTCGGCTGTGCTGTCCTTCGCATCTGCTGCAAACAGTCTTCTTCGTTGTCGGTTTGCTTGACTTTTTAAACATTGATGGATAGCCCTGGACTTGAGTTTGCTGTTGAGGGTTTTGCTTGCATTTTCTTCTCTGATTGAGCTTGAAGACTTCGCCGTCACTGGTACCGGATGTTTCTTTGGCCACCTTTGACGCCTCCTCGACCTCTGCCGCCACCTCTACTGCCTTGCTGAAGGTCAGTTCGTCATCTTTAATCTTGAACAGTGCCTTTATGACCGCTTCATTTTTAATGGAGCAGACAAATCGTGTACGCATGGCCTCGTCAAGTGGGTCTTGGATTGATGCGAAGTCGCAAGTCGCTGCCTCTTGACGAATGCGAGCAGCCAGTTGGTGCACACTTTCTGCAGTCTTTCTGTCAGTGTAGGTCCAAAATTTAAATCTTTCCCGCACAACGAAACGTTTGGGGTCGAAATGTTCCCCCATCCAGGTCTTGATAGTTTCAATGGTTATTTCGTTGACGTCTATCGGCGGGGTCTGTTGAGAAGCTTGGTTTTTTAGCATCTTGTAGACCTCACTGTTCTGGTTGGTCAGAAAAATGTCAACCTTTTTTGCTTCTGGTATGGAGTTTGCCTTTGTGAAGGTGGTAAACCTTGCCCAGTAATCTGACCACAGTTCTATTGTTGAATCAAATGCTTCGAACTTGGTGTTGGTGACTGGCTTGTTCATAGCCAAAGACATCAGTGCTTCCATCTGCTGTCGCTGCAGTTCCATCTGTTCTCGTTGCTGTTCCATCTGATTACGCAGCAAAGTGATGAGGTCTTCTTGTGACGTTTCTGCAGCTGGAGTCTTCGGCATCTTGAGGCACGGCTGGGCTACTTGGCACAGCTGACTGGCGGTTTACAATTCGAGATAGCTAAGAGCGAGCTACTCGGTGTTTTAGAGCTAGCCGAGACGTTGCTTGGCTCTATGTACAGCTTCAGGTCCGCTACTTGGATCCGGGTGGTTGGTCCGTGAGCTGGCTTGGGTACTGAAGCTGCTTGGCTTGCTGCTGGTCTGATTCCGCAGGCTTGTATTGGCTTCCTTCCGCTTGTAAGGCTTGGCTGGCTTGGGTTCTTGTAGTACTAGTGGGTTTCAGAACTTGAGTGACATCAGAACTTGTGAAGATCCCATCCTCGTCGCCAATTTGTTATGCGGTGATAACAAACAAAGAGAAGTCAGTTGTAGCCGGGAAGATATGCAAATTTATTCTGGTAATATTTACCAAGGTCATTAGTTATATACAGTATCGCAGTAGATGTACATAATAATGCATAGAGTAATGAGGGTCACCAAATATCAATAAAGATAAAGTCATTCACACACTTTCATACTTTAGAATAGGTGACCTAATGTATTACCAACTCACTGAGAGTAATGCAACATGAAAAGTAATGTAAGTAAAGTGGTGGTGTTAATTAATCACACAAAGCATAAGAGGTAAATTATTTCCCTTACTACGTAATTAAGTGTAGGTCTAACCAAGGGCAGTAACTAAGTAAATTACATGTATGCATAATTTCCCTTGATTATATATATGGATATATAACAGATATCATAAGGGCCGTGCTTTTGTTTCGGGCCGCGTGGCCGATGTATGCAAGTCTTCTTTTATTTATTTCAGGTGTTATTCTTCTGGTGGTGCCAAGCTGTTCTAAGATGCTTGTATTTGTTCTCCTTTCTGTCCAACTTATTCTGAGTAGCCTTCTGTAAAGCCACATTTCAGCTGCCTCCAATCTTGTTATGTCTGCCTTTTTGAGTGTCCAGGCTTCACAACCATATAGTAGGACTGGCCAGATCAAGCACTTAAGTATGTTCACTTTGAGGTCCGTTGGTGTGCCTCTATCCTTCCAAATGTTGTTTAGTTGAACCATTTTGTGTTTTGCCATTCCTATCCTTGTTTTTATGTCCTTTGAGCAGCTTCCATCTTGCGATTTATGTGATCCTAGGTATTTGAAATCAGTCACTTTTTCTAGTGCTGTTTTGTTTACTAGTATCTCCTGGTGTTCATGGTGCCCTGTTCCAGTATGCATGACTTTGGTTTTCTTAGCATTTAGGTGTAGGCCTGCTGTCTTGCCCGCTTCATCCACTCTGTGCAACACTCTTTTCATGCTGGTGATGTTATCTGACATAAGAGCTGTGTCATCAGCGTAGCGAAGGTTTGTGATGTTTCGGCCTCCGATCTTTATTCCCATATCTTCTATGTCTGCGTTTCTCATGATCTGCTCAGTATAAATATTGAAAAGATGAGGTGAAAGTATGCAACCCTGTCTGACTCCTTTCTCGATGTTGAAATATGGACAGTTCTCATTGTTCCATCTAATCGTTGCCTTTTGTTCGTGGTATAGTGCAGCGATGAGGGTCACAAGGTGTTTCGGGAATCCCATCTTAATCATTATATCGAACAGGTGATGGTGCCTAACGCTGTCGAACGCTTTGCTGTAGTCTATGAACGTGATGAAGGCTTCGTTTCCATTGCTTCTTATCTGTTCAATCATTATTTGTAGTATGAAGAGCATGTCAGCGGTTCCTCTGTTGGTCCTGTAACCAGCTTGACATTCTGATAGTTCCTCTTCTACCTTAGATTTCATCCTGTTGAGTATGATGATGAGCAGGATTTTGCTGGTGTGACTGATGAGGGCGATGGTTCTATAATTTCCACAGTCTTTGACATTGCCGCTTTTGTATAGCATGACGAATTCTTGTAGCTTCCAGTCTGTTGGCCATTCATTTGTCTGCCAAATTTTGCAGATCATTTGGTGGAGTGCTTTTATTCCTGATTCGCTGGTATGTTTCAGGAGTTCACCTGGTATGTTGTCTAATCCAGGGGATTTTCCATTCTTTATTTGTTTTATTGCAGCCTGTACTTCCTCCAAGAGAGGTTCTGGTTCTTTATCTATCTGTTGTGAGTCTGGTTGTTGGAGGTCCCTCGGGTCTGGTCTGATGTTGTCCGCAAACAGCATCTTGCCGTATTCGTGCCATCTTGAGAGCAAATCTTTTGTGTTTGTCAGTGTTGTGCCTTCTTTGTTGTTCAGACTCAAGTTCTGTGGTTGGAAATCCCTCTTTTTTACTTTTCTTATTTGTTCAAACATTTCTTTTGACTTTCTTTGTGTATTACATTCTGTTATGTTTGCACACTCTCTTTCTAACCACGCATTCTTGTCTCTTCTGATCTTTGTTTGGATTTCCTTCTTCAGTGCATGATATTCATCTTGTTTACTAAGTTTTCTGGCTTTGCTCTTTCTTTTTGCAAGCTCTATCACCTCTTCACTGATGTATGGTTTGGGAGTTTTCCTCGTTCTTTTTCCCGAGTTTCGATTCAGCTGTTTCACTCCAAATTCTTTTCATGTCTTTCCACAGTGTATCTGGGTGTCTTTCTTCAGCTGACCACTCCTTGAGTAATGCTGAGAAACGGTTTTCTGTTTCGATCTGAAAAGCATTGCTGATTTCAGGGTCTTTCAGTTTGTCCGTGTCAAATCTGGTGGTGGGTTTTGGCTTGCTCTTCCTATAGGCTTTCAATCTCAGCTTTGCTGTCACTAAAATGTGGTCAGTGTCACAGTCTGCCCCTGGCCTTGTCTTTGAGTTGAGCACAGTTGTTTTCCAGTTTTTGTCAATCAGGATGTAATCAATCTGGTTTCGGAGATTGCCTCCAGGGTTTATCCATGTGTATCTTCTTCGCATCGGGTGTTTAAAGAGAGTGTTCGTGATGCTCATTTCATTTGCATGGCAGAAAGATGCTAACATGTCTCCTCGGTCGTTTCGTTCTCCTAATCCATAGGGTCCTATCCCACATTCCAGATCCTCACCCTCTCCCACTTTGGCATTGAAATCTCCCATGATTATGCATATTTCTCTGCTTGGGATTTTGTCTGTTACTGATTGTAGGTCATTATAGAACAGCTCTATTTCTTCTTCTGTGCTCGCAGATGTGGGGGCGTATACTTGTATGATGTTCAGGGGCACGGGTTGGGTGTCAAGTTTCACAGTGACAATTCTATCACTTATAGCGTCATGGCTGCTAATGTTGTCTCGTAAGCGTCTGTCCAGTATAATTGCAACACCATTCATGCCGCGTTTGTTTCCGCTGTATACGATGGTGTGATCTTCTGTCCTGAATAGGCCCTGTTTGTCCCACCGTACTTCACTCAGTCCAGTGATGTTCATGCTGAGTTCCTTCAGCTCCTCTAACAGGAGTGTAAGTTTTCCCATTTGTTTCATGGTCCTAACATTCCAGGTGCCGATGTTGATGACACTTTTGCTTTTTCTTTTCTTTGAATAGGAGTATCTACACCTCTGTTTCTTGCACTCACCGTCAGATACGCCAGTATCGTCATCACGGGTGCCTTCTGCAGTTGTGGATTCTCCCTCCCCAGTCGTTTTTGAGTCCCGACCCTCCCTGGGGGACTCAGAGGACACAGAACTATAACTTTCTTTCCTTTTGTGTGACATTTCATTGTAGTTTTTGGCAAGAAATTCTTCCAGTGGTCTGCCATTGCTTTCTGAAAGCGCAGTGCACATACTGTGCATTGGTCCCGGCCATTGTTTCAAAAACGGAATCCTCTGCCCGCAACCACGAGAGACAAAAGCCGTGCCCAAAGATCCTTCGGTCGCCTTCCGTCCTCATCCATCCCCTGCTGCCAGGATTTCACCAGAGCCCTGTTAGCCAGCGACGTTTCGGGGTGACCCGGGATGGCCTTCACGGCTAGCGTAGCGCCTAAGTGACACAAGGTCACACCGTACTTCGCCCGAACCCAGCAATCCCCTACTTTGTCCTGTTTCCACCTCCCGGGACGAGGACCCAGGGTTGGGCTTATGGGAGGCAGGTACCAGTTAATTACATCAAATAACTCGCCATGAAAGTGCAATAAAATTATAAGAGTTGAACTGCTTTAGTAACAAGTTAAATTAAGTTGTGATAAAAATATCATAAAATTATACGAATTGGAGAATTTGACGCGTCCACCAGGCCCAGGAAGCCCAAAACGCGTAGTTTATCTCACACTCCTCTGTCCGCCTCGCCTGTCCAGTTATTGATAGTACAAGGGATGTGAAACACACACACACACAAAAATAAAAAATAATCCTGTAGAGTGAATAACCTTTACAACGGATAAGATTAACAAAAAGAACATTGATTAATAGTTAAAACATAGTGAACAAGTCAAAACCTCTGTTGTCAAGTCTCAGCTCATTCATCACCTGCGACAGTTCATATAGATATGGCCTTTCCGCTGGCGAGCTTTTGAGACATTTCAACAGTAATAACTGGCATTTCTGATATCCTAAAACAGCATTATCTAGAACACTTTTTGTGTCACTATAACATATTTCCGACGCCGAAGGCTCCAGTTTGCCTGGTGCAGGATAGTTATTGTAACCCGATATCAGATTTTGATACTGTGGGCATTTATGCCTGGTTGCCAAGCTCAGAACGAGATCTTTGGCGTAGAAGTAGTCTTGCAGTAAGAGGTACAGGGCGTGGCATAGACTGAAAATGTCTGACCATACAGACGACCTCCCTCCAGCGACCACTTCTGGAGCCATGTACAGATACCGAGGCATGTCATTTAGATCTGGAGAAGGGATTTTTCCTTTGGAGACGGTCGAAGTTCCACCCAGATCGATGAGTCTAACATCAATTGGTATCATGTCCCCTTTCTCTAAATCTTGCCACTTAACCAAAATGTTGTTTAAACAGAAATTATTTATCAAATACCCTGCCTGGTGAGCAGAATGCATATGCTGTATTACTAAAGCTGAGACCTTCTCAAGCGCCTGTTGCCTGCAGGACTTGATTAAGCAAACAGTTCCCCACTTGTAAGAAAACTGGGTCAACATAAAGAATACATCTATGTCTCTGCTCTCGCACACATCCATCAAATGTCCAAAGTCATAAATATGATCAGCCCGAATTTGTTCGTTAATTTCGCCATTAGTTGCTTTCGCCAAAGCTCTTTTATCCCATTCACAGACTGAACTAAACTGGAGGAAATCCATCAACGACGTGCCACTACCGTAAAACTCCTGAACAAAAGCTGCGTCTTTCAGATATGTATAATCTATCGAAATACCAAGAACTTTAGGAGCAACACCTAGGCTTCCAAGATGAGCTGTCACACACGCCTCGCTTCGGACTCGATCAAATTTCACCTTGTAGAAATCTTTCACTACCACAGTACGGTTATCAGATGTGAGTTCGGTCAGTCGAATAGAGTCATAACGGCCCTTTGTCACCCATCTGACGTCATCTGGGTCAGTCTGCACAATGTCGTACTCGTCTAAAACAAAAAGTGGCACCGGGCATCGTTTTGATAGAATTTTGCTTTCTTCTGTAAGCCACGCCCATTCGTTGGAGTCTTCCTCGTCACCAGCGTTTGACGTAGCATCAACTTTGTCTGATTGTGTCATTGCTGAATATTTAAAGGTTTTCAGAGATTTCTTGCATTCGGAAACATGGATTTCATGAGATGTGGCAGAGAGTGTACTTACGATATTACAATTATAAAAATGTGCATGGTTTCGTAAGCTAATCTCAAAAATGATACTGTCCAACTTGGCAAGAACTTCTGAGATTTTTGGTCTATCCGTGGGGTCATCAGCCATACACCAGTGTGCCAGGAGATACACGCTATCCAACTTGGTGGCTTTGGCTGCTCTCAACAGAACATGTCCCAGAGCAAAAACATCACTAGCTGTTGTAGTTCTGGTGCCATTGGCTAACTCAGGAGCCAGAAATTGGTGAAAATTCAGAGCTCTAAAACTGAAATCGTAAAACCTTCCATGTTTATATGTAGCCAGGCCGAGATCAATGAAGAGAACTTTAAAACCATCCCTTTTATGCTGAACGAGAATATTCTTACTGTGTAGATCGTTAAACAGGACATGATTTTCATGTAAGACTTGCAAATTTACAGTTAATTGTCGAAAGATATTCAACCACTGGAGAGTTGTAAAAACACCGGGCTCATCCAGCCAAAAATAGAGGGATTTTGAAAACGGAAGATACTGGTAGACCAAGGAAATGTTGGCAGTCATCGGCCCTGCAGGCAGGAGACCGATCAGAGGCGTTGTGAGTCCCAGTTGCTCAACAAACCTGACCGATAGAAAATAAATAACAAAACTTTCGTCATTATGTTTGATCAAAATGGCAATACGTGTCTTCCCTTCCATCTTCGGGTTTCTACTTTACCACTATGGCGGATCTGAAGTTGGAATATGACATGGATTTATGACTTCAGCACAGGGGCCTCCGCCAGTTGATTATAGATATCAAAATTTTATTTTATTTTTTATTGCAGGCCGTTGTCCTCAAAAGAAATAGTATTATTTTTATGAAAGTGTTGGTAGTCATTAAAGTAATAAAAATAAGGATTTGATATTTTTAGAAATAAACAAATCGAATATTTCACAAACATATTTTAGTTTTGAAGACCTCACGGTACCTCTTCTTTTTGTTGTGTTGTGCTTGCACCTGTCTATGAGAATCTAATGTTGAGAATATGTTGTAGAAGATTGAATAAACTGATTTCAAGAATCCAAGATTTGTGCTTTTATAAATTATTGCTGGGGGCCTCACAGTACAGGTACAATGGCCCTCAAAATGGTAATTCGACCCCGTCCCTAAGTTAGCGTCATCATCATTTCAGAGAAGATGAACTATATTTGAGGTTTCTGATAGAATTCAAGGTAAGAGTGAACCATAACATGCCTCCAAGTCTACTCTCATTAAAAAATTCAGTGGCAATTTAGAAAAGGAAAGAGCCAAAGAACAATAAAAGGTGAAAAAGCCGCATGAGGTTGGCGAGCCACTGGTTGCCGACCCCTGCGGATTCCTTCGAAGAGGAATCTCAAAGCAGCTGTGAAATCCTCTCTTCCAGTCCTCCTCTCTTGCCCAGTCCCTAAAAAAATTAAAACGGAATATACCCAAACATGTTGTTGTCAAAATTGTGGCTCTAGAACAAAATGATTGGCCCGACAACTGCCCAAATCCAAAATATTCTTAAGAGGTCTTGAAGTCATCTCTCCTTAAATTTCTGAGGGGGCAATTGTCCAGGGAGCAGTTATCCTGGGGACACTTGTTTAGTGGGCATGAGCAGGGGGCAAGTGTTGCCCAGCGGTCACTTGTCCGAATACCGAAATGGTTCCCGCTGTTAACACAGGAAGGTAGGTACGGGCAGAGGAAAGGGCGGTGGAGGTTGTGGCTCACCTGTGCATTCTGACCTCCTTCAGAATGTCTCGAAAAGGTGAGTCGGTGAAGGACTTCACCACGACATGAGCACCGCCAGCTCGCAGTTGTCCCATCGTCACATCAGCAACTGACCCGGCGCCAACACTGGCAAACTGTTTCCGTGAGTTGACGTAGTGTATGACGTCACGCTCGTGCAGGAGGAGGGGGTATGGGTGATCTGGGACAGACATAAGTAAGGTATAATACTAAGCCCGGAACAGCACAGCTAAATGCTGGGAGACAAGACTTGCACACCATAATTTCCTCTGTTTTCGTAGAAAATCGTGGAAAACCCTATCATACCAAACCCGGAGACCCGCAGTCAGCTTCTGTCATTATTTCTTTGGTGTACATTTTTCCTAGCAGCATGTGACTGTGTCTGACCGGGCTTAGTATCATCAGAGAGTATAGATATATAGAGAGGGTTTGTCACGAGTGGAGTGAGTGCAATTAAGGGGATTGCTACAGAGCGGGTGTAGAGTAAGAAGGGCTCACGGCAGACAAGTGGGGAAAGACGGGAAAGGAGGAGAGTAAAATTAACGCACGTAGACAAGTAAGTTAAGCATGCTGTTGTGAGTGGTGGGGGGTCTGAATGAGGCGAAAGCGCTGTATTACTATCACTGCAAGTTAGAAGGTCCTACGGAACGGACCTGTGGATAAGAGCCCATCGGGCGGACATAAGGGGAGCAGTCGAGAGACCAGTGAGAGAGGTTTTCCAGTGATGACTGGTATGTAGAACGTTGATTGATAATTATGATTGATGTATTATATTATATTCGTCTATTACCATGATGTAAATAAGTATATGTGAGGAATGTGGAAGTCCTTGATATTGGATATAGCAATGTGCGCCATGAGCGATAGATGAGTTCATGGATTTGTAGCGCGAGTGAGTAGTGTGTACTCCGATGGAGGTGTGTTACCGTAAGATGTGTGGTGAGTGACAGGTGAACTAGTGTGTGTAAGCTTCATGGGTTGTAAGGAGAGGTGGAGTGAATAGAAATGGTAGGGTATTATACCAATGTAATGTTATTCTTGTAGGTGTCGAGGACGGGCCGCAGAGCCACCTCGATGAGCACAGGGGATAGGCCAGCATAGGGCCGGAGGCCACACATAGGCCAGAAGTGAGGCTGTCAGTGCAGGACAGGAGAGGCACATAAAGTCGTGGCAGTCAGGCCACGGACAGGGACGTAGATATGAGCGTGAATGTGATAATGTACTATTGCCATGTTGAGGGGCTAGTGAACTAATAATGTACTATTGAAATGATAATGTCTATTGAAATGATAATGTGTTATTGCCCTGCTGAGGTGCTAGGGGAATGCTAAGGGGTATGACAATAGGAAGGTGATATTGAGAGCCTGCGGTGCCAGTGAATTATTAATGTGCTATTAAGACCCTGAGGGGAGAGGCTGAGGCCGAAGTGCCTTTAGGAGTAACTACCGGGTTGTGGATCCGAGGGAGAGTGTGTGTGAGAATAAGGCCGTTGTACGGCAGTTAATTTCAATAATATAATGTATGTAATTGCGCTATTATCTGTATAATTATGTTTAATAAATGTGTGAGTCTGATGGGTTGTTCTGTTAAGTGTTAAACTTGTTTGTTCGTGATTGTTGTCCTGTCATAAAATATTACATCTCCCAGTCTGGGATTTGTGACACTGGGGGCTCGTCCTGTTTACCTGTGGTCATTTTGACATTGTGTATTCGTTATATCTAGTTGTTTTTCTGTTGTGCTAGGAATTCGTGCTGTTGTCCTTGTTCGTGGGATGAATGGAAATTTCATGATGATATGATTTATGTATATTGATGAATATGTATTGATGCATGTATTGCTATAAATATGTACTAATGTGTACTTAAACTTTCAGAGAGACAGTGTGTGTGCGTGCAGCCTGAGGAGACAAGCAGCCAGAGCTCCGATTAAGGGGAGGACTTAAACTCATAAGACTGAAAGTTAAGTGAAAATTTTGTACCCTGGATTGAGGGCTGTCTTTTCATCTGTCTGTTTCCCTGTTTTTGCTGTTTTTGTCGTTATAGATTATACGGGCGGTGGCGCGGGTTTGCTGTGTTGAACTTAGTTTATCCTTTTTAAAAGGTGTGGGAAACTTGGAGCTTCGTTCATCACAGTGAACAGTTCTGTAGGGACCTGTATTTTTGTTTAGATTGTGCCGTTCCATCTTCCTCGTTGTTTTAGGAAGACGTCTCTCTTGTCCCTCTCTTACCTTTCTGTAGATACGTTCTTTTTTTTCAGACTCTGTTCTTGTTCGTAGCTTGTAGTGTAATCGGCGTAGTAGGTTGCATTTTTTTTCCATTATAGTTTTTTTTGTAGAAGCTTTGTCCTAGTCTGGTTCGTTGTCCTTGACGTACTTGTGGTCCTTCTACTGAATTTCTTCATTCTTGTCGTTTTTATGTTCTTTTATTATTAATAGTGCTATACATTTAATGAATATAGAATTAGTTAGGAAGTAGGTAAATTTCTGAATTGTATTTGAGACAAGTGGGTGTTGTTATATCTGGTGTGACCTCAGGTCTCTGGTCGTGTCGTTAGTGATCATACCGACAGGTTGGTCGTTCTCATAATAGATACCATAACCATAAATCTGTGAAATGGCGGAACTCCAACAACTAATGAAGTTGGGTAAGGAACTTGGCCTGGAGGGAGAGGAGCTACGCGGCTGGATTAAAGAACAGCAGGCGGATTTGCGCGATGAGCGTGCTAAGGATAGAGAGCGAGAAAAAGAGGCTCAAGAGCGACAGAGAGAAGAGGAAAGAGAGGCTAAGGATAAGCAACAGGAAAGAGAGGCTAAGGATAAGGAAGAGGAAAGAGAGTTTAAGTTAAAGGAGTTAGAGGCTCAGCAACAGGAAAGGGAGTTTAAGTTAAAGAAGTTGCATCAGCAACAGGAGAGACAGGCTCAGGAGAGGGAGTTAAAGTTAAAGGAGATAGAGGCGCAAGTAAAGATCGCCGAGTTGGAAATCAAAAAGAATGCGCCAACAGAAACAGTTGAGCGGCAGGTACACAATAAAGGTGGTGTTCGGATTAAGCTCCCTACGTTCGACGACCGGAAGGACGACATAGACGCCTTCCTTTACAGGTTCGAACTGAACGCACAATTGCAATGGGGGGAAAATAAGGAATTATGGGCCACATACCTGGCGTCTCTATTGCAGGGGCGAGCGTTAACCTACTTTAAAGAGCTACAGCGCGAAGACGTGCAAGATTACGATAAGCTGAAGGCTTTGCTGCTTCGCCGATTTGCGCGTACCGAGGAATATTTCCGGGAGCAGTTTAGGCGAGCACGTGCGGATACCAGGGAGGACTTTGCTGCCTTCGTCGCGAGACTAACGGAATATTTCGCGAACTGGGTAGACTTGGCGCATGTGGGCGCGGATTTTGCTAAACTGAAAGACCTAATGATCCGTGACCAGCTGTACGCGTCGTGCCACAAAGATCTGGTGGCTTTCCTGAAAGAAAACGAACCCGCGACGGTGCGGGAGGCGTCTAAGTTGGCGGAAGCATACCGTACGGCACATCCGTCCAAACCAGTCGCCAGGGCGTACGTCCAAGATGCTGGGTACGTCGCCGTTGTCGAAGGGTCGCCGGCAGGACTTAAGGACAGGTCGCGTCAGCGTGGTGCCTATAGTGGGCAAGCCCAGGGGCAGCGTAGGGGCTATCACCAATCACCTGCATATGGATCCGGTAAGTTTGACCGAGCAGGAGGGCTAGGTCGCGGTAATGGCCGGGGGCGATTTGTGACCTTTGCCGATGACCGACGGCATAGGGACTTTAGTTCCGGTCGCGATGGTTCACGGGGACCCAGGCCTAGTGCAGCAGAGGGAGCGGAGTGTTGGACTTGCGGACGCGTGGGTCACTTTTCACGCGAGTGTAGGGCCGCGAAGTGTTGGAACTGCGGTAGAGCAGATCACATCAGCGTGAATTGCCCTGCAGGTAGGATAGCGGCGAACGTGGACAGTAGCTCCAGTCCATGTTCCCCAAATAAATTTCATCATGCGGCTGCGTGTGTTTGTCACAAATCCCAGACTGGGAGATGTAATAAGTTATGACAGGACAACAATCACGAACAAACAAGTTAACACTTAACAGAACAGTCCATCAGACTCACACATTTATTAAACATAATTATACATATAATAGCGCAATTACATACATTATATTATTGAAATCAACTGCCGTACAACGGCCTTATTCTCACACACACTCTCCCTCGGATCCACAATCCGGTAGTTACTCCTAAAGGCACTTCGGCCTCAGCCTCTCCCCTCAGGGTCTTAATAGCCCGTTAATAATTTACTGGCACCGCAGTCTCTCAATATCACCTTCCTATTGTCATACACCTTAGCATTCCCCTCGCACCTCAGCAGGGCAATAACACATTATTATTTCCATAGCCATCAACATGGCAACAACATAGTATCAGTTCACTAGCCTATCAACATGGCAACAATATAGTATCTCATTCACTCTCATATCTACGTCCCTGTCCGTGGCCTGACTGCCACGACTTTATGTGCCTCTACTGTCCTGCACTGACAGCCTCACTTCTGGCCTATGTGTGGCCTCCGGCCCTATGCTGGCCTATCCCCTGTGCTCATCGAGGTGGCTCTGCGGCCCGTCCCCGACACCTACAAGAATAACATTACATTGGTATAATACCCTACCATTTCTATTCACTCCACCTCTCCTTACAATCCACGAAGCGTACACACACTAGTTCACCTTTCACTCACCACACATCTTACGGTAACACACCTCCATCGCAGTACACACTACTCACTCGCGCTACAAATCCATGAACTCACTTTCATCTATCGCTCATGGCGCACATTGCTATATCCAATATCACGGACTTCCACATTCCTCACATATACTTATTTACATCATGGTAATAGACGAATATAATATAATACATCAATCATAATAATCAATCAACGTTCTACATACCAGTCATTACTGGAAAGACTCTCACTAGTCTTCTCGACTGCTTCCCTTATGTCCGCCCGATGGGCTCTCATTCACAGGTCCGATCCGTAGGACCTTCTAACTTGCAGTGATAGTAATCCAGCGCTTTCGCCTCATTCAGACTTCCACACCACTCATACACGCACGCTTTTCCCACTTGTCTGCATGAGTTATTTTTACTCTTCCCCTTTCACGTCTTTTCCTATCCGTCTGTCGTGAGCTCTTCTTATTCTACACCCGCTCTGTAGCAATCCCCTTAATTGCACTCACTCCACTCGTGACATCATCCCCCACCCCAAAAAAATTAATGCAATTAATTTCAAATCGCATCAAGATGACTGTCAACGAGTGAGCGTGAGTAATACCTACACTAGAAAAATGACCTAGCAGTTCCCCTAGTATATAAAATACCGAAATCAGGGGAAATATGGGGATCCGTATGGCCTGCAATATGCATATATGTGTCACATCATGAATAGCTAACTAATCACAATACTTAATACAGAATCAAAAAACCACTCAACCTATCAACCATTCTTCATATCATATTTATAATGTCAATATTTTAAAGTCGACTCATTCACACAGATCCTGTCAATGTTCCTGTCCTCTGATGTATAAGCTCCTGAAATCTTCCCCTAGGCTCGACTAAGGTAGTCGGCGATATGATTGCTGGTTCCTGGAATTGGTTGAATAACGAAGGTATACGGCTGTAAAGCCAATGCCCATCTAGACAAGCGTGGGCTGGACGAACGATTCTTCGACAAAAATGTCAGTGGCTTGTGGTCTGTCTGGATACAAAATTCTCGTCCCATGAGATAACGTCCTAGTTTCTGGACTGACCAGACAATGGCAAGACACTCACGCTCTATCACAGAATACTTTCTTTCTCTCTGCAATAACTTCCTACTGACATAACATACAGGATGGAGACATTCGTTCTTCTCCTGTAGAAGACAAGCGCCGACACCAGAGTCCGACGCATCCGTTCTGAGGATAAAATTAGATCGAAAATCGGGTAATATCAGAATGGGTGACGATGATAATGCTGTCACCAAATTATCAAATGATGTCTGACATTCAGACGTCCACTGGACCTTATCGGGATGTCCCTTCTTAGTAAGGTCAGTAAGAGAAGATGACAAGGAGGAAAAATTTGGAATGAACTTTCTGTAATAATTTAAAATTTCCACTAAGCTTCTGACTTGTTTCTTTGTTTTAGGGATTTGCAACCCTACTAACTTGTCAATTTTTATTTCTTCAGGTCTCTGAACACCTCTACCCACAATATGTCCTAAGAATATTATCTCTGGACATGCCAAATCCATCTTTGCGGGTTTAGCAGTTAACCCAAAATGACGTAATCGTTGAAAAATCGCTGTTAGTGTCTGAATATGATCAGACCATGTCGACGTATGGCATGCTATATCGTCAAAGAATGACACGACATTAGGTATGTCCTTTAATACCAGTATGATAATACAGATACTCTGGTCTCTCATGAAACCTCTGTAGCATATTAACATGGAAAACCTTACTCGTTCCATCAATGTGGATAGCGTAATCTACCTTTGAAACAACTCGCTCAATAACATAAGGGCCTTTCCATGTCATCAATAACTTATTATGGTCCGTAGGTAACAACAATAGGACCTTGTCTCCTGGTTTAAAAATTCTCAGTTTGGACCCTTTATCTTTATAATTCTTTGCTCTTGCTGAGGCGATACTAGACGCTTCTTCTGCTATAGTGCGCGCTGAAGATAATCTTTCTCTTAAATCAACAAGGTCTATCGAAACCTTTTTAAACGGTTCCGAAACCGTGGGGATCTTTTGAAGAGGAGCCTGGGGTGTACGACCCTTATGCGTCGTCTTTTGGCACGCACTGCACGTCTTACAATATAACCGTACATCTCTGTATACTGATGGCCAATAAAAATCTTTCAGAACTCTTTCTTTGGTTCTAGCTATTCCCATATGACCCGCTAACGGGACATCATGTGCCAAATGCAATACTGTTGCGATCAGTAACGCTGGCACAACGACCTGCTTTAAAATGGAGGACACCGTTACATACTTACGGAACAGAATGCCCGCCTGAACAATAAAGGAGGACGACCCGTTCTTATATCTCCTCGTTTTCTCGGTTCGCGCTTCCCCAAAACATGGGTTTAATGATGGGTCCTCCCTTTGTAATCTCGCCAAGCGCTCTGGCGTGATATCTAGGTTGACCGCTGGCGTCGCCAAAGGTCTAATCTTATCTTTATCAGCTACCCGTCGACGTGTTTCGACCGCGGCGCAAAAGTCAATACCCTTTGATTGCGACCATGCTTGCACGTTCTCATCGGAAGGGGAAACTACCCGTGATACATTCCCAATGATGAGCTGGGCGCCTGGAAAACAACCAACGACTGCTTCGACTTCCCCGCTAAGGAGAGGTGTATCTATCACTATTCTTGCCATGGGTAATTTCTCAATGGCCCCCGAAAATTGGATGCACGGGACAGTCTCACCTGTAAGCTGTGAATCCCGAATGCAGTCCCTATGCACTCCCACAACGGTCGATCCTGTATCTCGTAAAACCACCTCCTGTATGACAACGGCCTTATTCTCACACACACTCTCCCTCGGATCCACAATCCGGTAGTTACTCCTAAAGGCACTTCGGCCTCAGCCTCTCCCCTCAGGGTCTTAATAGCCCGTTAATAATTTACTGGCACCGCAGTCTCTCAATATCACCTTCCTATTGTCATACACCTTAGCATTCCCCTCGCACCTCAGCAGGGCAATAACACATTATTATTTCCATAGCCATCAACATGGCAACAACATAGTATCAGTTCACTAGCCTATCAACATGGCAACAATATAGTATCTCATTCACTCTCATATCTACGTCCCTGTCCGTGGCCTGACTGCCACGACTTTATGTGCCTCTACTGTCCTGCACTGACAGCCTCACTTCTGGCCTATGTGTGGCCTCCGGCCCTATGCTGGCCTATCCCCTGTGCTCATCGAGGTGGCTCTGCGGCCCGTCCCCGACACCTACAAGAATAACATTACATTGGTATAATACCCTACCATTTCTATTCACTCCACCTCTCCTTACAATCCACGAAGCGTACACACACTAGTTCACCTTTCACTCACCACACATCTTACGGTAACACACCTACATCGGAGTACACACTACTCACTCGCGCTACAAATCCATGAACTCACTTTCATCTATCGCTCATGGCGCACATTGCTATATCCAATATCACGGACTTCCACATTCCTCACATATACTTATTTACATCATGGTAATAGACGAATATAATATAATACATCAATCATAATAATCAATCAATGTTCTACATACCAGTCATTACTGGAAAGACTCTCACTAGTCTTCTCGACTGCGTCCCTTATGTCCGCCCGATGGGCTCTCATTCACAGGTCCGATCCGTAGGACCTTCTAACTTGCAGTGATAGTAATCCAGCGCTTTCGCCTCATTCAGACTTCCACACCACTCATACACGCACGCTTTTCCCACTTGTCTGCATGAGTTATTTTTACTCTTCCCCTTTCACGTCTTTTCCTATCCGTCTGTCGTGAGCTCTTCTTATTCTACACCCGCTCTGTAGCAATCCCCTTAATTGCACTCACTCCACTCGTGACAGTGTTACATCGGAAAACGGAGGCGGACAGTATTCTAAGTGTCCCAGTTGTGAGAAGTTATTATCTTCCGGTGTTTTACCTTGTGGGAGAAAGATCCCCGTTATAAATTCATGTCATACAGGAGGTGGTCTTAGGGTTTATCCGGGGTTTGTTGGGGACGAACCGGTCTCGGTTTTACGAGATACAGGATCTACCGTTGTGGGAGTGTATAGGGACTGCATTCGGGATTCACAGCTTACAGGTGAGACTGTCCCGTGTATCCAATTTTCGGGGGCCATTGAGAAATTACCCATGGCAAGAATAGTGATAGATACACCTTTCCTTAGCGGGGAAGTCGAAGCAGTCGTTGGTTGTTTTCCAGGCGCCCAGCTCATCATTGGGAATGTATCACGGGTAGTTTCCCCTTCCGATGAGAACGTGCAAGCATGGTCGCAATCAAAAGGTATTGACTTTTGCGCCGCGGTCGAAACACGTCGACGGGTAGCTGATAAAGATAAGATTAGACCTTTGGCGACGCCAGCGGTCAACCTAGATATCACGCCAGAGCGCGTGGCGAGATTACAAAGGGAGGACCCATCATTAAACCCATGTTTTGGGGAAGCGCGAACCGAGAAAACGAGGAGATATAAGAACGGGTCGTCCTCCTTTGTTGTTCAGGCGGGCATTCTGTTCCGTAAGTATGTAACGGTGGCCTCCATTTTAAAGCAGGTCGTTGTGCCAGCGTTACTGATCGCAACACTATTGCATTTGGCACATGATGTCCCATTAGCGGGTCATATGGGGATAGCTAGAACCAAAGAAAGGGTTCTTAAAAATTTTTACTGGCCATCGATCCACAGAGATGTGCAAGTCTATTGTAAGACGTGCAGGGCGTGCCAAAAGACGACGCATAAGGGTCGTACACCCCAGGCTCCTCTTCAGAAGATCCCCACGGTCTCGGAACCGTTTAAAAAGGTCTCGATAGACCTTGTTGGCCCCATTCACCCAGCGACCGATAGGGGGAATCGATTTTTCTTAACGGTCATATGTAATGCTACGAGATGGCCAGAGGCGGTTCCTCTGCGGACCATAACGTCTGAGGCAGTCGCGGAAGCGTAGTTTGCAATTTTCGCTAGGGTAGGAATACCAGAGCAAATTCTGTCTGATAGGGGCGCACAATTTACGTCGGAGATGATGAAGGAATTGTTCCGCTTATTCAGCATACAACCCATCACTACCACCCCTTATCATCCGCAGGCTAATGGCATGTGCGAGAGATTGAACTCGACGTTAAAGTCGATGCTGCGTAAGGTAGCTGCTGATCGCCCTAAAGATTGGTATAGATATATCCCTGCAGTATTATTCGCGTACAGAGAGGTACGGCAGGAGTCAACGGGATTCTCGCCGTTCGAAATGATGTATGGTCGTAGTCCTAGGGGCCCAACTGATGTTCTTCGGGACATGATGACGTCGCCATCATCGGGAGGCGATGATCAGATTTCAGTGTTTCAGTACCTTGTTGATTTAAGAGAAAGACTATCTTCAGCGCGCACTATGGCAGAAGAAGCTTCTGGTATCGCTTCGAAAAGAGCAAAAGACTACAAAGATAGAGGTTCCAAACTGAGAATTTTTAAGCCAGGAGACAAGGTCCTATTGTTATTACCTACGGACCATAATAAGTTATTGATGACATGGAAAGGCCCTTATGTTATTGAGCGAGTTGTTTCAAAGGTAGATTACGCTATCCACATTGATGGAACGAGTAAGGTTTTCCATGTTAATATGCTACAGAGATTTTATGAGAGACCACAGTATCTATGTGCACAGACAAGACCAGAGGAGATTGTCTTCTCTATTGCTTGTACGGGGGTCGTAGACCAGTTGGACTGTGACGTAAGCGACACCGAGGCGCAGGAAGAGTTACAAATTCAATTGCCGGAGTTAACTGCGACACAAGGTTACAGGGACGTAAAAATTAACCCTGACCTTACGAGTTCAAGGAGTAGGGAACTTAAGACCCTGTTAGCGTCATTCCCGGATGTTATTACGGATTTGCCGGGTCGCACTACGGTGATCCAGCACCAAATAAAGTTGACTTCGGATAAGCCAGTATTTCTTAGACCGTATCCGCTGCCTTTTTCTTCGAGAGATAGAGTCATAAAGGAAGTTGAGTCAATGTTGAAGTTAGATGTGATAGAACCATCAACATCGCCGTATTCATCACCCATCGTCCTCGTGAAAAAACTTGATGGATCGGTGCGGTTCTGTATTGATTTTCGAAGATTGAACACTATTACGGTAGGCGATAGGGAGCCTATTCCGTTTCAGGAGGAATTAATAGCTTCATTGGCCGGGTCCACGTGGTTTTCCAAGATAGATTTAACGAAAGGTTATTGGGAAATCCCGCTTACTGAGGAGTCTAAACAATACACGGCGTTCCAAACGCCCATTGGATTATTCCAATTTAAGGTCATGCCATTTGGGTTGGTAAACGCGCCAGCGACGTTTGCACGGTTAATGAGACTAGTGTTGAAGGACATACCTAATGTCGTGTCATTCTTTGACGATATAGCATGCCATACGTCGACATGGTCTGATCATATTCAGACACTAACAGTAATTTTTCAACGATTACGTCAGTTTGGGTTAACTGCTAAACCCGCAAAGATGGATTTGGCATGTCCAGAGATAGTATTCTTAGGACATATTGTGGGTAGAGGTGTTGAGAGACCTGAAGTAACAAAAATTGACAAGTTAGCAGGGTTGCAAATCCCTAAAACAAAGAAACAAGTCAGAAGCTTAGTGGGAATTTTAAATTATTACAGAAAGTTCATTCCAAATTTTTCCTCCTTGTCATCTTCTCTTACTGACCTTACTAAGAAGGGACAACCCGATAAGGTCCAGTGGACGTCTGAATGTCAGACAGCATTTGATAATTTGGTGACAGCATTATCATCGTCACCCATTCTGATATTACCCGATTTTCGATCTAATTTTATCCTCAGAACGGATGCGTCGGACTCTGGTGTCGGCGCTTGTCTTCCACAGGAGAAGAACGAATGTCTCCATCCTGTATGTTATGTCAGTAGGAAGTTATTGCAGAGAGAAAGAAAGTATTCTGTGATAGAGCGTGAGTGTCTTGCCATTGTGTGGTCCGTCCAGAAATTAGGACGTTATCTCATGGGACGAGAATTTTGTATCCAGACAGACCACAAGCCACTGACATTTTTGTCGAAGAATCGTTCGTCCAGCCCACGCTTGTCTAGATGGGCATTGGCTTTGCAGCCGTATACCTTCGTTATTCAACCAATTCCAGGAACCAGCAATCATATCGCCGACTACCTTAGTCGAGCCTAGGGGAAGAGTTCAGGAGCTTATACATCGGAGGACAGGAACATTGACAGGATTTGTGTGAATGAGTCGACTTTAAAATATTGACATTATAAATATGATATGAAGAATGGTTGATAGGTTGATTGATTTTTGATTCTGTATTAGATATTGTGTTTAGTTAGCTATTGATGATGTGATACATATATGCATATTGCAGGGCATATTGATCCCCATATTTTCCCCTGATTTCGGTATTTTATATACTAGGGGAACTGCTAGGTCATTTCTTAGTGTAGGTATTGCTCACGCTCACTCGTTGACAGTCATCCTGATGCGATTTGAAATTAATTGCATTAATTTTTTTGGGGTGGGGGATGATGTCACGAGTGGAGTGAGTGCAATTAAGGGGATTGCTACAGAGCGGGTGTAGAGTAAGAAGGGCTCACGGCAGACAAGTGGGGAAAGACGGGAAAGGAGGAGAGTAAAATTAACGCACGTAGACAAGTAAGTTAAGCGTGCTGTTGTGAGTGGTGGGGGGTCTGAATGAGGCGAAAGCGCTGTATTACTATCATTGCAAGTTAGAAGGTCCTACGGAACGGACCTGTGGATAAGAGCCCATCGGGCGGACATAAGGGGAGCAGTCGAGAGACCAGTGAGAGAGGTTTTCCAGTGATGACTGGTATGTAGAACGTTGATTGATAATTATGATTGATGTATTATATTATATTCGTCTATTACCATGATGTAAATAAGTATATGTGAGGAATGTGGAAGTCCTTGATATTGGATATAGCAATGTGCGCCATGAGCGATAGATGAGTTCATGGATTTGTAGCGCGAGTG
>OZ007580.1:3085389-3544707 GCA_963931925.1 Onchidella celtica | reverse complement strand
GGAATGGGTTTGACCGCTGGAAGTGGGCGCCGCTAGTTCGTCTCTTAGCCACACACTCATTGGCAGAAATGGAAACTATCAATAGTTATTCGCTTTAATATCATTAGACAACCAGACTCCTGATGTCTTTTTCAAATTCTTCAGTTTGACCCAGTAAAGAATAAATCAATGTAATAAATCAATGTTGGTTCGTCCTTTTTCCAAACTCTCCTGGTACAATAATTGCATGTCACCTTTAGAAATACACTATCTAGACCACTCTACGAATCATTGGGTCACCCTTTAGGTTGATTTGCTTGAACATTCATTTATATTGCAAAAAGAAGAATGTTTGTATTCAGAGATTATAAGTCCAAAAGAATAGCATTCTGTTTGACGCCTATGGCGGCACTCATTTCCGTTTGCCAGCGGCGTCATCATGTGTGTCCAAATTTTACAGTTTCTCCTAAGCAAGACTCACTGATGAGGGAGCCGACCGACGAAGAATAACAATCTCTGTTTTTTACGGACTGGCCCTTTTTTAAAATGTATTTGAGGGTACACACAAATAAAGAGAATGTCAATTTTTGGTGGTAAATACATTCGCGTTCACGCTGAATATACCAACCTTATCTGTGCTTTGCAGAGCCGAAGCTGAATGCTGGATTGCAAAGAAAAGGAAGAGAAATGAAGGAAAATTCCTATGAAATCCGTTCTAGCATGTCTTATTCTCGCAGATTACAAACCAAAAATGGGATGCAGTTTTTCAAAAGGGAGTATTTCAGAGGCAAAAGACACATGGTTAAAAACCATCATTGGATTTTGTTTTTGTTGATAAGTAATGGAACTTGTAAGAGAGAGAGAGAAAGAGAGATAGAGAGAGAGAGAGAGAGAGAGAGAGAGAGAGAGAGAGAGAGAGAGAGAGAGAGAGAGAGAGAGAGTGAGAGAGAGAGAGAGAGATTATTGATAAATAAACTGTGGGAAATATAAGAAACATATACAGGTGCTAAGTTCGTCAATTGATAATATGCCATTTAGAGCTGATTTTTTCCCCTTCATCAAAGGAGTGACCCTGCTTGTGTTACATAAAGTAATAGATACTCTCACTGAAGATTTTAAAAAAATGTCAAAAGTATTTTCAGTACTCATGACGTGTACAACTATCCAAGAATTGGCTTCAAGCGTCACTGTCGAACAAAGTTGATGCCTTTCCAGCTTTGAAGATAGTGAGCATGTTATGGGATGTAGAAATGTCGTATAGTCTCAAATGTTAAGTGAGGTGAGATATCAAAACATGATCACTCTTTTCAAATTTCTGGATCATCCAAGAGCAACAGAATAATACACATGAAAGCAAACAGGGGAAGATACAGACGGTTGTTTTTGCCCTGCGCAATTCGCCTCAGCAAGCCATTTTAACTGGATGTGTGCCACATTTCTCTAAGGTTCTTTACCATGTCACTTTGTGTATGCCTGTTACTGAGTTGTGATATGTTTATACATTGATGATACATAAGATATGTGTACCATGTGTGTGCTGTTAAACGCTTTGTGAAAGAGAATTCCCCTCATGGGATAATAAAATGATTCTTATCTTATCTTATTTATATCTTTATCTGACTGCTCTAAATAGGACTTCGAAGAGTCTTCATGGAAACGGAAGAGATACTGAGGAAAAAAATATGCTACTGATGCATTTGAGACACAGTAGGCCTATACCCAGACGAATCAACTCGCCAAATTCAGTCCGTCGATCTGCGCGCGTATCATCGATGCCATCCATGCAACAATGCGCACTATATCCCTTCATAACAACGCAAAACACGAGTACCCACCTTATTTGTCCGCAAGCAAATTGTGGACGTATTATAGTAGTGGGAGAAAGAATGGTTCCCCCCGGTATCCTGCGTCTCAGGATGCGTGATGCGAGATGTCATACCTCTAATTGTAGATCACCCAAAAGCCATGATTAAACATAATATGGTTAAACCTGTAAATCACACCGCCATTGCCATTTTTTCATAGAGCGACAAAACACGTTTGAAGGAAGCAACAGTTTGAAAATGGACATGCTTAATGTTGTTTGCAACTGTGCTTTACGGCGGTGCCATCAGTGCCTGGCACACACCCTGTCCACTTTAATTTGAATTATAAACCTTGGATGTACCTGAACTGTCTTTGTATTTGAATATTCTGAGTGTGTCCATATGTTTTTGAATACAGCCTGTATCTATAGAATTGAAGCGGTTGTGATACACAACTCGAAAGAATGGCTCTCAGACGTAATGTTGCCACCTAAGTTCTGGTTTGTTCTATCTCCATTTTCTGAAAAACTGGAGATCTTATAGCATGTAGAGGAGGCATAACAAAATAATGCATACTTTGACACTGGCTTAAAATCAGTAACTATGACATTTATCAAGTTTTTTTTTTTCACAGGTCGGATTTATCCTAACTCCTTATCATATTATGTAACCCCAAAAACGTTAAACGTCGAATTTCTCTGTTATGCAAAAAGTGGAGTTGGTTCAAACAAGAACTAATGCTGCGATCTGGACATAGCAACAGACTTGCGCTTACTTATTCATACCTACCCAGGGCAGAGGCAAAGATGAGCACACGTAAATATCCAACATGCCTGGCGCTCAATACAAGTTTGAAGTAAGCCATGAAACCCAGCATATTTACACTCAAGCTGCTGTCCAAAACTTAAATCTGCTAACTTTTAGAATACGATATTATTTCGAATGTGCAAACACATGTACACATGCTGGGAGATCGAGCTCATAGTAAAGTCGAAGTTGACCTGCCTTTGTCCTGATAATTGCAGTCATACTTCACAGGGGTGTACAGTGAAAATGCAATATCAAAATATTTAGACCGGTCCTCAAAACTGAATTCACATGTTGCCAATTTGCATAATATTATTATGTACCATGAAATGTACTATAAGCTAGAAATATAAATCTTGGTTTGATTCCCTATCGAATATGGATTCTCAGGGTTTTTTTTTGCGATTAGAAATGACGTGCAGGTTACATGAAGTATTTACATTCCGTACACAGAACTGTAAACCATTGGAATAGAAATTTGACAATGTTGTAGGTAAAACTGTTTCATGAGGTCATAGTAATTTAGACTGCACACGGGATATCCTCAAGTTTAAGTCACACATTCAGACAATTTCAAACGGGTGACGAAGTTCAGAGTTTACTGTTGATCTTTGACTTTTAGCTTACTCGGTGGTTGTGTTGAAGTGAAGAAACTCCCAGGCAGCCTAAGATTTCAGTTGTGTGTTGGCACATTAAATTTTGGTTTCAGTATGGAGTAAAGCAGAAACTTCATCTGGCACCCGGGTCGAAAACGTCCAGTATGTGGATCATCCCAGGCAGGGAAGGCCTTAACCCTCTAGGCACTATAATTTATCATCATTGATACACAGACATTTATCACTCGCTTGCGGTTCCTACAAGAACTCAATGAGAGTAAAGTAAATAATTATATTTTAGTAGTTTCTACTTATATACGCAATGAATCAACCAAATGCTAATGAAAAACCCTTAATTACGTCCCTTAGAACAGATTCAACAGGCCTTGCCATGACCATCTTGCAGGGTACAGTCCAGGGAGGAAGAAGAAGGGGCAGACAAAAGAAGAGATGGGAAAACAACATCAGGGAATGGACGGGCATGGAACTCAGAGAGACGCTCAGAAAAGCTGGAAACCGAGAGGAATGGAGAGGGATTGTTGCAAAGTCATCAGAGGTGCCCCGACGGACGTCTAGTCTAAGGGATTCGTGATCGTGAATAACAAATTCTCATGAAATCAGAATTCGTCTACAAGCAAAAATTGGGGTGGAGCCTAGAAGGTTAAGAACGGCAATTAAATAAATTTGTTTGCTGCTCTGTATAAAACCGGCAATGGGGTGTTAGGTGTATGTTGCAATATGTTGTTGTGTGTACTTGACAAGACTAAATAACCCTTTATACTCGGGGCGCAATTGGGAGCAACTGGTCCGTTTGTTTTAAAGCTGGCCACGATCCAGGAATGTATGATGAACATAACCATACAACATTTTAGATAAAACCCTGTGCAAATTCAGTAATGGCAACATACTTTGGTATAGAAATCAACTATTCATGCACATTTTTAACAATCTAGCATAATTCAAGTTAAGATCTCCCCCAAGTGGCTTATGAAAAGGGGAAGGTGTTTGTGGAAGTACAAGACTGATAGATGACATCCTTAATACGTGTTTAGGTGCAAAGTGGAACACGTGGTGGCAGCTGCTTTTTTCTTTCTTGTCTCCTTGACCCAGCAAGGGAAACAATTGGAGCTAATCCTCTGGTGGACAAGATGTCAGTGGGGAGTGATCGCCGTCTGTTGGGGCCACTGTCTCTCTCATCGATCGCGACGAAGTTGCTGTTGAATAATAATTGCCTTGCTGCTGTTGTGGTTCACGGTGACGTCAATGCTGTTCATTAGTGCTGATGCTGAAGTTCTGTTAGTGGTGGTGGTGGTGATGGCTACATGACTTTTTCATGGTGATACATCTGACGGTAATGATGCTGATGTTGATGGATGATGATGGCAGTAGTGATAATTGTTGTTGCTACTTTCTCTTTGAGTTCCACTGTGTCCTGCAGGAGGCCTGGGTTGGTGGTAAGGAGGGAGGCAAGATGTTGTCATTCTATAAATACTTGAGTTAAACGCATTTTGCTAAGAATATTGAACGCACGCACACACACTCACACACACACACACACACACACACACGCACACACACACGCACACACAGGTACATCAACAACAAAGAATGCAAAAAAAACAAAAAGTACCGGGCAGAGACTTGTTTTTTTGAATGAACCGGATGTGAATTTTTTTAATACCGTTAAGGCGGAGATGGTGCGGAGAGATCAACTGTTTCTGAATTGGATTTCTATAAATGCAAGTCAGAAATGAATCGGAAGCGGGTCACCCTGTTATAACCGGATAACTGGATTGATCCGCTGAATCGGATATTCAACTCTTATTCTGGACTCTCGCCCAGCACGCAAAAAGGAGCTCCAGTGTCACGTACAGCAGGTGCAGCTCATCGATGTGTCAGAGAAGGGAGCCTACTACTCGGGACAAAGCAAATCTAAGCTGATCACATTTATTGACCAAAAGAGGTGAGAGATTTGAGGACATACGTTTAACTCTACATTGTATCAATAAAGAGCAATTGACTTTACAGAGGGTAGAAAAAAAAAGCGTAGCAAAGCAATACAAAAATGAGATTGAGGTCTTTTTTTTGGGAGGTTCGCTGCCCTGGGCATTTACGCCTCCTTTTTCTTGTTTGCTTTTTACTTGTTTCCTGTCGCTGTTGACCCCGTCGTTTGCCTTTCTTAGCCCTCAAAAGGGCTCCCTTATGGGCATCTTCTTCCTTCTTTGATTTCCTCTTCTTTCTGTCCTGGCTTCTTTCTTTGTTATTTGTTTCTGGTTGGCGCCAACCCCCCCCCCCCCCCCCAAAACTGAGAGAGAGTAAAGATTCCTATCATGGTTGAGAGGGGGTGGGGGGGGGTAATAGGGGATCCTTGTAGCATATCAGAAATAACTTCTAGAAATACAAAAATAAACAACTCCGTCTTATATAACCAGTCCCAGCTGACATTGGGGTTATCTGGATTACCATGGGGAAACGTTGATCTGGAGGCAAGGTCCTCACCTCCCATGCCGAAGATACCAGGTTCGATCCCCAGTCGGTGATGGCACGTTGAATTTTTTTGTACGAGGAAAAATTAATGTCCCTAATACTATATTAGGTAGGATCGAGCACCTAGACTTCTCGGAGGGCCCGCGTGCACACTGCGCACATTAAAGTTACCTTGGCAGTTGAAAGTCAAGAAGAGCAGGCCGAACAATACCGCTGCTCGGGCAAACTTCTAAAAAAAAAAAACAACTACAACTAATCCTTACCACAAAAACACATAGAAACAAAAACAAAAAACAAAAAAAGACGTGAGCTGTAAATACTTACAGCAGCGGAACCTCCTAAAATAAAGACCTAAAACATAAAGGGGGTCATCTTTAAACTGAGTACTCTTGGGGGGTGCCCCAGCACATGAACAGCGTCCAGGGAGAAAAGGGCCCGGGGGTGGCCTGCAAAGCTTAGCATTGCTCTTCAGTTGCGGTAAGGAATTAAAGCGCTTATTATTGTTTCTTCTTTGATAATTTTTCAAAAAAATAACGTAAAATTTACTCAATAGTCAAATGCAGGTTGTGTTCCTCAGAAAACTGCCGGAAAGTACGGGCAAAATGCCACTCAGGTTTCAGAAAACCAATTGATATTCAACATTTTAATGACCATGAGCTTACACAAGGGAAGAGGGCGGTTGAAGCTTGGCGAATGAAAAGTGCACACGTGGGGAAAAGTCGGCTGGTTTAAAAAAAAATCGCCAAAATCGGGCATACCTATTTATTGGATGGCCTTATCTGTTGAAATATCAATTTGCATAAAAAATCCAAACTCCTCTTTATTGCACGACATCTCAGATCGGACGATTGGGGTACACAAGACTCCATTAAGGGTGCTTTGTCACTTGCGGGTGTTGCTTGAATATCCAAATACAACACCAATAAGTTAAAGCGTCCCTGTTTTCAGAAATTTGACAAATTTGATTATTTCCGAGACAGTACCAATCGAGCGTTGCAAAGACTAAGTTTATAATTATTGTACAGTCATAGTATCTAAAATCTGCATCATCTAACAAGACCAATCGCTCCTCAGTTATGAAGTTGAATTGGGTGGGGTAAAGTTAAAATGGGGGGGGGGGGGAAAGGCCCCGGAGGGAGGAGGGTGTCTATTAAGCAGCTTCATGATTGTTTCTCGAACAATCAATGCCTTCCCCCACCTAAGTCTGACGTTAGTTTGTACGTCAATAAGACTAGGTAGGGGCGGACAAAGGCTTGCATCTGTGCCCTGATCACATCAGCTGTGACTCAAAGTAAATATCTCACCTGAGTTTTTGTTTGCGTTGTCATTATATGACAAGAAAGTCTCAAGTTGCAACACTTTCCACTCCCCTCTCGCCCCTGCTCACCACCCACACACTCCTGCCACAATATCCACACATTTCATTTTGTTTCCCCCATGCCATGTATCCGACAAATCCCAACTTTTAGATAACTGTGTATTGATCTATCCCTAATCGTCCCGTCCACTCCCGGAATTTTCCGTCTCAGGGAATTTTCTTTTCAACCTCTAATCCGGCCATTCAAAAAAAAAGGAAACGGCTCTTCATGAGAAAGAAGAAAAGGCATTAAACGGGGATAATTATTTCTATTGTGATCGTAAAATAAAATAAATCGAACAAAAACAATGACAACCCCGTCGACCACCATCTCCATAACAAAAGCAACAACAATAGAAATAACAAGAAAACCAAACAACACAACAATAATAACACGGTAACAACAGCAACAACAACAATAACAACAATGACATCAACAACTACAACAACAATAGTAGTAACATGACAACAATAAAAAAACAATAATAACACAACAACAAAAAACAATAATAACACAACAACAACGGCTATTTTCCTGTTTACAAACTTGTCAGTGCATGGGTGTACTGTATAGAACCTCACCCATGCCTAATTTTGTCATAGAATCTTTTGAATATTCACAAGCACGTGACAACAGCTGCATAAACTAAGAGACCCTGGCTGGGGAGCGTGTAGCTGAGATGAAATTGAATGAAAAAATGATTACACCCATTCAATTAGTCATCGCAGACAATACCGAGTTGCGATCGTTTTTTTGCATGTTGACTCTCGAAAGTGCAACACCGCGTGCATGCGTGTGAATGCATTGATTCAGCTTATTTCAACAGTGTAAGGAATGTTATATTGCTTTGTTCTGTCAGCAGTCTGTAATAAGTGTGAATTGATCGAACTTGAAGAAAACAATAATCGTAACACGGCCTTTTGTTAGGTTTATGAAAACTTATCAATCTGTCACTTTTCACAGCTGTTGTGAAATGTCCAATCTTTCCCATAGAAAATTCTGATCAAATCTCTGCCATAAATTAAATTGTGCATTTTTATTGGTATGAAGGTGGAGTTTACTTGATTAAGCATACATGGACATTTATAAAGCTTGGTGTTATAAGTATGTACGCACCCCAACCATGTTGACTAGGGGCGCGTACGGTGACGTATCTATTCCTAACCTTTTCCTTATCCTCAACCGTAAAACTGATTGAATCACTAACCCTACCCCCTACCCTTTCAAAAAAAAAAAAAAAAGGAGGCAAACAAAAAAGAAAATCTGAAAGAATAATCAATTAAGTCTGTTGTTAGGCGTAATTCAGGAGGAGCTCTCTAGCTAGCTCTGGAGTCACAAAGGGCTTTAAGATACGTACCCCGAGCGCAAGAAAACTTAGGGGACGTACATAGGGCCTATGTGTACCACATTCTTTATAATAAAATACGAATGTGTGTTCACAAAAAAAAAAAAAAAGCATCGCACTTGCTTGAAATTTTACAGCAGCCTGCCTTTTGGTCCGCAGAAGCTTTTTTCTTAGATGTGGAGACTGTAAGATGCCGGGAAGTATTTTTTTTTTTCTTTTTTACTTTACTTTGTATCGGTGATTTCGCCTTCGGTTCCACTTTTCACGAACGCATGAGTTTTTCCTGTACCTGTTTGTACTTTCCCTCTTATCGGCTGCTCGCAGCTCGAATCAGCTGATCAAGATGCCCTGAAAGCAGCGCAGGGTGAATCTGTAAAAAGGTGAATTTTGATGTCAAGCGAAAGGTGAGATGGAAGTCATACCATCATTTTACTCAGATCTAGAGATCTAAGCATTCTTTGAATATCCAGGTTAGAATTTACAGTACCGCCAACCTGAAACTAGATTATGTAAGTTGCAACTAATGCAACTTTGCAAGCCTGAAATCTAGATCCAGATATCATCAGCTCTGTTGTATGTGGGTAAATCTATATCTAGATCTACTTCCAGATAAGATCTAGATCTAATTGATTCGTAACAACTGTTCATTTCTATGCTGCGCTTTACTTCACTGTAGTTCAGTAAATCAAGACTAGATCTAGACAGACCTATCTAGATCTAGATCTAGATCAAGATAGACCCAGATTCTAGATCTAGGTATCTAGATCTAGATCAAGATCTAGATCTAGATAAGTCTATCTCTGTAAGTTAGAAGTCACGCCATCATTTTTACTCAGATCTAGAGATCTAGATCTAAGCATACTATGAATGTCCAGGTTACAATCTGTCACGAGTGGAGTGAGCGGGATTCAAGGATTACGGGGGCATGGAAGTGTAGGATTGACTCACGGGATAGTGAGGCTGCTCACCTATATTGACTTCTGTTAGTTAACGTTGAAGCGTGCATGTTGTGAGTGAAGTTGAGGCGTAGTAGAGGCAAAATCTGAATAGTCAGATCACTGCAAGTTAAGGAGTCCAAGGGGACAGACGTGAGATCAGAGGCAGTCGGGAGATTGTGTGTTTTCCAGTGATGGCTGGTAGGTTGAACTGTGATTGATAATTATGATGATTGATGTACTATGTTCTCCTATGACCATGATGTAAATAATTTATATGTGAGGACTGTGAAAGTCATTGATTACTGTGTATAGAGATGTGCGCAATGAGCGATAGATGTAAGTTAGGATCATGGATTCGTAGCGAGTCTGAGTACGGTGTGACACGGTGGAGGTGTGTTACCGTAAGATGTGTGGTGAGTGAAATGTGGACTATTGTGAGTACGCTTGATGGTTCGTAATGAGTGGTGAAGTGGATAGTAATTGTGCGGTGTATTACAGATGTAATGTTATTCTTATAGGTGCCGGGGTCGGGCAGAGAAGCCACCCGCGGTGAGCGGACTTGTGCTGGAGTTGGGCAGAAGGCTACCCACAGGCCGCCGGAGTGAAGCTGTCCTGCAGGACAGCGGGAGCACATGAGTCGTGGCAGTCTGGCCACAGACAGGGACGTTGTTATTGTCCTTATTGCTATTCAAATGTTAATGTGCTATTACGATGTTAATGTGCTATTACGATGTTAATGTACCATTGAGAATATAATGTGCTATTGAAATAGTAATGTGCTGTTAAGACATCGAGGGGAGATTGAGATACGGAGATTAGGTTGAGCCGGAGCCAATAAGAGAGGCCAGCAAGTAATATATATATAGATGTGAGGCTGAGGCCAGAGCATATTCTAGAAAGTATTATCGGGTTGTGGACCCGTAGAGGAATGAATGTCGGGAGTGCTGACCATTGTATGGTATTTGAATTGAATAATGTAATGCACGTACCTCTTTATTTTTATGTATAATAAATGTGTGAGTCTGTTTGGTTGTTCTGTTAAGTGTTATACTTGTTCGTTCGTGATTGTTGTCCTGTCGTAATAAGTACATCTCCCAGTCTGGGATTTGTTACACAATCATCTGCGATACCGCTAGCCTGAAACTGTATGTAAGTTGCAAAACTAAGCTAAAGTCTAGATCTAGGTTTAATTTGCTTGGTTGTAGGCCAGTTTGGGTTTCCTTCTTCTTTCGTTCACCAAATCTATATCTGCAGATTTGTTCTGCAGTTCTGGCAGAGCACCATAGAGTTTGACATTCAGGTCAGTGGGTTTGGGCCCTTGGGTGGCCCCTTCGAGGCTGTGTAAATCTAGAGATCTATTTCCAGATAAGATATGATTGATTCTTAGATAAATATTCATTTCCGTCCGCTTTTAGTGCTTTACATCACTAGATCTAGATCTCTCTCTGTCTCTCTCGCTCTCTCTTTAACCCTCTCTCTTTCTCACACTTTTCTAACTGCTGGTCCAAGCGGTACAAGTCTCAGTAAACAATACTGTGTAAGACCAGAGTCGAAATCTAATTGTAGATGTATGGTCCTCGAATATAAACAAAAGCGAACGTGTGTATGTGTTCATTTGTATGTCTGTATGTTAGCAAAAAAAATCTGACAAAAGAGTCTTAAACGGCGGTGAATTATAGCAATGGTTGAGACTGTAATGTCCGTAAAAGCGAATGTATGTGTGTATTTTGTTTGTTTGTCTGTGTTTACAAAAAAATCTGACCAAAGAGCCTGAAAGGGCGGTGAATATGACCGTGCTTGGGAAGTTTGCTTCTTTTGTTAATTCATTTTAAAAACCATTGAAATTTAAATCCTTTGCAAAAATTTGTGAACAGAAATTACTATTCAATCGGCTTAAACACTCAAAGGGAAAGGACATAAGAATAAGGCCCTGATTATTTCTTGACTTTTAACTGGTCCTTAAAACAAACATAAGTGAATACCTTAGTGCTACCGTGGTACAATTTCCTGGCAGGATTATGGGCGCAAAAGTCAGAATACCTTGTAAAGATTTCAAAGCTGCAATTCGAATGTGAGGAAGAAGAGCTGCCAAAACTCTGGAAGAAGCTGCCAGAAGAAGGGATGTCAAGGCAGAAAGGATGAAGAGGTCCAGAGCAACAGAATGAGATGCCCAATCCCAATTCAGGCTATTGGATATGGCGTCAAGGATGAGAAGCTCCAGGGCAACAGAAACTGAATGTTAACCCAAAACCAGAAGATGTGCCAGTGCATCAGGGGTGAGGAGATCCAGAGAAGTTACTTTTCCATCCTCACCTAAGTTGCACTTGAACTCATATCCAGTACGGATTATGCTTCTCATCCAAAGATAGGAATGGAAGCAATGGCTGATAAGTGTGATCACTGTCATGCATTGAAGTTCAAGGATGAGTCAGAAGGAATGTGTTGCAGCAAATGTAAGATTCAGGTTGGAGATTTGGCTTCACCACCTGAACCGTTGCTGTCACTGACAGATGGAACCTCACCAGCATCAAAGAAGTTTCCCCAGCATATCAGCACCTACAACAACTGTTTTTTCAATGACATCTTTTGGGACAAAGGATGTGACATTACCAGGATGGAAAACCACATGCGGAATCCAATGCCAAGTTTACCACAGGACTGGATCTCTCATGCCATTGCCAGACGAAATCAAGCAATTCCCAGAAATCTATTTCATGTGTCGTAAATAATCAAGAGTAGGAACAAGCCAGGAGAAACATGTTCCAAAATTTGAAACTGGACACAATTCTTACACTTCAAGAGTTCCTTCATCAACACAATACTTGCTTCCAGGAGTTCAAATCAGCAATGTAGAGAGAAAGATCATAAAACTTCAGATTGGCCTTCAGAGCAGGAGGGCCCGTTGCTGATGAGCACCAAAGAAGGTTTAATGCTCCAAATACCAATGGAGTTTGCATTTTTCATGGTTGGACAAGACTTTGACATTGGAGATATTGGTCCACAGAGACAAGATCGAAGATAGGATGCTGCCAAATGTTGCATGGACACACAGGTCCCATGATGCAGTTCAGTATCTACCCATCTTCCATCAAGGAGAATGTAGCTATCATTTCCTGGTGAAGTAAAGCGACACAGAGACTGCATCCCCAACCAACAAGAAGATATCATCCCAGGACTTCTATTTTCCTATGCCTTTATCAAACAACCAAAGATGCCCAGAGCAGAAGACTACATCCACCCCAGAGATGCTATCCAAAATGATGGAAATGCACACAGTGCTGGACAGATGGTGATCCTTTCATCTTCATTCAATGGAGGACCAAGGTACCTGCATGAAAGAGTCCATTGTAGAAGCAAAAATAATGACTTAGTGACGACACTCTACATCAAATGAAACTTGGTCACCCAAGAGTAGATATACAATTGAATCCAGAAGTTTCAAACCTTGCACTCTTTGAATTGAGGACAAGGTGATGAATCTAGCTCAGAGAGAGATTTCCCAGTTTGGACTACTTAAGCCCAATACAACCTTAAACCCTCCTAACAGAGAAATCTTGTGACAAAAAGGAGACAACATTGATGAACTGGAAGAGTATGTCAGAACCAATAAGCCTCTTCTCAATCAGGATCACAGAGAAGCATTTGAGGGGATCTTTTGCAATCTGAACAATGGCAAAGGAGTCATTTTCTTTCTGGATCCACCTGGAGGTATTTGCAAAACCTTTGTCACAAATCTTCTGTTATCTTCAGTTAGAATGCACAGGAAGGTAGCTTTAGCAGTGGTCTCATCTGGAATTTGCTGCCACTCTCCATGCCAGGAGGGAGAGCAGCTCATTCAAATTTTATACTTCATCTTGACTTAAACTTCAAAGAAAATGCTGTGTACAATATTAAAAGAGGTACAAGCCTGGCCAAGTTATTTGAAGACATTTGTATCTGGGATCAATACACGGTGGCTCACAAAAGAGCATTTCAAGCAATGGACAAGACGCTGCAAGACCTCAGGCAGAATCAAACACTCATGGGAGATATCATAATGTTACTTTCTGGAACTTTGCCAGTGATATTGAGAGGAACAACAGCTGATGAACTTAATGGCTGTTTGAAGAGCTCTTACATTTGGCATTATGTACATAGGCTGTCTTTGAGAACAAACTTGAGAGTCAGGTTGGAGATTTGCCTCGACTACTTGAAACATTGGCATCACTTTTAGATGTAACCTTACCAGAATCAAAGGAGTTTATTTTTTCAGCACATCAGAGTCTACAACAACTGTTTGTCAGTGGCATCTTTTGGGGGCAAAGGATGCAACATTATCAGGGTGGAAAGCCACTCGCAGAATCCAGGGCCAAATTTAACACATGATTGGATCTCTCATGCCATTGCCAAATGAACCTAAGCAATTCCTACAAATCTGCAAGAGGAACATGTTTTAAGGTTTGAAGCTAGACACAATTCGTGCTCTTCAAGAGTTCCTTCATCAGCACAATCCTTACATCAAAGAATCCAAACCAGCCATGGAGAGAGACGCATGAGAAGATGGTGATAAATTATTCACTCATTTAAATTCCTTTTGTATTATTCTACCCCCTTAGTTACATTGGCCTAAGACCCGTGTAGGTCTCCACATGAGCAAGCTTTGAAGTTCGCGCGGAGAGCGGCTTTTAAGTTTGTCATAATTATTGTAAAGGAGCTAGGCCTTCCATGTAATCATGGAAGCCTTTTAACCGCTGAGCCTTATATTCTACAAAGTGTCAAGAAAGACGTAAAGGTGTACGAGGGCACAATTTAAACGGTCGTGAAGTTTGCTATATTTTTAATAATTTCGTTGACTTTGAGCCGTAACTGAGTTGAACAGGAGAAAATGTTCCGACATTTTTGGCCGGAAAAAAAGCAACGACGCATTTTCTTCGAGTAGAATAAAAAGTGTGAAGGGAAATTTCTTTATGCTCCCCAGTTTACACACTGTTGATCGAAACTCATCTTTAAAAAATCACATCTGCGTATTCAGCGGGGACCAAAAAGCGTAAATTAATGCTGGTAGGAAAGTGAGGTTAGTGGAACAATATTCAATCTGTATCCTTCTTCCTCAGCTGTTGCGGTGATTGAGTAAGACTCAAAGAATAAGAGTTCTGAAAAATTAGCGACGAAATTAATGACGTAATAAGTCGACATAGGGGCCGGCTGTCTGTGGCATTTTTGTTATGGGAAGACTGGGGGTTCCGGCTGGAATCCTGTTTATGATGTTCCTAATTTCCTGCCTTCTTTTTTGTTTGTTTGTTTGTTTGTTAAAGTTACTAACTGATAAGATAGAAAGACAGACAAGGAGTTTGACTGACCTTTTAGTGACTATTCCGCTCTTGGTTGGAGAGAGTTGAGTCGTGAGTTTTGCACGTGATTAATGACAGGAAAACACAATATTTTTTTCTCTATTTATTTGTGTAATACACACACACACACTGACACACACTGAGATGTAGATAGACAGATAGATAGATGAATAGATAGAGAGAGAGAGACTTTGAAAGTGGTCAGGCATGAAAAAATACAATTAATATTCTGTATTCTCTCACAGAAACGCACACTACAAGATCCACACAAATGCTGATGACGCATTCCTCACAGCGCAATACAAAAATTGTCTGAACCATTAACTTAATTATACATGACAAGCAGGCAGCCTTACACACCAAATGCGTCTGGTTTAAACATATTAAGGATCTAAGCCATGTGAAAAGTAGTGCGATGCCCTTTCTAGTAAATAATTTAACATAAAACACCTCTGTGTAAGAACTTGGCAAAAATGCCGTCATCACAAGAGGCAGACTCAGTCTAATTAGTGTATTAGTGTAGGGGATCGGAGGGGGGGGGGGCTGGTAAAGGAGTGAGAAAAAAGTGCTTTAGTCTTCTGCTAAGTGGAAGCTGTAATAAAACTTTAAGAAAATGAGATACTTGAAAACCTTCAGGGCAAAAGTTTAATATATCAACTAAGTTGCCATAAAACTATAATAAAATGATAAGAATTGAATAGTTTCAGTTAGATGTTGAATATAAGCTGTCATAAAACTATATTAAACAAAAACCCAGAACTTACAAGAATTGGAAAAAAGTTCACGTATTCACCAATCCTAGGAATGTCAAAACGTGTAGTTTATCAGGCAGCTCTGTCCGACTCAAATGGTAGTTCATGTAATGTGAAAGGCAATGAATAATCCTGAAGAGTAAATAAACTTACAGTGAACAACAATAACAAACAGAATATTGATTAATAATCAAAAGACAGTGAACAAATCAAAACCTCTGTTGTCAAGTCTCAATTCATTCACCATCTGTGAAAGTGCGTGTAGATACGGCCTTTTGGCAGGCGAACTTTTCAGGCACTTCAATAGTAACGACTGGTATTTCTGATAACCTAAAACAGCATTATCTAGAACATTTTTTGTGTCACCATAACATATTTCTGACGCCGAAGGTTCCAGTTTGCCTGGTGCAGAATAGTTATTGTAACCGGATATCAGATTTTGATGCTGTGGGCATTTGTGCCTGGTTGCCAAGCTCAGAACGAGGTCGGTAGCGTAGAAGTAGTCTTGCAGTAAGAGGTACAGGGCGTGACATACGCTGAAAATGTCTGACCTTACAGATGACCTCCCTCCAGCGGCCATCTCTGGGGCCATGTACGGATACCGACGCATCTCACTTGGGTTTGGAAATATGATTTTTCCTTGGGAGACTGCCGAAGTTCCACCCAGATCGATCAGTCTAACATCAACAGATATCCTATCCCCTTTCTCTAAATCTTGCCAATCAACCACCATGTTATTTAAACGAAAATTATTTATCAAATACCCTGCCTGGTGAGCAGAATGCATACGCTGTATTATCAAAGCTGAGATTTTCTCAAGTGTTTGTTGTCTGTAGGACTTGATTAAGCAAACATTTCCCCACTTGTAACGAAACCGGGTCAACATATAAAAAACATCTATGTCGTTGCTCTCACAAACATCCATCAATCGCCCAAAGTCGTGAAAATGGTCAGCCCGAGTTTGTTCATTAACTTTGCCATTAGCTACTTTCGCCAAAGCTCTTTTATCCCATTCACAGACTGAACTAAATCGAAGAAAATCCATCAACGGTACGCCATTACCGTAAAACTCCTGAACAAAAGCTGCGTCTTTCAGATATTTATACTCGATCAAAAGACCAAGAATTTTAGGAGCAACACCTAGGCTCCCAAGATGAGCTGTCACACACGCTTCACTTCGGACTCGATCAAACTTCACTTTGTAGAAATCTTTCACTACCACGGAGCGATTATCCGATGTGAGTTCTGTCACTCGAACAGAGTCGTAATTTCCACTTCCAAGCCATCTGACGTCATCTGGCTCAGTCTGCACAATATCGTACTCGTCTAAAACAAAAAGTGGCACCGGGCATCGTTTTGATAGGATTTCGCTTTCTCCTGTAAGCCACGCCCATTCATTTGAGTCTTCCTCGTCACCAGCGTTTGACGTAGCATCAACTTCGTCTGACTGTGTCATTGCTGAACATTTGAAGGTTTCCAGAGATTTCTTGCATTCAGAAGCATGGATTTTATGAGATGTGGCAGAAAGTCTACTTAAAGCACAACGATTACAAAAATGTGCATGGTTTCGTAAGCTAATCTCAAAAATGATACTGTCCAACTTGGCAAGAACTTCTGAGAGTTTTGGTCTGTCTGTGGGGTCATCAGCCATACACCAGTGTGCCAGGTGATATACTCTATCTAACGCGATGGCTTTGGCTGTTTTCAAGAACGTGTACCCCAGAGCAAAAACATCACTAGCTGTTGTAGTTCTGGTGCCATTGGCTAACTCAGGAGCCAGAAATCGGTAATATTTCAGAGATCCAGAGTTGAGATGGTAAAGCTTCCCATGTTTGTACGTGGCCAGGCCGAAATCAATGAAGAGAACTGTAAAACCACCCTCTTTATGTTGAACGAGAATATTTCCTCTGTGCAGATCGTTAAACAGGACATGATTCTCATGTAAGACTTGTAGATTTACAGTTACTTGTCGACAGATATTCAACCACTGGAGAGTTGTAAAAACACTGGGCTCATCCATCCAAATGTCGAGGGATTTTGAAAACGGGAGATACTGGTAGACCAAGGAAATGTTGGCAGCCATCGGCCCCGCAGGCAGGAGACCGATCACATGCGTTGTGAGTCCCAGCTGCTCAACAAATCTGACCAGGGGAAAACAAAGAACAGTTCTTGCGTCATTATGTATGGACAATGTGGCAATATGAGTCTCCCTTTTCCTCCCTCTTCCAGTTTCTGCTCTACCTCTACGACCGATTTGAAGTCTTTAGGGCAGGGACTGGCAGCCTTTCAGAGAGGAAGAACTATTTGTGGTTTAGAATTCAACTTAACAGTGAGCCAGAACACGCATGCGTCTATAAACCAGCAACAGTTTTTTCTCATTTAAGATTTTTTCTCTGGCAATTTAGACAATGAAAGAGCCACAGAATAATGAAAGCTGAAAGAGCTTCAAGCAAGGATTTCTTGTAAAGCAGTTCTGAAATCTTTCCTTTCAACCCTCCTCCCCCACCGCCACACATTTCCCACGAAAAAAAAATGAAAACGAAACCACACTGAAAGTCTTCTATTAACTGAGGGAATGACATGTTGAAATGGTGGTTCTAAGGCAATTGCCCCCTCGGACAAATGTCCTAATCTAAATTATTCTTAAGTCATTACTTTAGTTCCCCTAAATTCCTTTATGTCGGAGCAGGGGAAGGGGACAAATAACCGCACAGGGAGCTGTTATCCTGAAGACACTTGTACAGTGGGCATGAGCAGGTGTCAGTTGCCCAAAGGTCAGTTATCCGGATACCAAACTCTTAAATTGTCAACTCCGATATATCCACATGCCAGAAATAAGTTATCGTCGGGGATGGAGGTGGGGGCAGTAAGCAGGGGAAAAGAAAAGGATAGGGGATGCTCACCTGTGTATTCTGATCTCCTTCAGAATGTCTCGAAAAGGTGAGTCGGTGAAGGACTTCACCACGACATGAGCACCGCCAGCTCGCAGTTGTCCCAGTGTCACATCAGCAAATGACCCGGAGCCAACGCTTGCAAACTGTTTCCGCGAGTTGACGTAGTGTATGACGTCACGCTCGTGCAAGAGGAGGGGGTATGGGTGATCTGGGGAGGGAACGACGTAAAAGTGAGGCATTGCATACAATGTCGTCATCAAATTCACTCTTCGGCTAATGGGTCCAGAGTCAAGTCTGTTTCGTTTCGGTTTTAGTGTGAGATGTTTACGATAGAGGTAAATGAAACCTCGCTTACTGGCTCGACCGAACAAGCCTGTCTCAATAGTTCCGGGGCATCAAAGCTGTTTTGGGTCAGCTGTTGGAAAGAGAGGCCTCGCACTAGGAATAAAAAACAACAACAGATGCAAACAGCGGCAAGACATACTTAACTCCGTTCATTACCAGTCGTAGTCAAACTGTGGCAAAAAGAAAAAGTTGTAGGCTAAAAAGCCGGCGCTTTTTCGGTTGTTCCCCCCCCCCCCTCCCCAGTTAACGGAAGGACTTCCGAATGCGTTCCATTGCCCGAGTGAAAACAGTACATAATAGCTACCCCGGCGGCTTTCCCTGATATGGCAATTTGACTACTGCCCAGACGAACATCGGCCTACGGCATCGAAGATACAAACTGACTAGACCCTCACGTCGTTACATATCAATCTGACAATCGACTAATATAGCTTAGGTAAGTTGGGGTGGGAACTACCCAAAAAGCCTCGTGCAAGAAATAATACAGGAACGATACAACAAAACACAAAGGAAAAAGAAAGACAAATCACGTTTTCGGTATAATTATTAACTTTCTATGACAAAAAAGAAAATAAAATAGAAGAAATTAAAAAACCAAGCAAATTAAAAAAAAATCGTGGAACGTTTAACAAAAGCGGGTCCTTTTCGTCCGCGAGTCCCGAACTTGGATTCTCGGAGTGCAACGAGTCCGTCAGTCGTAGTATAAATTTTACACTTAGTATAAATTGTGAACGTGAACTTGCTAATATTCCGCTGTTAAACTGCTTAGATTCACATTTGAAATAATTATTTAAAAGTACTTTCTGTCCAGTTCTAGACTTGTTCTTGACGTTCATCACGTTATGGTAATATCATCGACTCAGTGCCATGTTGTGACATCTAGAAAATGCCGTTATGAGCTTTTTAGAGTACCTTTGCATTACTCACCGTGTGGTTTTGGCGGAGGGATGAATCGTACGTCAGATGTGTTGAATGCGCCTGAGTAAGCTGCGTGGGAGATAGCACATTTGCAGAAGGTGATATCACTGGTCATTTGAAATACAATCATAATAGACTATACACAGACAAAGACAGACAGAGGCATAATGTACCATACGTAGAGAAATAGATAGATAGATAGATAGATAGATAGATAGATAGATAGATAGATAGATAGATAGATAGGTAGGTAGGTAGGTAGGTAGGTAGGTAGGTAGGTAGGTAGGTAGGTAGGTAGGTAGGTAGGTAGGTAGGTAGGTAGGTAGGTAGGTAGGTAGGTAGATAGATAGATAGATCTGTAGAGGTAGATAGATAGGTAGGTAGATAGATAGATAGGTAGATAGGTAGATAGATAGATATATAGATAGATAGATAGATAGATAGATAGATAGATAGATAGATAGATAGATAGATAGATAGATAGATAGATAGATAGACCTTTTAAATGTTCATAATAAAAAAAGAAGTTAAATATATGGGTTTTGGTTGGGACACAATTTCAAGTCAACAAAAAGAACATATTGACCTGGCGTGGCGTGGAGGTGGTTGCTGTTGGCCCTTACAAAATCATTTATTTTCTCAATGAAGTATTTATTTTAGACATCAATAAAACAATGGGCAATATAGTTAGTGAAATAATTAGGTATTTTTATAGGAATGGGATGATTCAAACATTAGAAATGTAGCTTTAATTAGTACAAAAGTGGCTTCAGAGCAAATATTGCAAACTGTTTAAAGGGAGACCAAAAAAAATAATTTGGTCGTTTAAAAAAAAATCATAAAAATCAATGAATTTGCCTACTCTGAAACGAGATCTTCGCAAATGAATTCGGAAGTGGGCTAAGCGAGTTCATCTCACAGGCACAAAACTCATTGGCAAAAATGAAAACTATCGGTAGTAATTACTTTTATGTTATATAAATTATATATTTTTTTCTTCTGTTTTGTAATCCCATTTGGGAAATCTGCCATAGTGTCATTACAGCCCTGTTACAACTGGAGCTGGCACCATTGCAACAGTGCAGCGCCTGTCAGCGGGTATTTTTGGCGGGGGGGGGGGGTGGTAGTGGTAAATCGTATCTGATTTTGCCCTGGCACCGGCCTGTTCGGCCTGCTCTTCTCGATTTCCAACTGTCAAGATATCTTTAACATGCCCACGCGGGCCCTCCGAGTTTTTCCGTCCTTGTCCGAGAAGACTAGGAGCTCGATCCTACCTACGACAGGATCAATGATAGGAAAATGTGAGAAAAATCCCAAATTCCAACATGTCTGCACTGACCAGGATTCGAACCCGGTACCTTCGGCATGAGAGGCGAGCACCTTGCTTCCAGACCGCTGTCTGAATACATTCCATTTCCACCCAAAACTCCTGTTTTGTTTTTAACTCTTCTGTCCGACCCAGTAGCGAATAAGTCAATGTTGGGTCGTCCCTTCTCCAAAAGATTATGGTGCAGAAAATGCATGCCATCTCAAGAAACCCTGTGGCTCGTTTGGTCACCCTGTAGGTATTCTTGCCTGAACTCTAACATTCATTCCAACAGCAAAAAGAACAACGATTGTATTCTGAGATTATCAGTGAAAGAGAACATTACTTGACTTAAGTTTAGCGGCCATGATAGTATTCATTTTTGGTCACCTCCTTGAGCTACAAGTCCAAACTTTGCACCGTTGCTCCTGGGCAAGGCTTATTGAAGACGGGGATGACCGACAAAGTTTAGCAACCTTTTTTTTTTTTAACAGATTGGCTCCTTTTGAATGTTTTAAGGATCTTCTTCTTGGTAGTCCATCGGAATCCGATGATGACGCTGTTTCTCTGCTCTCAGCGATGACGGCGCATGTGGCCCCACAGACCAAAGCTGGAAGCACACAGATGCTCGCAGGTGTCGCATTGAAAGTTTGTATTTTGGACCGAGGTGGACGCTGCCCTGTGACGTCTGTCTCTTGCCGCAGCGAGACACTGTCGCCGATCCTTATCAAAAGCAGTGGTTGCCTTGGAGGTGAGAGACCTCCATCCTGATCTATTGGAGGCACACGCTTCCAGCTGGCGTGGCTGAATGCCGCTCCACTTAAGGTTGTTTTTTAAGGTGTCCTTGTACCTCAGTTTTGGGCGTCCTTATTTCCGCGAACCCTCTTTCATCTCTCCATACATGACTTGTCTGGGTATGCGGCTGTCATCCATTCGTACTACATGGCCTGTCCAACGGATTTGAGCCTTCAGCAGCATCGACTCAGTGCTTGATGAGCCAGCTCTGTCTAGCACCTCCTGGTTGGTGACTCTGTCCTGCCATCGGATGTTCATAATCATGCGCAGAGACCTGTTGTGGAATTGCTCAAGCTGTTTCATGTGCCATCGGCATAGAGTCCATGTCTCACAACCATACAGAAGTGAGGAGAGGACTTCGGCTCTGTAGATCTTCAGCTTCGTTGACTGCGCGATTCCTTTCAGCTGTAGGACTTTTACTCTGAGTCTGCCAAGTGCTTGGCTGGCGTTTTGAATCCTGGAAGTGATATCCTTGTCCGGTGATCCATCTGCCGAGATTGTGCTGCCCAGGTACTTGAAACTGTCCACACACTTCAGCTGGACTCCCTCCATGGTGGTGGCTGGCTGGACCATGTGTTCGGGGCTGGCTGGACCAGGGTCTTTGTTTTCCCAAGACTGATTTTAAGGATACGAAAGGATAAAATTACGGTGGTAAGTACATTCGCGTTAACGCTGCCTATACCAATCTTACCTGTACTCTGGACAGCTGAAGCTGAATGCTGGATTGTAGAGGATTCTTTTGTTGAAGTTCGTGGTTGAGTGCTATCTGACCGGTTAGATGTAAACCATTGTATGTCCTGCTGTAACTCTGTAATGCTAGTCCGTGTTGTGCTTGCTACTGCTCACATGCAAAGAAAACAATAAGATATTAAGAAGATCCTATGAAATCCCTTCTACCATGCCTTTCTCTGACAAACAGAAATGGGATGCTTTGTTTCAAAAGGAGTATTTCAGAGGGAAAACACACATGGTTAAAACCAATGACTGGGTTGATCTGTAATGGAATCTGTAATCAGTAAGCAAGAGAGAGAGAGAGAGAGAGAGAGAGAGAGAGAGAGAGAGAGAGAGAGAGAGAGAGAGAGAGAGAGAGAGAAGAGAGAGAGAGAGAGAGAGAGAGAGAGAGAGATTGGTGGGGGGGGGGGGTAATTGATAAATAAAGTAATAAAGTGTGGGAACTGCATAAAACATAACAATGAAGCATAAAAAAACAACAACAGATAGCGCTACTAAGCTTACATCCGAGTTCTCCTTTTCCTGGAGGGTTGACCTTGCGTGTTTTACATAAGGCAATAGATGTCTCAGTGATGGAAAAATAAAAACAATGTCAAAGTATGTTCAGTAATCAGGACGTGCACAACCATCCAAGAATTGGCTTCAAACGTCGCCGGTTGTAAAACGTGATGCCTTTTACCAAACACTAGAAACATAGATCTAAACGTATTATGGGATAGATTACTCATAGTTTCCAGTGTTTTGTCCGGACAGACTTCAAAACTTGACCTCTCTTTATCTAACTGCTCTAAATAGGACTCCGAAGAGATTAGTCTTGGAAACGGAATAGATATTTTGAAAGAAGATGCCACTGACAGAATGATCTAATACTCCTGATTGTAGACTCACCGAAAATAATGATCAGAAAATGATGTTAAAATCTTTGAATCACGTTATGCCATTGCCATTTTTTCGTAGAGCGACAAGAAGCGTTTGAAGGAGACAACATTTTTATTCCAATTCATACCAAATGAAAAACAAAAACAAAATACAGACACACACACAAAATGAACTATCTACTGTACTGTTGTTTGCAACTTTACTAAACTGCAGCGTTGTCATCAGTGCCTAGCCCAGAACGGCCAACGGTTTGAACCTAAAAATTATGCGATAACTCAAGTAATTACAAACTCTGTCCTCTTTGATTTGAAATATTATAAATCTTGGATTGCTTTTTCTTTTTTAGACTGCCTGTGTGATAAAGGGGCGTTTATGGCATTGTACTACAAATAATGGTACTCAGACATTTTTATTATTATTTTTTTTTTTGCATGACAACAGACTCGCGCTCACTTTTCCATACCTACCAAACGCATAGGCAAAGATGAGTACACATAAACGTCCAACATGCCTGGAGCTCGGTACAAGTTTGAAGTAATCCACCAAACCCTGCATGGTTACACACGTGCGCGCTGCGAAATTTAAATGAGCTAGCTCTTAGAATATGACATTATTTCGATTGTGTAAGCATGCGTACACGTTTTTGTCGTGAGCAGGCAATTACAGGCTGGGAGATCGAGCTCATAGTAAAGTCGAAATTGACCAGCCCTTTGTTCTGATAACTGCAGACATACTTCACGGGGATGTGCAGCGAAAACGTGATATCAAAAGATGTATCCACCGGGCCTCAAAAGTGAATACGCATGAAAAAAGAAATATTCACAATTTTGGATACTTTTTAGGCCTCTTTAAAGAGGGGTGGAAATTTTTACACATGCAAAAATGTAAGAAAATGGACTCGTTATTCTGAAATCTCAAGCTTTTCACAGGATAGTAACAACAAAAAGCAGCACAGTGAGTCTTTACATGACGCAAGTCAGCAAACAATGACTGAGAACATAGCGCAAATACTTTTTTTTCCCGACTGGAACGAGAAAATTCTTGCCCTTGCGCAAGATAACAAAGAAAAACGGAGAGCGAAAAAGTACGTCGCGATCACTCGGTTCCGCCAGATTATACAGGTTCAACTTACGAACGTGCGTATTATATGACAACGCGTGGTTCTCTCAGCGGTGACGGATATACGAAACGTGAAAAGTTGTGACACACTTAAAATGACCGCGGGGTCGGTGAAAGGGAGGGCAGCGGCTAAAAATATCAGTCAGAACAACAACAACAACAACAACAACAACAACATCAACAACAACAACAACAATTAAATACGCTTGTTTTATAAGTAAATATTTAAATTATCTGCTATTTCATGTGTTTTAATAGCCACGATTAATGTGTGTCTCTCAGTGTGCGGAATAAGAAAATGTTGTCTTGTAAACCTATTTTTTTATGGCTGGTAGTACGAACTAATGTTGTTGTTGTCTTTACGCTCTGGCGCGCACTAACTGAGTTGATCGGCCGACTGTATGGATTCACCGCGCCTGGCCGAAACATTGCAATGGGCTAATTAGTAGTTAACCTTTCAAAAATCATTCGCGTCTTTTCTCTCATACGCCATCTCCTACCGCCCAATTGTATTAATTATGTGTTTTTGTGATAGGGCAATATGATCTGGAGTGACAAATAAAGTGCCATCAAACAGTCTTTTACATATTACATGTATTTTAAATATTGAGACAACCTTTCTATCATATAATTATTTACTTCGACTGGGATTGGGGTGGGGTTGGGATGGGGTGGGGATAATAGTGTACGAGGGGAGTACGTGAGTAAATTGTAAGTTGTCAAAATAATATTCTTCATGACGGTGTCATGGAAGTAACCTTAAAACGTATAAACCTGGGGGCCACAGAGGCACCTGATGTCAGTTTTGCGCTTGACAAATACGGCAGCAATTATTTTTGTATCCAGACCAGGTTGTAATTCCGTTACACAGTAAACAAACAACGTTTGCCCAGCCTAACCACTCTTGTTTCCATGGGATCGGATGTCTTACTTTAACATAAATCCTAATCCTGTAGGTAAATGAATACATTAAATAGGCCCACGAAAACATATCAATAGGTTTATCACAGACACTTTTTATTTAAGAGAAAACTGAAAAACAAAATTGATGAGATAGTAATATAGTATAAATCTCTACATGGCTTGCCAAATTTCCCCCACCCCCCCCCTTTCTTTTTGCCATATTTTAAAATTTACAAATGTAGCTTTTCGTGTTTAGTATCCTGCTGTCACTTTCCCCAGCGAGAGAAACAGCTGCTGCAGCCAACATTTAAACTGCAACATCTTGACTGGCCTCATTTTTCACACGTCTTCTCGATAGATAACCGATATCAATTTTATCCTTTTGTGACGTCCATCAGGGGATTCAATATATTATGTATAATGAAATATTTAAATTTCTTGAAAATGGGTCACGATGTCGGTCAAAACACTATTCTATGGATTCTCCTTGTGATGCCATGATGTTTTGTTTGGCACATAAATATTCTATATAATGCAACAGAAAGATAATTTATTTAGGTTCTCTCATCTGTAACTATTGGACCGTTAGGTCTGAACAGATGGAAACTTAACTTGACAGTAGAAAAAAAATCTGAATTAGCATCCTAGGTAGGGAGAGAGACTGGAAATGGGTGGGAGGGAGAGAGAAAGAGTGAGAGAAAAAGAGAGAGAGAGAGAGAGAGAGAGAAAGAGAGAGAGAGAGAGTGAGAGAGAGAGAGAGAGAGAGAGAGAGTGAGAGAAAGAGAGAGAGAAAAAGAGAGAGAGAAAGAGAGAGAGAGAGAGAGAGAGAGTGAATGAGAGAGAGAGAGAGAGAGAGAGAGAGAGAGAGAGAGAGAGAGAGCGAGAGAGAGAGAGAGATGTTTCACTTAACTATATTTGACTTTTGTGTTTGACATTATGATGAATTATATTAGTTAAGATGTTTCTAAATTGTAATAGAATAGGCTTGTCCAGCCACACACGACGCTGCTCCAGACTGAAACATCCACTCCAGAGCACAAGCCCATAGACTTTCGAGATTGACGGATGCCAACCAAACTGTAATACTGTTGTAATAACTGACCGAGCGAATCTTGGTTAAATCCATAATAATATATATGTAACAGCTTTCGTAATGGTGGACAAGTGATTAATTGCACTGTTCACTGTCGACCAAACCGAGCGTAATAAGGAAGTATGACCTATGTTAATATTTTGTATATTGATTTGGGAATGAAACTGTAGGCTTTGAAAAGAGATGCATCAGTTTGTCTATCTCAGACGGAATATTTAGTACGAAAGACCATATCATATCGCTTAGGACTCAAGTAGTAAAAAAAATCAGCCCTGGTTGCGATTATGGCTCAGGGCCCAGAGCGTGGTACACAAACAACCAATGAAAAATAGGGCCATTGCCAATTAGATGATCCATGTCTCGTCTTCTCAACTGTAACAAGACCAAGAACAGTCAGAGGATACAACGGATATCCTTGTTACTGAGAAAGAGTAATTAGTAGAACTGCTGGACAAATGTTCCAAAAGAGACAAACCTCCAACTATGTTCATGAAGATTTGATGAGATACGGAAACGGATAATGTCAGCTCAGTAATCAATAGAAGGTATCAGAGAAGTACTGGGGTAGACGTGGTAATGTTAGACGTGGTAATGCAGACTTCCTTGTTGGTCTAACTCTGAACCAACCTATCGGAGTGATGCTCCCTACCATTTTAAAACAAAAAGGTGTGGAGCTACATAAAAATCAAGAAAAACGTCCAGAAATTAAAAAACTTTATTCAAAGACATCGTGTCAATTATTTTAATGGCGAAAAAGTATTCGTTCGTTTAAAACTCTAAAGGTGATGCTATTGTTAATCAGTTTAGAAGCTTTCTTGTGGGCATGCTCGTTTTGCTAGCTTACACTCACATAGAGGCCTTGTATATTCTTAGAAAAGAACTTAGACCACATGTTACGAATATTACCAGGGATTGGTCAATGGAGGCATCCCCATTTCGTCCTGCATTCTTTGAAGACGCCCATGGAGGAGAAGTAATGCAGTTGGTGCAGAGAGCAGTAAGTGTGTGCTGGGGATGCTGGAAAAAAATAAGAAAATTCATAACGACTATGGCATAATGTCGATTTTATTCTAACCCAAGATGTAATCAATTTCGCTAAAGAATCGCTTTTCTTTTTTTTATAGGCACAAGCGGGATGTGGTCGAACAGTGGATCCCAGCAACAGAATCAATGGCACAGGAACAGAAATTCGGGACGGTGATACTTAAATGGTGAGTTTGGGAGGAAGAATTAGGACGCGTATAGTTCATACATCTGTGAAAGACATGTTATAATTTCATACTTCAAGGTCTGTCTTTAATACAAGAAACACTGCAGATTTTATAGATGGCGTAATTGAACAGGTGGCAAAAAAGGTTGTGGTCATATTAATTAAGAGCAAATTTAACTTGAGACCAGCTTTTCCCAACTAGACCTTTACCTGGCATATCAATGATATTCTTTCTTTTCTTAGAATTTAAAATGCCTTTGAAGTTGCTGAACCTGAAAGAACTCTGTCCTTCTTATGGATCAAGGCATTTGGTCCAATAATTTCAAGGGTCTGGAATACACGGAGACCCAAGACATGGTTTCATATTTCAAGCAGTTCATTTAATAAAATAACAAAGGAACGAGAACTACACCATCCTCCGCTTGTGATTTCTAAGTGTTGTGAGGAAAACTTTTACTGCCCTTAAATGAAAATGCATTTATAACCCCTGTTTTGAGGGATGCTTCAAACCAGTTGCTGTGGACTGGCATGTATGCCCTACTTGAAGCAGTAGGAATTCAGACGGTAAGCCCTAGTATAAAATGGGCATTGGATGTGGCCGACATGACATCAACAAATTCACGGCACTCAGCACTAGAATCGCTCCTACATCTAAAGCCACTGTCGTCTAAAGCTATTGTCATATAGGATAGGGAAATAAAAGGCTAGCACGTTTGTGTTAGTACTACTATTGGCAAAGTGAGCTAGGTAGTGTTCGTTAGCTTTGTTTGATCCTTGGTTTCCGCTGAGTTCTCTCATTCTGTGAAATGTCATGTGGCCAGGCAGGATATAGTTAGTGATGTAAAATAAATACATGAGAATCAAACTAAATCAATAATTGTGTTTCCTGTGAGCCTAGAGTCAGTTTCCGGTGTTGTGAAGTTGATTTTACTCAATGAGGCTCTATGTTGCTTTACAGGGCTGTGGAAAAAGTCAAGTAAAAGATTCGAGAATTTTGTGATTCAATATTGCCATTCCACGGAGGATAATTGTTATGATGGGTTCTCTAAATGGCTTGAATCGGAGCGACAGGGATGTTGAGTTAATCCCCTACTTTTCATTTTAATTATAAAACTTTTAGCAAAAGAACTTAGGAATAATGAAGGTGTGAGCAGAATTATTAATCAATCATTGATAATTTATTTTTACTATTTCTTTAGAAAGTATCTATTATGTTTCTAATGTGCCAAACCGTGCCACTTCTGGCTGATAATGACTTGTTGTCTTTGTTTCTTGTTGTTACTAATGCCATTTGGCTGTGTTTTTGTTTTACAGTCGACACAGTGCCCGACACCGACCAAATCCACAAATTTTAAACGTTTACCCCCAACGCCGTTAAACTACATACTAAATCTATTCAACCAAATCTGGACCTCGGGAGCTTTTCCTTCAAGGCTAACATTGTCCCCATCCCAAAACCTGGTCAAGATCACTCATATCCCAAAATTTGCCGCTCCATAGCTGTCACCAGCTGCCTCTGCAAGCTGATAGATTGAATGGTGACCAAACGTCTAAATTAGGTATTGGGAAGCAGCCAGTCCCTCTCCCCTTTTCAATGCAGTGTCGGTGCTAAGCGATCCACGACGGACCTTCATCCGAGAAGTCTTCGCTTCCAAACAGCACGTAGTTGCCGTTTTCTTTGGCCTGAAAATTAAAAAAAAAAATTCGACACGACCTGGAGGCACGGTGTGCTGGGGAATCCTCATAGGCTTGATCTGAGGGGCAACCTACTGGTCTTTTTCCATACTTTCCTCAGTGGCCGTTCCCTCCAGGTGAAGGTGAACTCCACCCTCTCTGATCCATTTGATAAAGAGCAGGGAGAGCCCCAGGGGTCTATTCTATCTCCCACCCTATTTAATATTAAAATCAATTCAATCACTGAAACGCTTTTACAAAAAGCTCACTGCTCCTTGTATGTAGACGACTTTCTCCTCTGCTACGGGAGCCCCCGCTTAGATAGACTAGAACGGAAACTGTAACACACCTCAACTTGGCCTTAAATCTTACATCCTGTTCCCAACCAGGATGCTTCATTATCTTTTCTGATTTGCTGTCCTGCCCTAGGCTTTAACCCCCCCCCCCCCCGTAAACCCCAAACTCCAACTCAGAACTTTACTTCAATTACCTCCCCTTCGACAGCCCCCCCCCCCAGCCCTTGTTTTTCTGTTGATAGTTTCAGTTGTCCCGCTTGCTTTGTATACCAAACCGATGTCATTTTTCTTCTAGGTTTTTTTTTTGTTGTTTTGTTGGAAAAGGAAAGGAGGTTACAATTTGACTGACATTGTCTAGTATTCTGAGAAATTATCCGTTTGATTTCATCAGAAAAAAGTAGGTCCTCTACATCAGGGATTCAAACTATTTCAATATATTTTCAGAAAAAAAACAAAATCTGTACCATTATGAATTAGCTTGTCTGTACCAGCATATAGCGACCTTAATTCTTGTTTACTCTTTTATCTCCGTCTTCTGAAATACTGGAGATCTTTTAGTATGTAGAAGAGGTTCAACAAATGCATACTTTGGCATTTGTTGAAAATGTGTTGTTTCACAGTTCCGACGTATTCTAACGCCCTGCAGAATACTCAAAGCTGCAAACGTTTAATGCCGCCGTCTAAAAGAGGAGTTGGAGTGAACAAGAATTAAGGTGGCGAAACTACAAAGCCATCGCTGCACTTGTGTTTACCTGCAACCCAAAGTCTTTGTGCAAGTGTCTTTCCTTCTGAAGTGGTACCATAAAACCAATTCATCCATATACTTAGCCGGGAAGCATTAAAAAAATAAATTTATTTGACTCACAGTTTTCATGTGGAGCGTTCACTCTCCCTTCCACCTGTCCAGCCACTGACAAGAATTGAGTGCCTGAGCAAAAGACTTAATCCTGCCCAACACATCCTCGGCTATAACGACCAGAACCGACTATGGTAAGTTCAAATTTTGTTGTAATTGTTGTCTTTCAATCTGCTTGTATCATTGAGGGCGTAGCAGGAAGAAGGGGCTTTCGGTCTGCATCCAGCTGGAATATATAACATCTGTAAGAAGTTTAAGGCTGTTGTCAAAGAAAACTAAAACTGAGCGCTACTTTAAATCGTTTATTCCATCATCAACTAGGATGTTACAATAATGTCGTCATCTTGATCGTAATCTGTGCACAGTTGAATTATGTCCTGCGTGTCAGGTCAATGTGTTTTAGTTAGGGAAGCATATTGTGTGCACTGTTAATTTTGTTAATTTAGTTAATTTATCAGTGTGTGTGTATATATGTGTGTGTGCGCGCTATGTATCATACTTTCTGCTTCTGTAACTGTATTGTTATGTATTCAATGATCAAAACAAATTTCCTTGTACAAGGACGAATAAAATTTATCTTATCTTATCTTATCTTATCTATCTTGGTGTAATGCCATAGGTCGTCAAAGCTACTTTGACGCCATCAGTCCAGGTCTTCCTTGGTCGGCCAAACGTTGTATTCACGATGGGCCAGCTGGGAGATCGGCATTCCTTTGAGGTGTCCAAATCATTTTATCCTCTGCAGTTCTCTGTGGCCGTGGACTGGTAGTTGTTCCCACCATTTCTCTGATCTTGTACGGTATATCTGATCCTGCCACGTTTGGTCTTGTTCAGGGCTCCTGATATTTTGAGAAAATCGGTCAATTCTGGCCCGTTAACAAAATTTTGTACACGTATGACTATTACCTTATCTGGAATTTGGTTTCTAGGGTATTTAAAAGATTACAGAATGGAAATTTGCAGTCATTTTGACAGCAAAGTCAAATTTGGCTATAATCGGAAAATCGGCCAAAAATTGAGAATATTAGTATATTTTAGTGCGTGGAGTATTGTTAGCTGGGCATTTATATAAATATTGTGCGAAATACTAGAGCGCTGGCGTATTGAAATACACTACATTTCTCTCTAAAGTGAGCGGGGATTGTATAGAAATTTATAAGATCCAGTAGAAAAGAAAGAAAAAAAATCTGCCAGAATCATAACAGTTGGCTCTGCTCTGGTTATGACAAAAACTCAATCTGTAAAAACCCATGTCATAATATTGAGATAATCCAGTTTCTCTACGAGAACAAACTCGAATGTCCATATCATATTATTGTCAATTTGAAAGAAAGCGATTCAATTGACATTAAAGAACCAACTTTTCACCTCTTCAAATTCCTGATTTGTTAGTCGGTGGTAACGTCTACGTTGGACTGCAATGCAAGCTGTGTAGTAAAAAAAATGACACTTTTTACAGATACGGTACTCACAACAGGAAACTTAAACAAGGAACTCTAAAAAAAAAGACTTGTTCAGTTTGCCTGAAGTTTATTTCACATGATAGCAATCAGCGTATGTTATATAAGCCAGCCAGAACAATTAAGCTTGATATAGATATTTCAGAACATGCCTTATTCTCGCGAAAATATCCAGTCCTCATGAAGCAAAAGAATTCGTAATTCAAGATGTTGTATTTGTTTTGACATCTTTATATTCTATACAGCCATATAATATAACAATGTAAAGTTAGCCCAATCTTTCATTACGCCTACAGATTCAATAATTAAACCCTGCCATCGTTAAAATATATCTTTTACCTTTTTGTGTGGTGTATGGTTGCAACTACACGCCATATTAAAGTTTCATAATAATATAAAGTTTTAAAAATCTCTAAAATCTTATCTGATCCATTGATGCACCATGTTCTTCGCCCTCGTTTTCACTGCTCAATGGCTCGGGGACAGCTGGTCTAGAGGCAAAGTGCTCGCCTCCTAGCATACGGTACAGGGTTCGATCCACAGTCGGTGAAGTCAAGTTGGCATGTTTTTTTCGGGGAAAAAAATTCCTGTCCCTGATCCTGTGGTAGATAGGACAAAGCACCTAGTCTTCTCGGAGAAGGACGAAAAACTTGGAGGGTCAGTGTGCACGTTGCGTACACGTTAAGTATATCTTGGCAGTTGAAAGTGGAGAAGATCAGGCCGAACAAGGCCGCAACCAGGGCACAATTCTAAAAAAAACTATAGCTGAGTCAGGTAATTTCGCCACTTTGAAGCATGTATGCTTGACTGCACAAATTCTCTCTTAATGTGTGTGACCATTGTGACACAGTTCAAGCTGGCGACACCGATTAGCCAAGCAAGACGCTAGCTGATGCATGATTGGTTTGATCAAGTTTCATTTTGTATATTTTTCAGTTATTTTGTTGCATACTTGACTGTCTGGTAAATCCGCCACCATATCGGGCAAATTCACCACCGCTACCGAGGAAATTCGCCAGACCTGCCGGCACATTTCGCCATGTGTAACCTGTTTTACATTTTTTTTTTTGTTGGGTCTGTGTTAATTTGTTTTTTCTTTGTGCCTTCTCTAAACTTTATATTGGCCTGACTTAGTAACAACAGTCCCCATCTTCAGCAGAAATTGGCTCTTAGTTAAGGGAAATCCGGTATTAGCAGCAGTTCCGGGATATTCCGTTCCCTCCTTGCCTCCCTGGAGATGTTTGAGCTCCCAGAAACATCACCGTTCGGTGTTTTCCTGGGAATTTTAAACGTTTTTGCAGCGCCAGAATAGGTTTGACCATCTTTAATGACCTGAATGGCTTTTTCTAAATTAATCATCTCGGGATTATTTATTATGGATATTTTTGCTGATTTTACCCATGTTTCAAAATAACTAAGGTTCTTCAAACAACAACAATAAGAAAACTCAAGCTGGCGAAGTTTACCGACAGTTCTGGCGAAATAACATGACTAGGCTAACAAGTATAAATAAACAAATTAAGATAATTCTAGATCTGAGGCAATTAAAAGAAAATCTAATGCAATAGAATTATTTCCTCTGAGTGATTCAAATGAACAGAATACAAGCTGCTTTAAAAGTAAATAGATATTGGCCATGAAACCATTAACAAGGAAAAGAGCAAAACATAGGGAATTCGAATGCAAGACAGACAAAAGCAGGGAAAGCAAAACGTCTGTGAAGTGACCTGCAATTGTAACCGCGACACTTACGCGGGAAGTCTGACTCAAATTCGAATCAAAATGCTCTGATTGGCTGAAGACGAAAGGTGGCGAGAACTAAAATAGCTTGACACTTGTACTCGACTGAGACTGAGAAGAATGGGTTATTCCATTATTAATGTGTGGAGGTAGTACAGGTGGCGAATTTACCCTCCCGGCAAAATTACCCGACTTTACTCTAATCCCTACCAGAAAAACACATAGAAAGAAGAATAAGAAAAAAAATTTAAAAAAAAGGAAAAAGGTGAGGTGTAAATGGCAACGGTGGCGAACCTGCTAAAATAAAGAGCTAAACGCTGAGCTCAGTGGCGCAGAGTCCTGAAGGTAATAATTTATATGACATGAATATAACATAATTCTACACAATTTATTACATTACTAACAACAGTAACAACAGCGGCAACAACAACAACAACAATAACACCGAAAGGCAGCCTAATGCCGGGCTTAAAAGGACGTGCTCTCTTAAACATCCTGATTTGCATTATTTATATACCGATTGATAATTCCATGCTGCACCGGAAAGTGTCGTCAAAGTACCGAAAGATGACACCGGAAATAGACAGTGTGTACAAAACACAGACCGGAAAAGCCAGGTATGCTAGACCATAAAAAACGATGTGGAAAATGTAGGGCTTAACTTTATATTTGTCCATGATATTGTCCTCGTTGAGTATAATACGGATACGTGCCCAAGTCCACAACAAAACTACATGTTAATAAAAATTGATTTAGGTAAAAACTGCATGTTTCTAAGTTTTGCGGTGGTCACGGGGTTCGTGGGGTAAACATTTGGCTACTTACTTTGATTTATATAAATTATACTAATTCAAATGATGCTATTTCAAAATTAAACATGAAAAACATATGCAAACACTAACATGACAAACCAACGAAATATCAGCAAAAATACCACAACTTCAGTGCTTGTTCTTCTAGCTCCATTTTCTTTTTTAAAAAAACTATAAAAAAAAAACCGAAAATCCTATAGTACTCAGAAGAGGTATAATAACTGTAGACTGCGACATCTATTTAAAATGCGTTGTGTGGCTCTCATCGAGCTGTTTCACAGTTATGACTCATTCCAACTCCTTATGGGCCTAATCCGAAAACGTAAGTCAAAGTCGAATTTCTCAGTTTGTGCAAAAAAAAAAAAAAAAATGGAGCTGGCACAAACCGAAACAAAGGTCTTGGTATTGCATCTTGGGCTTTATGAATGCAACATTGTTTGTTGCAAAGTGATGGTTAGGCTTTTATAGCATTATTGTCAATTGGCTTTCATGTGGCTGACCTGATGTGTGGTGAAATTGATAAAATCCTCAGGTCAGATGATATCTGAAATCATTTTCATTGACTAGTGAACTTTCTGATGAACACACCTTTAACCCTTCACGGCCCAATGTGCCATATGAGAAAGGTTTTACAAAAGTAATGGAGCAGAGTTTTTAAAACAATATTTAGAAGATTTAAATTCACTGTGTTCCAAACATTTCAAATTCTGAAACAAAGCGGTTTTTCTCCAATTTCTTTTCATAGAAAGCGTGCGTAATGTTACATAATAATTATAATATACCTGACATGTACAACCTTTGAATGGTGCAAACCAGGTCTGCAGGCTGGCAGAATTCAAGAAAATGTAGACCTTTGTCTGGGAAACTGAAAGCACTTGAATGTGAAATAATAAAATACGACTACGAGCGGGTGTGAGAAGTACCAAGGGTACCATGTTCTGAACTTTCTCAGCATTTTTGAAGTATTATTTTCATAGCTTTAGGGTGTCTGGTCCATTACAATGGATGTTACACCGTTACACCAAGTTCTTTACTTAGTGTAACTGCGGAAAGTGAATATCCTGGTTTTTAGATACAATTAATGGTCTTCATCACTTCCATTTTCATATGAACAAAAACCACCTGGGAGAGAGACGGCGCCTCAAATCGGCTCTTTGCTTCAAAGTATTCATTTTTAGTTGTGTTTTCTAGAAAGTCCAACCATTTGAGTTCACATGTATTCCGGATTTATAGTCACTTGGCATATTTTTCCTTCCCAACTGGCCAGACAGGTGAAGTGGGGATCATGTACAACTAGCATGATTAATTGAAAACTGAAGCTGCCCAAGTCCACGAAACAACTGGAGTTTTTGCTCTTCTACAAAGTAGTCCTAATCCATCTTTTTGTACTAGGCTACTATTATGACAACATGTTTTTTTATATTGGGATTTGAAATTTGGATCGAATTAGCTCATGAAAATTCGAAACGGCGACGTCTTCTTGGCAATGAAACGGCTTTGCTGATTCTTCATTTTTTCACAGGTTCCTAAATTCAGTGCTGTTGGTTAAAATCTGTTGTGGTAAATAGTTATAAAAGTCACCTCCAGGTGTCGCCACAGTGATGTTTTTATCTTGGTAATACGTCATGGCATGATCGGCACTTCCGAGCAGCACCGCACCAGTTTGTGAAGACAAAACTATATACATGTAAAATACATTTTTGGCCAATTTTGACCGTTGATAACTTCTAAAAGCTACCGATATGAGACTGCTGTCACATACATCTATCTTCACTGACCATTATATATCGTTGGATAAAGTATATGTATCAGTTTGCCCCCTTGAGTGGAACTCTTAAGGTATGTCAGCTGATACACTATATTACTTAATTATAGCTGTGAGCACAATGTTTCTTATGCACTTGTGCATTTCTTTCCCATAAGGATAGTCAAAGCGGCTGTACAATAGCTTATTGAAATTAATGACAAAGACTTTCAAAACGGCTTTAGAATAGCTTATTGACAAAGACTTTCAAAGCGGCTGGTGTCACCTCTCCGCTGGCGCATTCCAATATGTTACATTAGAAGTTCTCTGCAAACCAGTCCAGCCATTTCAGAGCCGAACAACCTGTCAAGGTTTCGACAGAAACGCCCATTTTGTACACCAGCTTCTGGCAACCACCTCTGGATCTCAACATGACAACCTGCAGATCTGGGACATCGTTGAATACCTTCCCTTGACCTTGGACCACAATCAAGGGAATGGATGGACTTTGCATCAGGACTTCTCCATCTGGCATGATGGCTACAGCTCTGGTACCGAAACACCAGCTTTCACTGACCAGCAAGGCGCATGCGCTGATGCTATATGACAGGTTGGCTGCTGTTCTAAGTTCCGATTCGCTACCATACTGGACTTCGTTGCGCGGAGTCACTCGTAAGATTCTTCTCCAGTTCCGAGTGCTGAGGAACCATTTGACGTCATGTCCAGATCCGTTGTCCACTACCTGATGAAATGTCGATCCTTCACATGTAATTTTCTGTTGCGTCTGGACTCCATCACTTCTGATTGAGGTGTAGACCATGATATGTGGATGAGGGATTTTCAGATGCTTGTTTGGTGCATCGATATAGGATGCGGATACCCCAACGACGTCCTTGTCTGTTGAGATCACCAAAAGGACATCAAATGAGAACATGTCGTCGACCACCACTCGCACAGGCCGTCCTTCGTTACTGATCTTAGCCTTGACATATTTCATTAGATCCAATTTGTTCTGACCTCCTTCATACCAGCAGTTGTCAAAATATGTCTGGCTCTCTTTATTTGTCAGTGAGCTAACGGAAACAGTATCACTGAACCAAATCTGCTCATTTTTAGCTCTAGGCCCTTTATTACTAAACCGAACCAGTGGAAAACGTAGGGGTCGTAGAATTCTCAAACCATTCACATCCACTGACATGGAAGTGTAATACCAGATATCTTGACTGCTGGTGTCAAGCTCCATCGCTGAATATGTTCTGGTTTGGTGTCTGTAACCTTTCTGGAAGTATAAAGAGCTCTGTTCGGTTTCACCTGGTAAGAGAGAGATAAAAAAAATTATGTATCTGTGTATGTGTGTGTGTGTACGTATGTATGTGTGTATGTAGGTATGTGTGTGTATGCATGTGTGTATGTATGTGTGTGTGTGCATGTATGTATGTAATTATGTATGTATGTATGTATCGAATCAAACTTTATAGCAAAATACTGCAGCGTTAGCAGTGGCGTAGGCTCTTTTAATGTGTGGAAGCTGAGTGCAAGAAAGTAAGATAGAAGGAGCCTGGCATAAAGTGAAACAATTTTGTTTTAACCAATCTCCATCTTTCACCTTATTCCATCACATTATATTCTCATATGTATATATATATATATATACATTATAGCTAACCTCTTTTCATTATATTAATATTCAAAAAAAAAAAAAAATGAAAAGGAACATAACAAGTATTTCTGCTTCTGTCCAATGTGGTGTATTGTTTCTCCAATATAGATCCAGGTAAGGCAGTGTACGTGTACATCTGACATGTATTTACTGGACATAAACAAATTTGATATGTATGTATGTATACATAAATATATGTTCTTATTAAGTATGGAAAGAAAGATGAGGAACTCATTTCATGGCGGAAGTTAATTTAGTATCACCACCATTGTTACCATCTTTTGCAACACCGTCATTATCTCTGTCATCATCATCCTCTTTATTTTGTCATTACCGCCAACTTTATCACCATTATAGGGTTACATTAAATGTCTTCTCAGGTACTCACCTATCCATCCCATCACTTAAACCTGCCACAGTAACACAATTTTTACAAAGATATAATGTATTTGTAAATTGTATGTGTACCTGTTGGCATGTATTCTTTCAAAACAAAGATTACTAATATGTATGCATGTATGTAAAATCCGCCTGTTTATCTATCTATCTATCTATCTATCTATCTATCTATCTATCTATCTATCTATCTATCTATCTATCTATCTATCTATCTATCTATCTATCTATCTATCTATCTATCTATCTATCTATCTATCTATCTATCTATCTATCTATCTATCTATCTATCTATCTATCTATCTGTCTGTCTGTCTGTCTGTCTGTCTGTATGTCTGTCTCAGTGTCTGTCTGTCTGTCTGTCTCAGTGTCTGTCTGTCTGTCTGTCTGTCTGTCTATCTGTCTGTGAGTTTCAATCTCATAACAGGTTCAGTCCAATAACACTTAATGATGGTTCTTATTTCTTGTGGCTAGTATCATGTCAATCGTTAATGAAAAGTAAAGTGAAATAAACATTAAATTGTAAAACAAAATACATCAACATGTCAGCAGTTCGTCACACCAAGTGTAAAAGTTGAGAACCTACTGCCTGATATTTGGTAAGAAAGATCTGTCTCTTCTCGCCTGTAAATCTGAACAGAACTGTCGTTCGTCTCCACAAAGGACGCCTCAGTACCGTTTGTGTAAACTCGTGTGATTTGTATGAAATTGTCTTCCGTATGCCTCGCTTCTCTCCTGGCTGGTATTGCGAAGTTCCTCGTGATAAAATCAAAAGACATGAATGGATGAGCTTCAGTCATCCCTGGCGGGCCTTTATTAGACCTGGTGTAGGAGTAAACAAGAGTAACTCCGGCCTCGTGGGTAGAATTTACGACGGTGTATATTTTCATCTCAGAATCAATTCTACCTCTACCAGTGATCCACTCACTGTCACTCTGGGATGGTATAGAATGTTCACAAAATCTGCCCGTCAAACCAACTGGACAAGACAGACTGTAGGCACCAATGATGAAAACTGCACAGTTACTCTCCGAAGCGTAGGCAGGAATGACAGACGTTATGTCCATTCCGGAAATGTGCATGCATGTCTTCTGTCCGTTTATGATGACGTCAACAGCTAAGAAACAGTCTGGGGTCTTGTAGCAGGAAAAAGCGCATTGCAAATAGGATAGATCTGCTCTGCGGTTTAATTCTATACCGCGCAAGCTGTCTTGCATGTCAGGATCTGAACAGGTTGTTTGTCTAAAGTGTGCAAACTCAGGCTTTGTCGAGCACATGGCGTGAGAAATCAACACTGGTGTCATGATCCAACGTATTATGAATGCTGCCATCTTTAGACCAAACCGAATTCCCTGAAATGGTATCAAGGAAAACACTAAATTCTATAATCGAAAAGGAGATCTGTATTCAAATTTACTTTCTCATTTTTCACACATCAGATTTATCTTATAAGGGTTTAACATCCGCAGCCCTAAAAGACTTAAAATATCTGGGGACGATTTTGAAATAGCCATAACCTCAAGAATAGAAACAATTCATTTATAAAATTGCAGATTTTGCCTTTTAAGTATACTCCAAATGTTTATCATAATTCATTTGTCATGTGAAGGTGGTGAGATCTAATCTTCTCCAAAATGTCGACCGTCTATTTACTTGTGACATTTTAAACATGTGTGTTTTCTTAAAATTGAACGAAAATGTGTCGTTTTTTTTTTTTTTGCTCCTCAAACATTTGCAAATGAAAAATATATAAGACTAAATATTGTATCAACTGTGTTTAGGTCTTTATTGTAGGAAGTTCGTTGCCATTGGCATTTACACCTCACTTTTCTTGTTTGTATTTTTGTTGTTATGGTAGGGATTCGTTTTTTAGAACTTGCCCGGGCAGCGGCCTTTTTCGGCCTGCTCTTCTCGATTTCCAACTGCCAACGTATCTTTAACGTGCGCAGTGTGCACACGGGCCCTCCGGAAGTTTCGTCCTTTTTCCGTAAAGACTAGGTACCCGATCTTACCTACCCCAGGATCAGGGACAGGAAATTATGGGGAAAATCTCAAACTTCCCACATGCTTGCACCGACCGGGGATGTGAACCATGTACCTTCGGCATGAGAGGCGAGCACCTTGCCTCTCAACTGGTCTAAATTATGTCTCAACTGGATGAAGTTATAGTAAAAAATTGAGGCAGTATAGAAGTTTCTTGTGATCACATGGTCGACCGGATTTATGTACTTAAAGAAATCATAATATTCACCCTCTATCTCCAATATAGTATGATAGTGACATCAGAATGTGTGAATGTCAATACATGCTATATTATGGCCCAGAGACCTGCGACGTTATGAAGACTGACGTACAAAAAGAAAAGTGATAGAAATTTGAAACGAGTAAACCAAGGCAATGGTCGACGCATTTCAGGTGAAAATTAAAAAAAAAGTAAAGTAAACTCTATAATTTTAATGAAAACTAATTTTAAGAAAAGACTGAATAAAAAAAGATTATTTTCAAAAAGAAAAAAAAAATATAATTATCATGAAGTGTAGTCAAAAAATTAAACTGTGTAAGATGAAACACATTATTCTTTGGCATTACTGATAGGGGACAAAACAAATTGAAGATTTTGTACTTTTCACTTTAATAAAAGGTTTACAAACTTATTCAGATATTTTTTTTTTGATGATTATAATATGACCATTCTGATGTGCGGCCATATTTTTTTCTTTACCTGTAGCGAAAATAAAAAAAACAAACAACCAAACAGTTGTTTATTATCATCAAAAAAATAAATAGAAAAATAAATAAATAAAAAGAAAATAAATACTAAGGGAATAATGAATAAATGAATGAATAAATAAATAACAAATAGATAAATAAATAAATAAATTAATATTGTCACATCTGGGAGAATAATAAGTGTGTATAAAGTGTGAAATGTTACCTCATCTGGAGAACGAAAACTATTCTTAATAACTGAATCCAGTCTTAATTAGAGAGTGAAATGTAAAAAGTGCGCTCCTTAATTTACGGATAGAATAGTGTTAGATCTAGTATGGTACTAAAAGAAGTGTCATCTCCCTTTTAAAATCGTTCTTAATAATGAATCCAGTGTCATTTCCAGTGTGAAATGTAAAAAGTAGGATTAAAAAACACAGATAGAGCAATGTTAATGCTTAGAAAATGTCATCTCCCTGGGAGAATTGTTCTTAATACTGAATCTACTGCCATTTCACGTGTCACACGCAAAATACTCTTTTTTAATGTTCGGATAGAATTGTGATAATACTTAGAAAGTGTCATCTCTCCTAAAAAACTGCTCTTAATACTGAATCCAGTGTTATTTCAAGTGTGAAATGTAAAACGTCCGCGTTTTAATGCGCGGATGGAACCGTGTTAATCTAGGAAAGTGTCATCTGATTTGAATAAAAACTATTGTTAATAGTAATAATACTGAATCCAGTGCCATTTCAAGTTCAAAGTGTACAATTTGCGCCTTTTAATGCACCGATAGGACAGTATTAGAACTTAGAAAGTATTATCTCACTTAGAAAACTGTTCTTAATAGTATGATACTGAATTCTGTGTTACTCAGGTGTAAAATGTAAAATTTGAACTTTTGAATGCACACACGAATAGCAAAGTGTTAAGACCAGAAAAGTGTCATTTCCTTTGGGAAGCAGAAAACACACCCAATTGATTTACGAACACAATGAATATCTCCTATAATTATGGAATGCCACTATTGAATCTAACCATTCTCTGTTCTTGGGTTTCGAGTTTGTCCACAATCGCGGGACGTCAGCACAGACTCACTGAACAAAACTTAACTTGATAACAACGACAGCTGAGTCACAGAAGTTATTGCAGGCACTGGAGAAGAAGACAGCTGGCGCGGCTGAGAATGATCAGCATTTATAGACAAGCAGGCACCACGTGTGAAAATTGTACTGATGGGCTGGTGTATTGCATACCAAGAATCGTGATTCTTGGGCATTATCATATATGGTCATCGGGTATCGTTGGTAGCGCTTATGGATCTGATAGTAATGGGCGTTGGTGCTAAGGTCTTTCTTTCTGATACTTGTTGAATGTATCGACTAATAGTAGTAATATCTTGTGCATCAGTTGGAGCTAGCTGACAGCGAGGCATCGTTGCTCTTCTGATCTGATACCTGGTGATATCGCTGGACCCTGATTCTCAGATAACTGATATTTTCTGATACCAACACATATACCCGGTAATAGAAAGGACTCTGATGCCGCCCTTTAATATTACTGCTGCAGTGAGTAAGCGAGCCCTTTCTTTGTATTTTGTACTTCAGTTGAGTTGCACTATTATCGTGCCAAGTATTTTTCCTTAGGTGCGGGGAAGGGGGAGGGGGGGGGGCAGCAAAAGGGATATCGACGAAGCATCAAGTTTGGAATAATCGTAATACTGGTGACATCTTTTCATGTATCATGTAATCGTATCATACGTATTGATAATATCGATCATTATTGTTGGCCATCATTGACTTGTCACTCCAAGACAAGCTCTCGCTCGCAAATAAAAGTTGGCGTTTATCATGTATAATATGTAAGATGTTAAGCGTGACACAATCCTCAATGTCACTGTGATTGGACACTGCGCTTTCTTGAAAGCTTCATGGCTTATTGAATATTCGTCCCACGAATCTCGCGTTATGTCTCTTGGCAGTTCGGTCTTTGCGAGGCTAGTCCTTCTCGCTGTGTGTCTTTCTCTGTCTCTGTCCCTCTCACATACATACACACACACACGCCTACACAAGACCACCCAGGCTGCACTGTCTGATTGAGCACAGTAAGGTACTAGGTAAAACCTGGCATTTACTCATTCATTTCTTGTTTCTTCTTTTGTTCTTCTTTCTTTTTTTTTCTTTTCGTTCTTCCTTTTTTTTTCTTTCTGCCTTCATTTCTTTCTTTTATTGTTTCTTTCTGCCTTTTTTTATTGTAGGCCTGTCGTACTAGATGAGATAACCTGTGCTCCCACATTTCTATCTCTGTCCCTGATCTCTCTCTCTCTGTCTGTCTCTCTGTCTTTCTCCCTCCCTGTCTCTCTCTCTCTCTCAAGTAACAGACCTGTGAAAATTTCCGACTATTTTTTCACGACCAAAAAAAAGTCGCTTCGGATTTCCGACAATTTGGATTTGAGCAAAAAATTCCGAAAAAAAAAAAAAAAAATTCCGACCCGATCTTAGACAACGTCGTTTTTCCGATGCGGTACTTAATAATAAACAGGCGAACGTCGTAAATGTAAGGCGGCGAAAATGTACCAATGCTATTGACTACGACGGCCATGTTTCGATGCGGTACTTAATAATAAACAGGCGAAAGTCGGAAAGGTAAAGCGGCGAAAATGTACCAATGCTATTGACTACGACGGCCATGTTTCGATGCGGTACTTAATAATAAACAGGCGAAAGTCGGAAAGGCAAAGCGGCGAAAATGTACGAATGCTATTGACTACGACGGCCATGTTTAGGAGCACTTTAACTTGTTTTGTAAATTAATTAAGAAAAAATAGCTCTATCTGTAAACTCTTTTACGCTGAAATATCAGTACTCACATGCCCATGTCGTCGCTGTGATGCAACACCCCGGTAACTACCATTTTTTTCGAAATAGACTTTTTTTTACTAGTGTCATGGTATCGACTACGGCGCATTTTGTGTCAAAATCTCAGAGCTGTAGCTTAATAAATAAGCGAGATATGGCATTGTAAAACATTCCTGTAATCGAGTTTTGTGCTGAAGCGTTAAGCAACAAGCCTGCATAGGCTCATACAGGATTGTCACCCAGATGTTTCGGTGCAACATACCTGTATGTTGGCTTATACAGGGTTGTTGCGTAACATTCATCAGATAATAAGAACCGGCTGATCACAGAGACATATTCATGTATAGGAATGTGGCACAAATCTCTTAGGCTTCCTTAACTTTCGATCCTTTTCTAATCGAGTACCGGCAATCCTCTGCCTCTTCATATGATGACAGTGACAGTGATCCAGATTTCTTGCCCGTCAAATAAAAAAAAAAAAGCGCACAGGCAGAATAAAGACATTTGACCTAGGTCTATATGCTTTGATGGATAAGGACAAAGTCCTGATCGGCAATGGCAAAGGAAAACAAGATAAAGAAAATATAAGGTGTGCATGGAGTTTTACCAGGCTCCATCAAACATGGACCAGTGGACAGAGAAGTCTTGGAATCACCAAATACAAAACCACGGAAAAGGAAACGCAATGAAAGCTCGTGGAAGAGAAACAAGAGAAAACTGTTAAAGAACAGTGGACAGGTCTATACAACATCGCCAGGGAAAGAAATGCCAGGACGGGTTATTGGAAGTGGATGTGGAGCCAGCTGCAGATGGAAATGTCACAATAACTTCTCTGAAGTGGACAGAAAAACGATTTTCGAAGATTTTTTGTGCTCTTTCAAAATATTGACATGCAAAGACAGTTCATACCCATAATCAAATGTGTACAAAAATCACCATCACAACAACCAAGCAAAGGCTACAAAAACAAACAAAAAATATTACGAAGAGAGAATACATTCCAAATATTTTCTTTTCAAGTCAAATTTACCGGTAAAAACCTGCGAGAAGTTCCTCATACTGTGTTTGGAGCAATTAAAAAGCTGATAGAAACAGGTATGGTGAAAGATGATGTCAGAGGCAAGTACGGTGAGCACAGAGCGGCTGATGAGGACATTGTGACTGGTGTTAAGGAGTATATCAAAAGTTTTCCAAGTGTACCATCACGTTATTGTCGAAAGTCAACGGACAGACAATACCTTGATCCAAGCTTGCCCATTACTGCCATGTACAAGATATACAAAGAAAAGTGTGAAGCCGATGGACTTCCTTGTGCCGAAGAGTCAGTGTATAAAATATCTTTTACACAGACTTTAAGATCTTTTGTCACCAACCCAAAAAAGATCAATATGAGGAGTGTCAGTCATGTAAAAACCAAAGTAATCCAAGTGCTGAAGCAATTACCAAATATGAAGATCACTTTCCCCGAAAGGACACTGCAAGAAGCTATAAAGATAAGTTGAAGCCTACAAGATCCCAAGACATCAGCAGCCTGCATTGACTTGCAACAGGTTCTTCCGTGCCCTCATGGCCAAACATCAAGTTTTACTATAAGCGGAAACTCGGACTATAGAACCTGACCATCTGTGGCCTAACAACGAGTGTCACATCTGGCCAGAAACTATCTGGGCAAGGAACAAACCAGATTGCTTGAGCTTGGTGCATTCTAAGTTTCGTCGAGGTGCAAACTCAGAAAGGCATTGCAAACATTCATGTGATTTCCGACAACTGTACGGGTCAAAATAGAAACAGGTACATGGCAACCATGCTTTGGTATGCCCTTAAGAAGTTTCACTCTGTGCAGAAAACAGAACACTGTTTTCTCCAAAGGGGCCATAGGGGGCCTACTTAGACCGAAACTGATTCAGTACACTCGGTCATTGCTAGAACTGCCAAAAATAACCCCATCTACACACCCGAACGGTGGTCCACTCTGATATATGGAACCCGTCGTGGTAAACACCCATATATCGTGAAAGACATGACTGAACTTGACTTTTACGATTTCAAGAAACTTTCAGCTGCCATAAAAAAGTTTGACAAAGATGGCAACGGAGACAAGGTGCAATGGATGAAATAAAATGTCTCAATATTGCAAGATCAGACCTAAATGCGCTGATAATCAAGTATGATTACAGTGAGAAACCACTAAAGATTGACTTGTTGCGTGGCAAGAGGAAATGTGAACAAACCGAGATTCAGTTGGAAAAATTGCAAGAGAAAACAGGAATAACAGAGACTAAGAAAGCAGATTTGGTTTCTTTGTACAGAAGGGGACTGGCTCCAACTGCATATCGCAGTTTCTTTCAACAGCTTCTCACAGTGGTAGCCCCGTAGGACGAATGAACAGTGAAGACATTATTAACACATTCACGCCTGGTATCCATTTTCAGCTGTCTGTTAATTCCATAGAGTTTATTAAACTGAAAATGTTCTTCAAAGCAATTTTACATCAGGTTCTTGCAAACTGCAGTGTACCTCTTGTCGGTGTTCTTTTGTTTAATTTCCTTGACTTAATTTAGAAGATTTGAGAGAAAACAGTCACTATCTGTTAAAACATGACTTTGTGAATCCATCAAAAGGTTAATCTTATTCAGGTAATTCAGAACACTTGGGTTTTTTTTTTCATTATATAAATGACAAATTTATTGTTCCTGTGTAAACATGGTGAGAGATACGATTCTTTGGCTGTTTTACACAATGTAATAATTATTTTAAACCAGCGCAGTGAGTGCATATTTTAGGAGCATAGTGAATAAAAAATTCAATATCATTTGGTACAAGTGGCCACCTTCCACTGAGCCATTTACTTTATAAAAATGTGTCGATGATGGTCGATGACTATAATACAGTCATAATGTTATTATGTAATTTCCTTTACACAGTTATCTCCGCAGTGAATATTCGGAATACTTGGCCAGCCACTATGCAGCCATTGCATTGATTAATTTACTTCACGCAGTAACTTTCCTTTGATTTATATTCTCCAGACTGAACTTTCAAAACGAGATGGGATGAAAGTTGTTAAGTACAGTTTTTACTTCAAAGGTATACATTATTGTGTCATTCCATAGGCAATAAAACATTGGTTTACTCACTTTCAAGCCTTATTTTTGTTCAGTGCCACATTTCTGTATGTTTCAGGCTTGCGTCACCTCTTCACGTTAATATTTCAACAAATAAGGGCAACAATCCTGTATAATGTATCATACCGGAAAGTTGCACTGAGAAATTTCAACTAGACACAATCCTGTAAGTCGCATTTAGGCCATTTTCGTCTATACTATTACCTGTATGTTGAAGATCTGTTCATCGCGCAGTAACACATATATTTACATACTTCCATACCAAATATTGGCACTTTCTGACCAAAAATGTGTAAACGGTGAAGTTTTTTGCTTCTCCTGTAAAATGTTGAAAAAGTGAGTTACCGGAGTGTTGCATCACAACGACGATGTATTCTTGCTGCGCTGCTACGGTACCGAAAACATTTCAGACTATTTTGTCACCAGCCACTTACAGGTGTGAAATAAACTGTGCTTGGCTGTGTTTCTCTACTTCCATCATCAGCTTATTAATGCCATGTCAAAGATCAAGCCTGGGGCCTTCAAAAGTGAATGCTCTCAATTACAACTCAGCTAAAAGTCACATATATAATTATATATTATGTTGAAGGTTGATTCAAACGTGTACCCTCTTGCACTAGAGGCAGTAAAAGTAATGCCAATACTTAAACAAAAACAGATTCCCTCAATGAAAACTTTCAGACTAACAATGCATCATATCAACACAATGTTTCTCTGATTTTATTTTTGCAGTCCTTGTTTCTATTATTGGAGCATTGAATGCAGTTATTGTGTTTTGATTTAAATTTAGCACTTGGTTTACTGAGATTTCCCCGTATTTTGCGTTAATTCGAAATTGCTTGAAATTATAATAGGTAAAATGCGCATTTATCCACCATCTTGTCTGTCCGGACCCACGCTTCACCATGGCGATGGTGGCATTGATTTTGATTCTTTAGCTGATTTGCACTGTAAGCACTTAAGAGAAACAACACCGCCAACTTGAGATGAAGGGAAGCAGTAATAAAGACGAGAACAGAAAATTCTGTTGGTTGGAATGCATGATGAAGAGTGGGATTGTTCAGTTTTACGTTTGTTTTTTTTTTTTTGGAGGGGAAGGGGGAGGGGGGGTGGAGAGGTTTGGAGGAGCTGGGAGGAAGAAGCTGACACGTGACATAATACAGATATTGGGCACAGACAGCTTTAGTGGATTGGGTTGGGGGGGGGGGGTTGGTAACGAGAGAGAGAGAGAGAGAGGAGAGAGAAGTGATGGGAACGAGAGAGAGAGAGAGAGGGGCAAGTGGGAGACAGGGAGAGGAGGGAATAGAGAGCGGGAGAGAAGAGAGATAATGTCAAGAGAAATAGGGGAGCAAGAGAAAGCGAGAGATGAGGGAGAAACTGATAAGCGAAGGAGAAAGAGAGGAGGAGAAACAAAGAGAGAGGAGCAAGAGAAAGAGAGAGGGGGCGAGACAGAAAGAGAGAAAGAAACAAGAGAATGAGAGAAGGGGAAGACAGAGAGAGGGGAGCAAGAGAAGAAGAGAGGGGGAAGATAGAGAGATGAATAAAAGAAAACAAGCGAGAGAGAGAGAGAGAGAGGGGGCGAGAGTAGAAACAGGGAGGGGCAAGACAGAAAGACAAACAGGCAAAAAGACAGATAACTCTGTACATGCATAACAAGACGACATTCCAGGGGGCGTAGGGTTTTGTGCCAGCGCCAGGGGCACTTCACGGGTAGTGGGATTCAGCAAACAGAATTCTTTTTCATGTTTACCCGTTGGATATCACCTCAGGCATTTGAAATGTACATTTTGAGAGCTGAGATTTCTTTTATCTTCTTCTGCATTGTCAATTCTGGCACAAGTCAGAGGCAGCAAATGTCCTTTGTCCAGGTGAAAACAATTTGTTCTTCAGCAATAATTCATGAGCACAATGTAAAGCCCCCAGCAATAGCATGAAATACTCGATCACACGGATGGAAGGATATCGCCGGTGTCGTGACCAATCCGTTTATAAGTAATAATAGTTCGTCCATCAGGTATGATGATGACCTTAACAACACCAGAGGAATAAAGAACAGAAATTGTTGAGAATTTCAACACATGGACAATAAAGAGAACTAAAGGACACAGAGGACAGAATGGAAAGACTGTTCTTTCATGACCTATGGCTTCTCATGTGACTGATAAGTCCTATTTTTGCCCTGCAGACCCTTCCGCATAAATGACAAGAGTGCTCCGTTGGTTCAGTACCACTGGGCATTTTCTTGCGCCGTTCTCTTTTTTTGATAGCCTGCTGGACTCTGTCAGCTTCCCATGCTTTGCTGCCTCTGGTAAGGGCCGGCCTCCAATTTGCACGATCAAGCGAGAGCTTTTCCCACTCACTCACATCAATGGCAAAGGCCGTCAGTGATTGCTTGAGAGTGTCTTTGTAACGTCTCTTTGGGGCCCCAACATTCCTCGTTCCATTGGAGAGCTCAGAGAAGAAGATTTGCTTAGGGAGTCTGGAGTCGGGCATTCTGACAACATGTCCTGCCCAACGTAGCTGAATTTTTTTCAGGTGGCAGAAGATGCTCAATTCCTTGGCACGATTGAGGACCTCAGTGTCTGGAATTTTATCCTGCCATTTGATCCTTAGGATCTTTCTAAGGCAGGCCAGATGAAAGTGATTTAGCTTTCTGGCATGCGATTGGTACACTGTCCAGGTTTCAGCCCCATAGAGTAGGGTGGGAAGGACCACAGCATTGTACACTTTCAGCTTAGTGTCTGTGCGAATGCCAGCAACATCCCACACTCTCTTTCGAAGCCTGCCAAATGCAGAGCTGGCTTTGCTGATTCTTGAGAGAATTTCAGTATCAACACGAGCCGTGGAAGACAGTGTACTGCCAAGATAGGTGAAGTTCTCCGACACCTTCAGAAGACTGTCATGGACTTTGATATTTGGGGTCATAGGATACTTGTCGTCTGGAGTAGGCTGATGGAGCACTTCCGTATTCTTTGTGCTTATTGTGAGGCCAAAGTTGTCACAGGCACTAGAGAACTTATCAACACAGTTTTGCATGCTATCCTCATCGTGTGCCAGAAGTGCACAATCATCAGCAAATAGTAGGTCACAGACTTGAGTACTTTTGGTTTTGGTTTTTGCCTGAAGTCTCCTGAGGTTGAATAGACGGCCATCAGTTCGGTACTTGATGCTTACCCCTTGAGGAGGAGAGCTAAAGGCTTCTTGTAGCATTGCAGAGAACATGATGCTGAACAGAGTTGGGGCTAAGACACAACCCTGTTTTACCCCATTTGTGACAGCAAAGGGCTCTGAAACACTGCCGTTGCTTTTGACTGCAGCTTGCATGCCATCATGAAACTGGCGCACTATTGTGATGAATTCGGGTGGACACCCAAACTTCGCCAAGATTTTCCAGAGGCCTTCACGACACACTGTGTCAAATGCTTTTGTGAGGTCAACAAATGTGATATACAGCGCTTTATTTTGTTCCATGCATTTTTCCTGAATCTGTCTGGCGGCAAAAATCATATCCGCCGTTCCCCTCTCTTTACGAAAGCCACATTGGCTCTCGGGAAGCAAGTCATTTGACGAGAGGTGATCAAGAAGGCGATACAGAAGCATTCTTGCCAATATTTTGCCAGCAATTGAAAGTAGAGAGATTCCCCGATGGTTGTCACAGACTTGGCTGTTTATAAGTAGAATGCACGTAACATAACATTGTTGTTTTGATCTTCCGACACTAAAGATGGCCGGTGGGTCAGCTGATTAACGTAACTTCGACAAGATATTATTATGTATAAGCCGTTAAAATGCCTGCTAGTTGCATTGTAGTTAATTGCTACGACAGGGGTGGAAAGGATAGATCCAAGCTGATCAAATTCTCTACCATCCGCGTAAAAAAGAGAAAGGAAGCGAAAGAATAAAATTGACCGAACGTCTCCCATTGAACGTGTACACATGCGACATTGCTTACTGTAGCCAACAACTTTTAGCTCGGCGCCGGTTGGTTCGTGGCGCCTACCGTGCCTCGCAATGCAAATCAGCCAACGAATCAAAATCAATGCCACAATCGCCGTGGTGATGTTCCGGTCCGGACATTGAACATGGCGGATATGCGCACTCTACCTATATTTGCGGAAACAAAAATTTTACAGGGGAAGTAAACTGCCCCCTTGCTACTACAGACTTTTTGAGAGCAGAGATTTTGTTTTCAGCATTGCATGTTATAAAATTTACGTTGCTGGTTACATATCTTGATGGCTGGTGTGTGGATGGTGTAAGAGTTATAATGTAATCGGGAGATAGATGAATTGTGCATATCGTCGAGTATTTCCCATACTAATGTGCATTTTTGCCTTTTTGAGAAAATGAGGATTGTAATTTTGAAGAGTTGTGTAAAATCAGGGCCAAAACACGTACAACATTACATTATTTACAAACACGCCATTATCTCGAAAAGTTTGTAAACAATTGAATGACACTAGTTATACTTATTATAATATTATTAGGAGTGAGATAACCACTTGCATTATAAAACCTCAAAATCGGCAAAAGTTCCCATACAACAATACAGCAAAATTAATACCCATCGATATAGTTCCTTGTGGTGGTTAAGAGTAGTGAAATAAAGCCAAACTCCTTTTGCACATGACATGTCGCGGGACGGGCTCGGCGCCCACTAGCTAGTCACTGGTAAGCACTGTTCTGTGTATGCTCTCACTCTCATGCAGTTTGGATATGACAGAAAACGGCCAGGCGCGTCAGGCCTGGAATGGGCGTTAAAAATGTCTGAAATATTGATGTAAAGGTCATCTGCTAGCGCAATGGTCACTGTATTTCAGCACTATTACTAGAAGGAGCCAAGAAAGTGAAAATTTGAATATTGTCCGAGATACACGTTTATGCCAAGATTTAAAAGTTGATACTAGGTAGAAAAGCTTGCTTTATTTCATATGGAATGTTGTGCAAGATGTTGTGACGTTGCAAAACCTGTAGGCATCCAGAATGTAGACGCCAGACTAGAAACACTTCTTTTCTCCGTAACATTACTTTTTCTGTGTCCCCGGTGAGCTATAAAATTCTGCAGCTGAAAAATTACATTCATTATTTCACCGCTCCAGTGCTGGGTAACGCCCACACAAGACAGTGTATATCGTTAAGACACTGCAGTAATTGTTGGACATTAGATAGAAACCTGTTGTTCCATTGCTCTGCAGATTCAATAATTGATCAGAAACTCAGAATAATCAATTGTGGCAGCACATTTGACATTCAGGTTAAAATATGTTGGAAATATTGTTTCTGGGCAATGAATGTCTTTGGTCAGACAACATAGTATGGGACATTATTAAAATTATCATTGTTTCAAAGTTTTTCTCGTTTTCATGTGTTGACTATTAAGACAAGAAGTAGAACAATTCTGAACCTGTTCTGCAAATGAATTCACATAAATGATATGTTAGCCTATTATTAAACGGGAGTCTTTCATTGTAGCCAATTTTATTAAAAATGCTTATTTCGTCTTCACACTAAGCCAGAATGCCAGTTTCAAAAAATTTTAAATCAATATTGTTCTGTTATGTATCACTTAATTTAACCGTCTCCCCTGTTTCAACCAGTTGTGTATTTGTCTATTTAAGTTTCAGCAATCTTTTGAAAATGTTGTTAAAAAATAGACAATGACGAGTTAGCTTTAGTTTGCTCATTCTGTAACCTAGTGCATGGGAAACAATGTCTGCCACTAGTGACAGACTTTCTATTTGGTACACTTTCTTTGCCCAGAAATGAGTGTATAGTATAATGCCCTTTAGCACAGTAGACCAAAACAAAAGCAAGATTGTAGATGAGAACAGAATAATGAAGTAAATGCTAATTGCAAAAATTTCTAAGGATATCAATTGACACATTGTCAGTTGGTTTTCCACAAGTCAGTAGACTCTTGAAAAAGAAGTGGGAGTGGGAGGGGTGGGGGGAGAGAAGGGAGAACTGGAGATAGAGAAAGAAGAGAAAAAACAATGGAGCCACCGGTTACCTTAGCTAGTACAATAAAGAGACAGAAAAGCAGTCAGAATGGATAAAGTTTAAATGCCATTTATCACTCAACTAAACTATGCTCACTGCAACTTGAATGATCCTATGCAAATCGTGACAATAGGGGTGGAACAAAGGAACTCTCAACTCAAAACGCCCCATTTCATTACTGTTTGTAAAGCCCCACCTCTGATATCCCGTTATTTCGCCAATGAGAGATGGAAAGAAATTGACTAAACTGAAAAATATGACAGAGAGAGAGAGAGACAGAGAGACAGACACACGGACAGACAGACAGAGAGAGACACAAAGACAGAAAGACAAACACAGGGGGAGTCAGAGAGAGAGAGAGACAGAGATAGGGAGAGAGATCGGCAGACAGACACAGAGAGAGACAGAGGAAGAGAGAGAGAGAGAGAGAGAGAGATTAGGTTAGGCTCACAAAGACCAAACTATGAGTATGAACGGGCAAAACTGCGACCTGTAAGAAGAATATTGCATTCAAAAAGCATGCCAAGTTTTTGATTGATAAATCTTCCCTCTTCTTGTAGGTACCCTGGTAAGATCGCCACATTATTCATTTCAAAGGATCGAAAGGGTTGGAATTAGAAGAGGTCTAAGTGACATTTGCACTTAGATTCCTTGTAATTCTAACCCCATTAAATAAATTGAGGGGATTAGAATACAAGGGATCTAAGTACCGATGACCTTAGGCCCGTTATAATTCTAAGCCCTTCAATTATAATTATGTTGTTAAACAAGTGCACTTTTCACGTGCACCGAAGTGGATTGAAACAAGAATGTGACACTGACAAGATGAGTTTTAAGGCCATTTGCTGGACAGAACTGTTAACAATACAAGAGATGAATGTAGCAAAGCTTCGCCAGTGTTGGCAGGCGTGCTTCTCTGTATGAACATAAACACGAACTCGCAGCTAAGTAGATACATTCATCTAATATTCTATTTAGATTCCATAGAATTATTTTATATTAAATTGTTTTATTGTTCAATTGTTTTATCTGTTCAATTGTTCCAATTTTTTTCTTATTTCTTTTTGAAAAAATCTGTTGCCGAAGTATCGACATTTTCTGTCTAGCCATTTAGTTCGCGTTTCATTGTATCGTTTGGGTATTATTTCTCACGCGAGGTTTTGCTTTTCTTATTGCCAATAATTGACTATCTTTAAGCCTTTGCTGCGACTCCACAGTTTTTCAATGATTCTTATAATAATTCGTTAACCACAATGATGAGATGACTTGCGGCGAGTGCAAAGGAACTGAGCCGCAGAATGGCGCTGTGGCGTAAGGTGGGTGGCGCCACAGGGGATGTTGGCTCGGGCGTGGAATTTCAAAACTATCATATCCGTGTATTGTCCGTGCTGTTTTAACTGCCAGTCGTGGGAGGAGTCTCTCAAAACTTAAATGAATCAAAACGTACCGAAGATCCTCAGTGAGCCAAGGAAGACTGGGGAACCCTAGCAATAATTATAGTCAACTGAGAGAGATTTCAATGTAGATTTCAGCAGTGGTATTGAAAAAATTGCACAAATTACACGTCAAACCAGGCGATTTTGAATAAATTTGAGCATATTACTTAGATGTATAGCAATATTGAATGCATATTATTAATAATACATGTATCAGTATCAGTACTTACACAATACATGTGCTTGGGGGTGGGTGGGGGGGGGGGGAGAGTAAGAGTTTAAATACTGAACTAGTTTAAGGAACTCAAGGAATGCTGTCTACGGGTCAGGGGTCGCAATACCTGCCTTTGCCCCTGTAGCTGGCAACCCACGATACGCCCCCGCAATGACGTCTTGCTATGCATGTACAGCTTTGTCTTCACCAACCAGGTATTGTTATGATAGTCATTAATTTTTTTCTTCTGATCTCATGGGGAATTGAAATAATGAAATACTGAAATTGGGGTGTAGGGATGGGGGTTGGGGGGGGGGTGGGGGTGATCTCAAAACTCTTTGTTGTATTAACTCTGTTATTATCGGAATGACGTTCATAGAACCAGAGGCTTGGAGGTAACTACTCTCTTTAGGGCTGAAACAGACCAGGGCGCCAGACCGGTGGCTCACCGCCCATCAATTTTACTTCACACAGATTCACACTAACACAAGTAACAGTAACATTAACACCGCCGCCGGTGCGTTCAATACCTATTGTGTTAGTATGAAGCAAAATTTAGTGGCGACGAACCACCGGTCTCGCGTCTATACTAGCCTTGGTCGTTTTCACCCCTAACACTAACACAGTTGAGGACGTAGTTGTCGTTGTTATTATTATCGTAATCATATTCATGGACCCTCATGCTTGGAGACATCTTGACTTAGCAATGTTTGACAGGTTGCCATGAAACCCAACACTGCAGTGTTCGCAATTTGTTGTGGTGTGCTTGAGGTAAAGACAGTTTGAAATGCATGATGAAGACAAACTTTCATGAATTAGGAGCCAGTCGATGTTTTATTTACAGAACAGAGCAAAGTGGACTGGGTTTATTGTCCGGTATTCCTCTCGCAGAATGTCAGTTACTCATGTGGGAGAAAAATATCAGATGCTTTGACATAAATCACACAATTCATGTAATGTCAATGACGTCAACAACGGAAATCTCAGATCGCCCCTTTCCTTTTTTTTTTATTTTAGCAGCAGGGAGGGTGATTGGACTTTTTTTTTTATTTTAGCAGCAGGGAGGCTGATTGGACTTTTTTTTTTTAATTTTAGCAGCAGGGAGGGTGATTGGACTTTTTTTTTTTTATTTTAGCAGGAAGGAGGGTGATTGGACTTTTTTTTTTTATTTTAGCAGCAGGGAGGGTGATTGGACTTTTTTATTTTTATTTTAGCAGCAGGGAGGGTGATTGGACTTTTTTAAAATTTATTTTAGCAGCAGGGAGGGTGATTGGACTTTTTAATGTTTATTTTAGCAGCAGGGAGGGTGATTGGACTTTTTTTTTTTATTTTAGCAGCAGGGAGGGTGATTGGACTTTTTTTTTTTTTATTTTAGCAGCAGGGAGGGTGATTGGACTTTTTTTATTTTACTTTAGCAGCAGGGAGGGTGATTGGACTTTTTTTTTTATTTTAGCAGCAGGGAGGGTGATTGGACTTTTTAAAAAAAATTTTAGCAGCAGGGAGGGTGATTGGACTTTTTTTATTTTTATTTTAGCAGCAGGGAGGGTGATTGGACTTTTTTTTTTTATTTTAGCAGGAGGGAGGGTGATTGGACTTTTTTTTTTTATTTTAGCAGCAGGGAGGGTGATTGGACTTTTTTATTTTTATTTTAGCAGCAGGGAGGGTGATTGGACTTTTTTTTTTTAATTTTAGCAGCAGGGAGGGTGATTGGACTTTTTTTTTTTTTTTAGCAGCAGGGAGGGTGATTGGACTTTTTTTTTTTAATTTTAGCAGCAGGGAGGGTGATTGGACTTTTTTTGTTTTTATTTTAGCAGCAGGGAGGGTGATTGGACTTTTTTTGTTTTTATTTTAGCAGCAAGGAGGGTGATTGGACTTTTTATTTTTATTTTAGCAGCAGGGAGGGTGATTGGACCTTTTTTTTTTATATTTTAGCAGCAGGGAGGGTGATTGGACTTTTTTTTTTTAATTTGAGCAGCAGGGAGGGTGATTGGACTGTTTTTTTTATTTTAGCAGCAGGGTGGGTGATTTGACTTTTTTTTTTTTTTATTTTAGCAGCAGGGAGGGTGATTGGACTTTCTTTTTTTTTATTTTAGCAGCAGGGAGGGTGATTGGACTTTTCTTTTTTTATTTTAGCAGCAGGGAGGGTGATTGGACTTTTTTTTTGTTATTTTAGCAGCAGGGAGGGTGATTGGACTTTTTTGTTTTTATTTTAGCAGCAGGGAGGGTGATTGGACTTTTTTTTTAAATTTTAGCAGCAGGGAGGGTGATTGGACTTTTTTTTTTATTTTAGCAGCAGGGAGGGTGATTGGACTTTTTTTTTTTTAATTTGAGCAGCAGGGAGGGTGATTGGACTTTTTTGTTTTTATTTTAGCAGCAGGGAGGGTGATTGGACTTTTTGATTTTTATTTTAGCAGCAGGGAGAGTGATTGGACTTTTTAAAAAAAATTTAGCAGCAGGGAGGGTGATTGGACTTTTTTTTTTTCTTTTTTAGCAGCAGGGAGGGTGATTGGACTTTTTTTTATTTATTTTAGCAGCAGGGAGGGTGATTGGACTTTTTTATTTTTATTTTAGCAGCAGGGAGGGTGATTGGACTTTTTTTTTATATTTTAGCAGCAGGGAGGGTGATTGGACTTTTCTGTTTTTATTTTAGCAGCAGGGAGGGTGATTGGATTTTTTTTTTTAATATTTTAGCAGCAGGGAGGGTGATTGGACTTTTTTGTTTTTATTTTAGCAGCAGGGAGGGTGATTGGACTTTTTTGTTTTTATTTTAGCAGCAGGGAGGGTGATTGGAATTTTTTGTTTTTATTTTAGCAGCAGGGAGGGTGATTGGACTTTTTTTTTTTTATTTTAGCAGCAGGGAGGGTGATTGGACTTTTTTTTTTTATTTTAGCAGCAAGGAGGGTGATTGGACTTTTTTTTTTTATTTTAGCAGCAGGGAGGGTGATTGGACTTTTTTTTTTATATTTTAGCAGCAGGGAGGGTGATTGGACTTTTTTATTTTTATTTTAGCAGCAGGGAGGGTGATTGGAATTTTTTTTTTTAATTTTAGCAGCAGGGAGGGTGATTGGAATTTTTTTATTTTTTTTTGCAGCAGGGAGGGTGATTGGACTTTTTTTATTTTATTTTAGCAGCAGGGAGGGTGATTGGACTTTTTTTATTTTATTTTAGCAGCAGGGAGGGTGATTGGACTTTTTTTTTTTAGAGCGATTTGTTACTCAAAATGGTTTGCTGGCATCTGGCCATCCATTAGCCGAATTAGCCCTCCCAATCGACACTTTGCATTTTGTATACCCATAATTGTAATAGAATAATAATAATAATAATAATAATAAGAGCATTTATATAGCGCCTTTCGACGAGGGCTCAAGGCGCTCAACATTGTCCACCATACGCGCACACACACATACTAAAGAACGGTGTCACACTCACACCAATCATTTATCTAAATATTTTTTAAACAGGTGAGGTTTTAGTTGTTTTTTAAAACTCTCTACACTGCATGCTGATCTCAGGGAATTTGGTAGTGAGTTCCATAATGCAGGTCCAATTTTACTAAATGACCTGTTGCCGAACGTTTTGAGGTTGCACCTAGGTTCCACCAAGAGCCCCGAGTCTTGAGATCTCAGGGCCCTGGGAGGAGCATAGGGACAGAGAAGTTCACTGATGTATGTAGGTGCAGTTGTTGTGACACTACAGTAGCAAAACACAGCAATTTTGTATTCTATTCTGGCTTTTAATGGTAACCAGTGAAGGATTTTGAGCATTTCTGTGCTACTTTCAAATTTTGACTTTCCAAGAATTAAACGAGCCGCACAATTTTGTGCTTTTTGCAGTTTAAAAATCTTTTCATCTGAGAGACCAGCATAGAGTGAATTGCAGTAATCAAGGCGAGACAAAACCAAGGAGATAACTAATGTTTTCACTGCTTCCTGAGTCAGAACAGATTTCATACGTGAAATCCTTCGTATTTCAAAAAACATTGATTTGGTGATGTAATTAATCTGATACTCCATGGAAAGATTTTTGTCCAAAAAGACACCCAGGTTTTTTGCTTTCTCTGAAAAATGAATATCAGTGTCAGCTAGTTGTATTTCAATGACTTCAATCTTATTTAGCTTTGATTCAGTGGCACATAGCATAACCTCGGTTTTGTCATTATTAAGCTGGAGCTTGCTGGTACGCATCCAGGTTTTTACAGAGTCAAAACAATTTTGAACTTGACTCACAAGTGAAGGAAAGTCAACCAACTGAGATGCTGCATAAAGCTGCGAGTCATCTGCATACATGTGATATTTCATACTGTGTGATACAAAAACTTTACTTAATGGTGACATGTACAAGGTGTATAAAACAGGACCCAGAACAGAACCTTGTGGTAATCCGTATTTAAGTTGGAATTTGTTAGAATAACTACCTTGAAAAAACACTGACTGAGATCTTTTTGTCAAGTAAGACTTGAACCATGACAAAACTATGCCAGAGATTCCAGATGTTAGAGATAGTCTTTCAAGGAGTATCGAATGATCAATGGTATCAAAAGCGGCTGATAGATCTAGCAACGTAAGAATGGTAATGTTGCCCTCATCGCTTGATCGTAAGATGTCATTAACAATTCTTAGAAGTGCACTTTCAGTGCTGTGATGTTCACGATATGCAGATTGAAATTTTTCCATGAGGTTATTAACTTTTAAATGATCTTTAAGTTGAGCCAATACTACTTTTTCTAGGATCTTTGAGATAAAAGGAAGATTAGAAACTGGGCGATAATTTATTAGGTCCTCAGGGTCTAAGTTGTGTTTTTTCAATAATGGAATAACGATGGCTTCTTTGAAACAAGTTGGAACAATTCCTGTTTGAAGAGATTGATTGACAATAGATGTTATAATATCAAGAAGGGAGTCAAGGCATTGAACCAGAAGAGTAGTTGGGATAGGGTCAAGAGGACATGATTTGGGTGGTGAAGTCGTAATAATCTTTTTAATTTCCTCTGGTGTTGCAGGCTTAAACTCATTAAAATATGAACCATCAAAACAGTTAAAATAGTCATTACTGGACTCAGATGTACATGAGTCATCGTCTAGACCACTCCTGATCCTAGAAATTTTGTTAATAAAATACTGCCCAAATGTGTCAGGGAGGCTTGCTGTTGCTATTGTAGAGGGCAAAGATGTAGAAGATTTTCCTTTCATTTCATTAGTGACACTAAAAAGTGCTTTTGAACTTGTACATTTTAAAATTTTGGCATTAAAATAATTTTTTCTCTCTTTTAAGATACGTTCTTTTACATTGTTAGTATTGTGCACATAGATTTCTTTGTGTACAGTCAATTTGGTTTTTCTCCATTTTCTCTCTACTGCCCGACGCTGTGTTTTGGCTTCCTTTATTTCGAGTGTGTACCATGGAGCAGATGTTCATTGACTAATAGTCCGACTTCTCAGTGGTGCATGCTGGTCCAGGACATTGGTGAGCTGGTTATTGTAGAAGCTTGCTAAGTCAGTTGTTGGAATACAGTTCATTGACACTGCCGTTTGAATGTCTCTATCAAAATCAAGAATGTTGATGACTTTCATGTTTCTGGACGAAATGTTAAGTTTCTTGGACACAGGTTTTGGGATATCTAATGAAAATGATATCGCATAATGATCCGATAATGCTTTGTCACTGACTTGAATGTCATGTAAGATGTCGGAGTCGTCTCTTGTGATTAACCGGTCAAGAATGTGTCCCTTTACTTGTGTTGGTGTATCAATCCTTTGTTTTAGTTGGTGGTTGTCCAGCAGCAATTTCATTTTTTGGGCATAGAATTCTGTTTTTGAATCGTAGTGAAGATTGACATCACCGAGAATGATGAGACGCTCGACATCGATGGTAAAATAGTCAAGAAAATCACTTATTTCTTCAAGGAAAATTTTTTCAGAACTTTTGTTTTTCTTTGATGGTGGTGGATGGTACAGACAAAGAAATGTTGTATTGAAGGCTGTCACTTTTATTGCTTCCAAAGAAGTGAACGTATTGATGTGTGAACGTATTGATGTCTGAACGTATTGATGTGTGAACGTATTGATGTGTGAACGTATTGATGTGTGAACGTATTGATGTGTGAACGTATTGATGTTTACAAATTTTGGTTTGATGCATTTCTTATATAGCACACACAACCCTCCTCCTGATGTGATTTGTCTTGGATTTGCGTGTAGTTTGAAACCAGGTGCTGTGATTTCAGCCTCAGTAACTTCATGGCCTTCAGCAGCAAGCCACGTTTCCCAAATGAATGTTAAGTCGGAGTTGGATTCATGAATATAGTCACTCACTGCAATGGTCTTATTACAGACAGAGTGTGAGTTAAAATATGAAATTTTACAGGCATTAGATTGTTCTTGTAGCACATTGCATGTATCTATTTGTGCTAAGTTGGACCTGTTGATACCTCTTGTAGTGGAGATAGGTGTGTTGTGTCTAAGACCAGTTACTCTTCTAATACTTCTCCTTGCTCCTCCTCTGCAACCTCTTTTTCTTCTCTTTTTTTACAAATTTTGTAAGCCTTGAGCTTATTTAGTGTCACTTCAGTTGCTATGCAATGTGATGTTTTGTTGATCTCTAGTAGTTGTTTCTTACAGTACACAGTTCTTGATGGTGAGACATTGTGACCAGCAGCACATTCTGTGTTGACACTAGTTTCACACACCCTGTTTACATTGTCCAGACAAATTAGGTAAGGCTGGTGTTGGGGCCTGTTGTTGACACTGTGATTGACACTGCAGTCTAGCTGGTAATCAAAGCTGGTGTTACTACACACAGAAGGTTGACTATAAACACTTGGCACATTGCCTGAGTCATAGTTCAAAACAATGACACTTTTTATCAGGTGGAACAGTGTCAAGTAGAAAAATGCTAATCCAAACATGGCCCTGAAACACTTTAGAACTTTGAATTCTCCAAAAAATATTCCTCCAAATTTCAAAAAATGTACACCATAGTAATCTACACAAGAAGGAGAATAAATCTATCATAATTTGATTCCAGTAAAGCACATAATCCACAGGAAAAACAACTTTTACACTGGAGCAGAGGCAATGCAGCCTGTCTGGCGCAGAGCACTTCCGTTCAACAATACATGCTGTCGGTTGGCTGTTGGAACCTCGTTAAGTCAAAAAACAAAATTTTACAGGACAAGGAAAAAACGGATTATCTTTAAGTTTCCATTATTGGGATCTGCAACTTGGTGCCCAGCCTACGTTCTTGACCATTAGTTTTACCGGGTATTGCATTTTGACGACAATCCTATCGTAATTACGTAACCAGGGTTAACGAGGTTATAACACGCTGAAGTCAGTTATTAGAACCTCGCTAAAGCTTTTACGAGGTTCAAGCCCATACAGCGCGCCGCTTGGCCGATCGTATAGCCTCGCTACCTTTCTTTGAGCATAGTAAATCAGCCGCATTTGTTGTGGTCTTTGCCGTTTTAGTTGTGTTTTGAATTTATCCCTCGAAACCAAGGAATGGTGATTCTTTTTATGTTATATTTCACTTAGTTTCTTTCACCATCGCCGTTCGAATGAATGTAATATTACTGTTAGTATGAATAAATAATTTACCGTCCAGCCTAAGCCTAAAGCAAACTATTTATTCACACTTTCCTCTTTACGAACAAATGCCATTTATTCATAAAAGTTTAAAGACATTAAATACATCATTAAGTCCCTCTTTCTCTTATTTCTCCTTCTCCCTCTCTCTCTCCAAGACATCTTCCCTTCTCTCCCTCTCTCTATCTGTCTCTCCGCTTCTCTCCTTGCTTACACCTTCCCGACTCTCCTTCCCTCCCCACGCCTCTGCCTCTCTCCCACTCTCTCTTTGTCTGTCTCTCTCTCAACACTAAGCATTTGAAATTTGAACCCCGTTGATTTCGGTTGGTTGGGAGGGGGGGGGGGGCGTGTGTTGTTCTGTTAGGCAGTTCGTTTCGTTCTGTCTATCGGAATACTCGAAATAATAAGCTGTGGTTCTTTGAGAGAGTTGCACTTTGGTTCTTTGATGCTTTGAGTGAGCGGGTTGCGCTTTGTTTTTTTTGTGCCAATGAGAAAGAGAGACAAATGGACCAAACAGACAGAGGGTGAGAGAAAGATGTATTTTGGTTCTTTGAGAGAGGTCTGCAGTTCAGTTTTTTGAGAGAGATGCGACTTGAAAGAGGTGCACTCCAGTTTTTGAGAGAGAGCTGCATTTTGGGTTTTTGAGAGAGGTGAAACTTGAAAGAGGTGCACTCCAGTCCTTTGAGAGAGGGTTGCATTTTGGTTCTTTGAAAGAGGTGCACTCTAGTTCTTTGATAAATCTGCAATCTGGGTCTGTGAGAGAAACTGCACTCAGGGATTTCGAGAGACAACTGCATCTTTGAGGGAGACGTTCACTCTGGTTATCTGAGAGAGAGAGAGAGAGAGGATGGGGTGAGAGTGCTGCACTTTGGTTTTTTGAGGGAGATGCAATCTGGTCTTTGAAAGAGCTGCTCCCTGAGAGAGCTGCATCTTGTTCTTTGAGAATGTGGCGCTCTGGTTCCGGGGGTGGGGGGGGGGGGTGCACGTTTGCTAATTGAGATAGCTGCATTTCAGTTCCTTGGGTAATTATCATTTTGTTCTTTGAGAGAGTTCCACGTTGGGTTTTTGAGAGCTGTGCACTTGGTTCTGTAAAGGAGTTCCAGCATAGTTCTTGAGAGGGAGATGCAGTTTAGTGTACTGAGAGAAGGGCACTGTGTTACTTTGAGAGATCTATTTCACATCAGTTAGGTTTGTGTGCAACGTAAGACAAAGGCTCCTGCGATCGGCATCTACCTATAACAGGTTTTGAAAGTGCTTATTGCACTATGCATTGTCCTCTGCTCAGAGGAAATGTTGAAAATAACAAGCTGGAAGTGCACAGTGACTTGTCTTACATACTGGAAAGCACTGGATTAAAAAATACACATAGTGGGACGCCGTACTTTAACTGGTCACTGATTGATATGAGACTGACATTATTTATAGCTATTATAGTGTGGGTCGAAGATGCGCATGATTAATTACAGATTGATCAATCAATTCAAATTATTTACTCAAATAATATTTACCATTACCTTATTTGGTCACATGCCATCCGCCCATAGTTACCGGTTTTGTCTTTCTTCAAGGGCGGTGTCTACTCTATTGAGCGACAACTTTAAAGACGGTGAACTTGTCGCCGCCCCTTCCTTTGATCTCTTCCTTCAATTTTACCGTTGGCGATTACATCAATGACAAAATGTCTGACTTCGGACGCAAAATCGACTCCGTTTGGGATCTAGGCTATTTCAAAGTGACCACTTTTTATTCGTCCCCAGGCTCAGTGATTTTACTGGCACATAACTATAATTATATAAATAATAAAAAAAAGAAGTTATTTCGAACTTTAAAATAAAATAATTACTCTGTGCGAGCGTGTATGTGTGTGTGAGAGAGTTTTGTACACAGTAACCTATTCCCTGTATCTCCAAATCCATTAAAATAATTAGGAGTTACAGGGTATGATCATCATCATCATCATTGCCTTTCTCACCCTGGATCAGGGTATAGGCCACCAACAAACACTTTCCATCCCTCTCTATCATGGGCCAGCCTCTTTACATTATTCCAAGTCTTTCCGCTTCGTTGCACATCATTTTCTCTGGCTCTTCTCCACGTTCCGCGCGGCCTTCCTCTTGATCTCTTGCCCTGGGGATTCCAATCCACTACCTTCTTCGCGATGCTGTTTCCTGGCCTCCTGAGAGTGTGGCCGATCCATCTCCATCGCCTCCTACCAATTTCCTCTCTGACTGGGCTCTGTCTTGTTCTTTTCCAAACAATTTCATTGCTGACCTTGTCTGTCCATCTGATCTTAAGTAGCTTCCTCAAACATCTGTTGATGAAAACTTGGATTCTCTTTATGCAGGCCTGGGACGCATTCCAAGTCTCACATCCATACAACAGGACTGACTTCACGTTCGAGTTGAATATCCTCAGCTTTGTTTTTAGAGATATATCCTTGGTTCTCCAAATCTTGCTTAAGGACGTGAAAGCTGCCTGTGCCTTTCCAATTCGTGCTTTGACTTCTGCCTCTGTTCCTCCCTTATTGTCAATGATACTACCAAGATAGCAGAAGGACTCTACATCTCCCAGTGGTTGATCTCCTACTTTGACTTGTTCGCTTGGGGGTGCAACAATTTTTAGGACCTTCGACTTCGCAGGATGTATCCTCAATCCGATAGATTCTGAAATTTTGTTTAGAGCTGTAGTCTTTGCTTGCATCTGGTCGTGTGTGTGCGACAATAGTGCCAAGTCATCTGCAAAATCTAGATCGTCCAGCTGTGTCCATGGGGTCCATTGTATGCCATTTCTTCCTCCATTGGTGGTTTCTTTCATAAGCCAATCAATCACCAGAATAAACAGAAATGGGGACAGCAAACAACCCTGCCTAACACCAGTCTTGATATCAAAGCTGTCAGTAAGCTCACCATCGTGTACAACTCTGCAACTTGTCCCCTCGTACATGCTCTTGATAAGATTCACCATCTTCTCTGGGATTCCATAATGTCTCAATATTCTCCACAGCGTTTCTCTATCGATGCTATCAAAGGCCTTCTCGTAGTCAAGGAAGTTCACTATCAGTTGGGAGTTCCACTCTAGCGACTGCTCTACTATAATTCTCAGCGTGGCGATCTGGTCGGTGGTTGATCGATTACTCCTGAAACCAGCTTGCTCCTCACGAAGTTTTGGGTCTGTTGCATTCTGTATTCGCTTGAGAATAATCCGATTGAAAACCTTTCCTGGGATGGAGAGAAGTGTGATTCCTCTGTAGTTACTACAATTGCTGAGGTCCCCTTTTTTTGGAAGCTTCACGAGGTGTCCTTCCTTCCAGTCCTTTGGAAACTTGCCTCCGATCCAAATCCTCGAGAATAGTGAGTGCAGACCCTCTGCAGCCCCAGCAGCATCTGCCTTCAGCGCCTCTGGTGGGATCTGGTCTGGTCCAGCTGCCTTGCCTCGATTTAACTGCTTTATGGCATCATTAATCTCTGCTTTAGTCGGAGGGTCGCAACTGATCGGTAAATCATTTCTTGCGGGTAGAATGTCGGGTGGGTTGCTTGGTGGAGGTCTGTTCAAGAGGCTACTAAAATGTTCTATCCATCTTTTTGCCTGAGCTTCCTTTCCAAAAATAGCCTTCCTGTTGTAATCCTTGACAGGAACTTCCGGTTTTCCATATTTTCCAGCAAGAGTCTTTGTAGTCTGGTAGAGGATCCTCGTGTGTCCTCCTGTTGCTGCCTTCTCTGCTTTCTCTGCTAACATTCCTATGAACTCCTCTTTGTCTTTTTTAATTGATTTTTTGACCTCTTTAGCTGATGCTCGGTACTCTTCCTGGTTACCAACTCTTGAGCTTCTTGTACGACTTGCATTTACCTGTTCTTTTAGGTCTCTTCTTATCCTTATCAAGTCCAGTGATTTTTGACTGATCCATTCCTTGTGTTCCACTTTCTTTTCCCCAAGAACATCCTGACATGTCGATGTAAATACTCCTTTTACCTTAGCCCAGTGAGTCTCCAAATCTACTGGCTCTTCGAGGTCAACAAGGTGTTTGAATCTATTCCTCAGTGTCAGCTGGAACTCTTCCTTCTTGTCTCCATCCAGAAGGCTCACTTGAAACTTTCTCCTCTTTGTTCCTGCTCTGGTACCTTGTTTCTTGAGGCGGAGTTTGAGTCTTGCCAGCAGCATGTGATGGTCAGATCCAACATCAGCTCCTCTCTGTACTATGACATCCTCCAGTGAGCGTCTGAATCGTCGGGTGATGCAAAAGTGGTCAATCTGGTTTTCAGTTACTCCATCCGGTGAAATCCAAGTGGCCTTATGGATCCTCTTGTGTGGGAATACTGAACCTCCAATCACATAGCTGTTAAATGCGCAGAAACTTGCAAACCGCTCTCCATTCTCATTCATTTGTCCCAAACCATTGCACCCCATAATGTCCTCATACCCTGTATTGTCCTGTCCTATCTTGGCATTGGCGTCTCCCATTATAATGTTCACATCTTTTCTTGGCAATGTGTCAACTATCTCCTGAAGCTGGTTGTAGAAATCGTCCTTGTCCTCATCGGTTGCTTCATTTGTTGGGGCGTATATCTGCACAATGTTGATGTTGATGTTCTTGTTCTTTGTAGTAAATGATGCCAATATAATTCTCCTTCCGTAGGGTTCCCATCCCCTCAGTGACCTCTGGGCGTGCTTGCTCAAGATGATCGCTACCCCTTCTGTATGCTTTTTGTCCTCCCTTCCAGAATACAAAATCTTTTCCCCAGAATTAAGTTGTTTCAGTCCGGACTGTATCCAGCGGGTCTCGCTAACTCCAAGTATGTGCAGTCTGTATCGCCTCATCTCGATTGTAACCTGGGCACTCTTTCCTGCTTCATACATGGAGCGGACATTCCACGACGCAATCCGGAGTGACTTGTTTGATGAAGGAGCAGTCGGGCCAGTGGAGTCCTTTCGGCTTTGTCCATTGTCCTTCATTGAATCTACAGGTGCAGATGCTCCCCCTTCTCCCAAGATAAAAGACTGATTTAAAGTATTTGCTTGTGTTTCTGTAACTGGTTTATTTTTACAGGGTGGGTAGTTGGCCCACCGCCAACTGGCTCTTCTCGGGAGACCAGGACCTTTGCACCTTTAGTCGCCTCTTACGACACGCAGTATCACGTCAGATGTATTCTTTGCTGTCCCTCTTCTGCAAGAGGGCCCCGCATCTGCACGGGCGACAGGGTATGATACTGGATTATATCATCGCTTTTCTCCACCTCTAAGCAAAATTTGTCCTTTTTTTTTTCAAGTACTACCGATGTATCTCGTGCTATAGATGTCAATTTTGAAAAAAAAAAAGAAGTGAATTTGCCCAAAAAATCGAATTAACGAGGTTCCAACAGCCAACCGACTATAAGAAAAACCGCTCCATTTGACAGAAACTAGCTGTTTCGTACAAAAAGAGCCGCAGGGATGGCCCACACCCTCCGCTGGCCCAGGGCTCTTTACCAAGCATTTCCTGGTACATGCGGGGCGCCGTGCAATGGGTTTTATCAAAGTAGACCATACACACTGGCGCTGACAAGTATTGCTGGGAGAACATTTCCACATGCTTCGCATCCGCTCCATAGGATTGTTGATTTTTTCATCGCGAGCCAGCGGATATATATATTAGGAGTGTAGAAAAACGAAATGCTACCTCAAAATCTGCTACCATTAAAACCGAAAATATTCCTTGTTGGCAAGAAAAAATGTTTCCAATACTTCTACCCTTTTCTTCGCGCACACATTTTCCAGAACAGTTTTTTCCAAGGCATCTATATTTTCTAGAACATGTCTGTCTATATTTTCTACTGCTACCCAAATATCGTTCGATATAATTTCTATATTCAAAAACCATGTATAGAAACCTTCCACTACATGTATACTTTTTCTATCTTTTTTCGAAACAACTTTCTGGTCTACTGGATCTTCCCCATTCCATATTTGGGGACCGTTCACATATTATGTCATTAAAAATTGACTAATTTTGACCTCCCTCCCTCCTCCTTATCACCACATGTCATCAAATGGCTACCCCCCCCCCCCCACCGACATCCCCCACCCCCCCCCGACACCCCCCAACCCCCCTGTTTGATGACGTAATCAAAACTTGACAAATGACTAAAAATACCTGTATAGTGCTGTTTGCTATTTATTTTAATTCAAACTAACAGATTATAAATAAAATTAAATCAATAATTGATATCCACTAATGCTCTAAGCGCTTTACAAGGTGTCCCTGACAGGCTGATTCAACCATTTAATACCATCTCAACTCACAAAGAGCATACAGAGAAGCTGCCTGTTAGCAAACTGACAAGATCTTTCCACTACCTATATTGTATTGAGTAGTAATAGTAGTTATTCAAGGTATTGGTTGATTAATTAATTAGTTATTTTATTGGCAGGCATTATAATAAAAATATGAATTTGATCTATATATTATTTGTTCTTCTTTTTCAATTTTACCAAACCACATTGATGACATCATCTTTGGACTCAACACAGAACGGTTCCCTCGGTATAGACTTGAGAACCAATACTGTATTGTTTTCTCGCTTCTTCTGTAGAAACGATACCTCAAATATTTCAACTATCTTGTATTTGTTCTTCGATTAGTTTTCTTCTCGGTGGCATGTTGTTGTAGGAGTATGTATATAGTAGTTTACAGTAAAGTGTTTCCAAATTCTTGTTTGTTTGTTTTTTTAACACGTCGCAACGGGTATTGTCGAATACGTGTTCAAAATTTGTTGTACAGATTTGCTACCAGGGGACAAAAAAGAAATAATTATAGACTTTGTGCACCTAGAAAAAATGTTTTCCATTGTAGGCTTTCTTTTATGTAGATTGTCTTGCATGGATAGGCATTGATAGACATATATTTTGCTTGCATGGACAGGCATGGGAAGCTTTATTTTGTCTTTCGTGGATGGGTATGGATAGGTATATATTTTGCTTGCATGGACAGGCATGTGTAGGTGTATATTTTGATTGCACATGTAGGCATGGATAGGTATATTTTATCTTGCATAGGTAAATGTATATATTGCTTTAATGGATAGGCACGGGTTAGAGATACTTTGGCTTGCATGGATAGGTCTATATTTTGTTTGCATGGATAGGTTATATCTTGTCTTGCTGGTATTGTATAGATAGATATATTTTGTATTGCTTAAATAGGCATATATAGGGTATATTTTGTCTTGCTTGGATATGTACATTTTGTATTGTACTTGTAGGCTTCCTTTTTTGGTGTGAGTACTGTGACTATATGTGTGTGACTACATGACCAAAAGTTACGAAGTTTTGTGTACTGCCACAAGTTATGGAGATAAATTATTAAGTGGACACAGGCGTTTTGGACAAATTCACTCTTTCATATTACAAACTTTCGTCGAGAAAAATCGAAAAGTATTATCGGAATTTTCCTCTTCGATTTTCTTTATGCATTAGTTGTCCAACATCAATTTTATTTACAACTCTGTATCCTATAAGGAACTGTGGTGCAATAATTACTCCCTCCATCGAACCCAAATGCCGTTATTAATGTGACGTAGCTCTAGATAATATACGGGTGAGTCTGGTACGAGATTTTGCAAGATTGATCTTGTTCGGGTCCTCTAGTGCTCATAGATTAATTCTGGCCAGTGGAAATGGTATCGGGCCACACATGGGAGAGAACTCCATGTAGACAGGCATTAGTATTGCAATGACTGTTTATTCCCCTTGAAATTTGCTCTAGTTTTGCAAAAACTGGGAATATTCAGACGTAAAACAATTTGAATTTTGGATCTTTTTATTTATCTAAGTTTCTACAGAATGTGATAACATGCACTGTGTAGAGTATGTAAATTTGAATTTCCGTAATTACTATTTGGTCTTTTGTCTCGGAGAATACACGGGTGTGAAATTTAAAATCGATTTTCGATCATCAACGATTGAAGGAGGAGAAGAGCGAAATTTCGATCATATCTTTCGATACTATTTGATGAACTGTTTCTCTCTCTCTCTCTCTCCTGCGCCACACATGCAATATTAAAGATTAAATTTTGCCCCAAACGGATGTGTCCACGTAATTAAGTTGTTGCCGAACATTTCATAATATTTGGTCACTTATTCAGATCACCCTCTAGCCCTAGGCTAGTACGATGGTATTATATTAACCCATTGTTATAATTATGTGGTCGGTCTTTGTTGGTCATTAGGGATGGACTGGATGTTCACAGGTAAGCAAAACAATGGCATTGCTCCAAATGTCCACACGCCCAGTTACATAACAAATCGTTTGTTGGCGAATACTGGGTGTCTAACAAACTGCAGAATGTTGTTGGCAACTCTATTGAACTGCGTAGTCACAACTATCTGATCCAGAAAGGCCATCAGGTTGAATAACGTCAAAATATGGCCAAAAAAATAAATTGTATATAGCAAAGCCTGGCGTAAGAAATAATACAGAAACCACACAATGAAACTCGATGGAAAATGGAAGATCGTTTCTGTATTATTTCTTATGTAAAGCTTTGCTACATAGTTACGACTTTTTCTTTTTTCTTTTTGCCATATTTTGACTGTGTTTCAAACCTTGATGCGACCCCAAAGTTTGAATACATACAATAACTCAAATAATTACATGTGGATCCTATTTAATTTGAATTATAAATTATGAATGTATCCTTATTGACACTGTAGTAATAAATAATCTAAAACTGTATACATGTTTTGAGACAATTTGTAGTAGTCAAAAGCGCGGAGAATATTGATTTCATCAAGTTTCTGAAATGTTCCTACCATTGTAGTCACCACTCACGTGGCCTCTTCCGGGCATAGTCTCTACTGTGTAAGTATTCTTCGCAAAATCTTTGATTTGAAGGGTTAAATGTCATTCTAATGCAGTGGACACGAAAAAAACAACAACAACAAAAAAACTAGTTTATCGAAAATCGTACGTGATACATGAACATACACACGCACACACCATCTCCCAAAAACATAAATACACACGCAAATGAAATAACATGGAATGTGTATTGTCCAACTCCAACTAGTCGGTTTTAAACATAGTGGCTATCCAAAAAAAAAAAAATTTGAGAAAATTGGCTATAAAATGTTTGTTTCTTGTCAAATGTTTAGGTCTCATTTATCTTGTAATGCGTTGGACTGGAATGAAACTTCTAACAAAGATAGGAAAACCCCCAGATTTGACGTCGATGGTAAAATTCGAAATTTGAAAAATGTGGGGTAGCTTAGTTATCTGTAAAGCTGACTAACTGTCTCCTAGACATTAGACAAGCAATGCAATGATTTCGGTGGGGCAAGTTGAACTAGTTTAAAACTGATCTCTTTTGTTTTCTGCAGTAGACGAGTGGGTTAAAGGATGCGATTAACCACTCTGTGGCACTGAGTAAAAGTGTCCTGTAATGGATCAGAGGATTTCCTTCTCCTAAAGCTGGTGGTGCAGTGAGCCAAGGCTGTTTTGCGTCTGCTTTGAATCAGTGCTAGAGGTCTTTCTTTGACGCCAGCTGACTCACAACAGTCTTGACGTGCCCCAGCTAATGAGGCAGACTTGTTTCAGTTTCGCCAGTCTGCCAGATCCATTATAGTGCACATCTCCAAAGCGGAGGCAAAACAGGCTTGACATGATCCTATATCTTCCAGAGCCATGAATTTCCCGTCTTATAGTTACGAATGTTCAAGGTTGGGTCTTGATAAAGTCCCGTCGCTGATGGAATCAAAGTTGTCACATTTGTCTATGTAGGTCCTGGAACCAGATCAGCTGTGTCCACGTAAAATGACGTGTAGATCTTGGGTACGAATAACGAGATTAAGGCAATACACGGATAGAATTCCGGCTGGACGTGAAATAGGTGGTCACAAAGGCTACCCAGATGACCAGTGCAGTGGACACGCACACGGAGATAACATTTGATTCGTTGAAATTGTCTAGGAGTTTGCGACTTTTAAAGGCCAGGGTTGAACATACGAAAGTAGTAGAGTTTCCTGATGTAGTATGAATTTGTAAATTTTCCTAATGGATTGTTATGACAGTGTGTGTGTGTGTGAGCAATGTTCTTACTTGCTGTTAATGTTGTGTGAGCAATATGGGTGGGTGTGGTACCTGTTGGTCTTAAACACTGTATTTACTCTTGTACCACTACTCATGCTATGACAACAAATTTCCTGGAAACAGGATAATAAAGTTATATCTATCTATCTATCTATCTATCTATCTATCTATCTATCTATCTATCTATCTATCTATCTATCTATCTATCTATACGAATTCAGGTAAGTAAGAACAATTTTTAAAAGAGCGCAATGACGAGCAGATGAAAATCGCAAATATTGGTTTTTGAATGTGCATGAAGTAAGCTAATTCACGTATTTTCCTCCTAATAATCAATTATTGATAATTTATTTTACCATTTCTCTAGAAAGTATCTATTATATTAATAGTGGGTCAAACCACATCTTTTCTGGCTGATAATAATTTATTGATGTTTTTGGTTTGTTTTTTTCTAATGCCATTTGGTTGTTTTTGTTTTAGTTACAGAAACACAGCGCCCGGCCCCGACGAAATTCACAATCAAATTTTAAAACATTTACGCCCAGTTAAACTGCTTACAAAATTTATACAACAAAATCTGGACCTTAGGAGCTTTTCCTCCAAGGGTAACATTGTCCCCATCTCAAAAACCGGTAAAGATCACTCCGATCCCAAAAATTGCCGCTCCATTGCTCTCACCAGCTGCCTTTGCAAGCTGATGGAACGAATGTAACCAAACCTCTAAACTAGATATTGGAAAGCAACCAGTCCCTCTCCCCTTTTCAATGCAGTTTCGGTGCGAAGTGATCCACGACGGAACATCTCGTCCGACTAGAGACCATCCGAGAAGCCTTCGCTTCCAAAGCACGTAGTTGCGGTTTTCTTTGGCCTGGAAAAAGCCTTCGACACGACCTGGAGGCACGGTATGCTGAGGGATCCTCATGGGCTTGATCTGAGGGGCAACCTACTGGTCTTTGTCAAGCATTTCCTTAGTTGCCGCCGATCCTTCAAGGTGAAGGTGAACTCCACCCTCTCTGATCTATTTGATCATGGGCAGGAAGTCCCCCAGAGCTGTATTCTATCTCCCACCCTATTTTATATTAAAATTAATTCAATTACTGAAACGGTTTTACAAAACGTTGACTGCTCCTTGGATGTAGACGACTATCTCGTTTGCTACACCTAACCCCCTCCCCCTCCCCCCCTCCCCGGTGGACTGGAATACAGCTTAACTTGGCCTTAAATTTTACATCCTATTCCTAACCAGGACTGTTTCTGTTACGACGTCTTTATACATTGTCCAGTAGGGAATGTGAAATTGTTTCCTGTTGGATCCCTGGCCACATGGGAATCAAGGGATATGAAACATCAGACACCCTGGGGAAAGAGACATTGAAACGTCAGCCAGAACTCCCCAAATACCATATATTGACTTTAAATCCGCTATTAATCATTTCATTAAACTGAGATGCAGGAACGATGGAATTAGCAAACATAAGATAATTACACTTTATTCAAGATCAACTTGGACAGAGGCCTGTCCACAAAGTCTGACAGATGAAATTGTCCTAGACTCCATCTGGGACATACCCACCTCATACAACGTTTTTTTTACGAAAGGGGGAAGATACCCCAGAATGCGTAACATGCAATTACCAGCTATCAATAAAACATATTTTAACTGAATGCGTAGACTTCATGCATATCCGAAGAAGGCACTATGTCTGCGCATCCATGAAAGAATTATTTTCTGACGTGCACCCGTAGCGCATCCCGTCCTTGGTGAGAGACACTAAGTGCTACAACTTGATTTAATAACCTTTATACTCGTTTACAAAACTTTCTTCAGATCCACACAAAACAAATGTTGAGAAATTCCCCACTGTGATAAAATTCTACGAAAGTATTTAATTCTACTGTTAAACATAAAGAATGTGCACCCAAATAGACCATTAAGGGCGCCAAAGTGGCTGTCAAGAACAGATTTAATTCATAAATGTTTCCACTGACTAAATTTTTGTGAGAGAGCAGTGAGTAATTTTTACAAACGTAATTATTGTGCGAGCCAGCATAACTTGGTCTCGTAAACAATTTGTTTTGAACAGTTTTTTTTAAATAATAGATAGACAGAAGATGTGGGGAAGGATAGACGGACAGCGTAGGTGTGCATGGCTGAGCACTTTTTATATCTCGTGTTTTGAACTGGGCTTAGTAGAGAGGGAAGGGTTGAGTAGGAATTAAATGTTGTTGAGACGTCGGTTGACGTACAGAAAATCCGTGATCCAGAGTAAAAGCTCGGGGTTTTGAACATGTTAAGAATTTATTGCTATAAAATTACATTATATTGTATTGAGTGATTCGACCTTTGATGTCGACCCAAGGTCGTTGCGTAGGGCTGTTACTTAAAATAACTCAGTTCGGCAGCTGAGCTAGAAGTGGTTGCACCAATCACAATCCAGGAATTAGACGGTAGGCTGCAGATGCAGACCAGTATTTAAGGCCATACAGAACTTAGTTCTGGGCCACATGTAGACAATCCATTTACGAGGTGGACGGCGATAGTCCTCAGCCAGATGAGAGACATAGAGACGCAGTTGAGCAGTCCATTGTGAGGAGCCTGATTTAAAGCTCCAGAGCCTAAGCTACTTGGTTTGATATAGACCCACAGCGTTTACATCCAGCGCTCTCACTCCCAGTGAGGGCCTCATGGTGAGAGTCCATACTAATTTGTAATGATGAAAGTGAACCGTTCTACTTACTTTTGAAGACAGTTTCAGAGCTACCGCCAGACAACGCATGGTTGTACAAGCATTCTCCATGGCGTGTCTAGAGGAAATGTCCATATCATAACATGTCTCATTGAATTAATAGAATTTAAACTGTTATATCCGTCGCCAGGTGCGCGGATTCTATTTGGCATATAACTCATATGACCGGCAAGTAGTTAGATTGAATACGTTAGTCTTTATAGAAAGCTGTAGTTTCATTAGATAGATTCAGTTGCCTTTGAATTGATATTTATATTTATAATTATATTTGTTACATTAATTCCTGTAATTAAACTGCCCTACAGTTCTGCTAAAAATCAAAGCAATTGATTTATTTAGTTTTTAGAGTGCAAGTATTTTTTTTTGTGTGTTCGTCGATTGTGGGAGCGGACCTCGAAAGAGTGTCAGTCGAAATATCCCCATCTAACCCACATCGCGACACTGGAGAGGACACTACACGACATTGTTTAATTTATAGTTTATTTAGATTAGATTATAATATCGTTTTTCTCTTTGATTAACTTTTGTTTCTTTTCAGTTTCAGTGCTCACGTGGTCTTCACGTTGAGCTACTTTAATTACTTCATTGTATTTAGTTTTGTATACTGCTTTCTTTGACTATTTGTTCCACATATTTCCGGCTCTCCCATTGACCCGAGGATCGAGGCCAAGGAGACTTCAACATAACTGAACGAAGAAAGACAAACGTACTGACTGTGGTGTACGCAAAGGCTAAAGGAATCTCCACCAGTTCCTTGAGTTAAGTGATTCCATCCTTAATATTGTCTGCGTTAAGGAGTTGAGTGTTCATCCTTCTGTTTTACAGGCTGATTTTACTTTTTCTCTGTGTTTAGGAACTCACGGGCGGTGGCGAGGGCGTTCTTACGTTTGCGGGTCCCCCCTGCCAAAGTGGTGGCTTGGTCGCAGACTCTGCCGTCTCGACGACAGATTGTGCGGTCTCGCAACACCAGTGGTTATTGAAACTGTGGGAAGTCGCATTCGCGAGAACGGACTTTGATAGGGATCTGTACACTTTGTTTAGATTGTAGCGTTTCCATCTTCCTCGTTGTTTTAGGAAGACGTCTCTCTTGTCCTCTTCTTAATCCTATCTGTAAATATGTTCAGACTGTAGAGTTTGTTATTGTCCGTCTTTTCTTGTTGGTCTGGCGTCTAGTTTCGTGTTTTTTTTGTTTTTTTTATTACACCTTACGTACATTATAATTATACATTCCTTTGTTTCTTATTTTACCTAAGTAACTCATGTGTCTACATTGACACATTGATTGAGTAATTTGATCTGGTTATTGAGAGTAACGATTTTATTGAATTGTTGGAACCCGTGCAGTTAGCACACGGCCAGTTCTATGGAGCTTATTAAGCGTCATGTATAACCGATCTCGTCTTTATATTGACGAGCTCCCGAGAGGGCAGTATTAGACTGTTTAGGGAGGTGACTTTTTTTTGAGTAGGTATATGTGGTGAATATTGGTGTTATTGTCGGCTGGTGCCGCCGCCCGAAGAGCAATGAATTTGTGTCATGGGAAGAGTCTGTATCAGTATCGAGGTGATGTCGATATAAGAGCTATGTGAATTATATATATTGAGTATATTTTTTTTAGTCGTCTCCGTATGACGTCGACCCGAGGAGAGCAATAATGAGATTGCCTCATGGGATGGATGATATTGGTATTATTCGATTATTTGAGAGATGTTGGCAGTGCTAACGTAGTACACTGCGTAATCGCGTATTCGTGTGTTATTGTTGAACCTTCTTACAGGCATTGTAAGCCCCACAGGGCAGTGTAAGGCCTCAGGGCAGTGTAAGGCCACAGGCAGTGTAAGACGCCGAGATGCAGTGTAAGACCTCTGGGCAGTGTAAGGCCGCAGGCAGTGTAAGACCGACGGGCAGTGTAAGACCGACTAGTTATGTAAGGAAGGGAGTATTCGCGTTTTCAGATATTTTGCAGTGGTAACAGAGGACACTGCGTGTTCGCGTTTTGAGATATTTTGCACTGGTAACAGAGGACACTGCGTGTTCGCGTTTTTGAGAGTTTTTTGCAGTGGTAACAGAGGACACTGCGTGGTCGCGTTTTAAGAAGTTGTGAAGTAGAGTGGTGTTGTTTTTTTTATACAACCGATTATGTCTATGGTTTTCCGCGTTTCGTGGACCATCTAACGTAATACTAGATATGACAAGTAAGAATACTGATTATGATTGTGACTCTCCATGCGGTCAGTGGATGAGTTATCTAAGAACATACCCGATATAGATATTGAATTGAACCGATTATGACTATATACCGAGATGACTGTGACACTTGACGTGTACATGGCTTGCGTACGGAAACGGCGCATTAAATTAACTGCTATCGCCTGGTGGCATCTCATCTATCCCGGATTGGATATAATTAGAAATAGATTAAAGTGTAATGTTATTTAATTGAGATTTAGATTATTGTTGAATGCGAGAAGCGCTATATAATTCTTAAATCAAGACGAGCGCTACGCAGATTTTGAAAGAGTACGTCAGGCTAATTATCTTGTCGCCGTTTGTTATTTCAGCTTCACTATGGCGAAATTTATAACCGATAAACCAGAATATGTTGCTATTTTATATAGAGTCTGTTAAACATTGAGGTTGAGCATTTTTCACCTTTTTCGGAGACCGTGGATGGTTTCACATTATATTGTCCTACCAATTATGGACATTCTTTCTCAAAATTTCCATGTGATTCCTTTTTCCACTAGCGTCCATCCTGACCATGACCTGAGTTTCAGACAACCTTGACGCCTTTGTCTGCGGGTCAATGAGATGAGCAAATGGCAAACCGAGCGACCAGACCTACTGCTGCCAGGATACCATTACTTTAATTAACTATTGATCGTTCATGTTCTATGAATGTATTAATTACGCTCAATGAAGCGATGAGCTAGTTGCTCAATATTTCAGTCTTTACAGTATGTCTGTGTGAGAGAAGTTTATCACTTTAATTCTTAAGTGCTACAATAATTATATATTATCACAGAACGTCGCATATAAACATACATATGCTATTGTCCATCGATAATGCACGTTCTTAGAATTTTTTTTTGACTTTCAGTAACGATATATTTTTTACTATATAGCCCTTTCCAACGTACTATTACACAGCAACGTTAGTAGACAGTTATGTCGTTCAAACCCTAAGTTTTCACTGGGGTGGGGGATGTGTCAAGAACAGATTTAATTCATAAATGTTTCTACTAACTAAATTTTTGTGAGAGAGCAGTGAGTAATTTTTACAAACGTAATTATTGTGCGAGCCAGCATAACTTGGTCTCGTAAACAATTTGTTTTGAACAGTTTTTTTTTATAATAGATAGACAGAAGATGTGGGGAAGGATAGACGGACAGCGTAGGTGTGCATGGCTGAGCACTTTTTATATCTCGTGTTTTGAACTAGGCTTAGTAGAGAGGGAAGGGGTGAGTAGGAATTAAATGTTGTTGAGACGTCGGTTGACGTACAGAAAATCCGTGATCCAGAGTAAAAGCTCGGGGTTTTGAACATGTTAAGAATTTATTGCTATAAAATTACATTATATTGTATTGAGTGATTCGACCTTTGATGTCGACCCAAGGTCGTTGCGTAGGGCTGTTACGTAAAATAACTCAGTTCGGCAGCTGAGCTAGAAGTGGTTGCACCAATCACAATCCAGGAATTAGACGGAAAGCTGCAGATGCAGACCAGTATTTAAGGCCATACAGAACTTAGTTCTGGGCCACATGTAGACAATCCATTTACGAGGTGGACGGCGATAGTCCTCAGCCAGATGAGAGACATAGAGACGCAGTTGAGCAGTCCATTGTGAGGAGCCTGATTTAAAGCTCCAGAGCCTAAGCTACTTGGTTTGATATAAACCCACAGCGTTTACATCCAGCGCTCTCACTCCCAGTGAGGGCCTCATGGTGAGAGTCCATACTAATTTGTAATGATGAAAGTGAACCGTTCTACTTACTTTTGAAGACAGTTTCAGAGCTACCGCCAGACAACGCATGGTTGTACAAGCATTCTCCATGGCGTGTCTAGAGGAAATGTCCATATCATAACATGTCTCATTGAATTAATAGAATTTAAACTGTTATATCCGTCGCCAGGTGCGCGGATTCTATTTGGCATATAACTCATATGACCGGCAAGTAGTTAGATTGAATACGTTAGTCTTTATAGAAAGCTGTAGTTTCATTAGATAGATTCAGTTGCCTTTGAATTGATATTTATATTTATAATTATATTTGTTACATTAATTCCTGTAATTAAACTGCCCTACAGTTCTGCTAAAAATCAAAGCAATTGATTTATTTAGTTTTTAGAGTGCAAGTATTTTTTTTTGTGTGTTCGTCGATTGTGGGAGCGGACCTCGAAAGAGTGTCAGTCGAAATATCCCCATCTAACCCACATCGCGACAGTGGCCGTTATCGAACCGACATGCCGTTAAACCCAAACCCAAAGTCAAAACTACCCCAATTAACAGTTTCGACTACAGTATGTTCAAAATTGGCTGTTGTTGTCGTTGTTTTTCAATCTGTTTGTACCATCGAGGGCGTCACAGGAAGAAGGGGCTTTCGGTCTGCAGCCAACTGGGAAGCCGATCTGGTCGTAATGCCATGGGTCACCAAAGCTTCTTTGACGCCAGTAATCCAGGTCTTCCTTGGTCGGCCGAATGTTGTATGCACAGTGGGCCGACTGGGAGATTGGCATTCCTTTGAGGTGTCCAAATCATTTTATCCTCTGCAGCTCTTTGTGTCCGTGGACTGTTGTTGTTCCCACCATTTCTCTGATGAAGTTGTATGTCTGATCCTGTCACGTTTGGCCTTGTTCAAGGCTCCTGGTATTTTGAGAAAATCGGTCAATTCTGGCCCGTTAACAAAATGTTTACACCTATGAGTATTACCAGATCTGGGATATGGTTTCTAGGGTGTTTAAAAGATTACAGAAGGGAAATGTATAGACATCATGGAAGACTTGATAGAAAAGCCAAATTTGACTATAATCGGAAAATCGGTCGAAAATTGAGAATATTAGTGTTCTTTAGTGCGAGGAGTATTGTTAGCTGAGTATTTCTATAAATACTGTGCAAAATACTAGAGCACTGTTGTACTGAAATGCACTACATTTCTCTCAAAAGTGCACGAGGTTGTATAGAAATTTATAAGATCCGATAGAAAGAAAGAAAAAAATCTGCCGGAATTATAACAGTTGGCTCTGTTCTAGTTATGACAAAAACACAATCTGTAAAAACCCATGTCATAATATTCCAGATAATTCAGTTTCTCTACGAGAATAAACTCTAATGTCCATATCATATTATTGTGAACTTTTATGATTTATGCTTTGAAAGAAAGCAATTCCAGCAATACAAACTGACATTAAACAACCAACTTTTCATCTCTTCAAATTCCTGATTTGTTATTCGGTGGTAACTTCTACGTTGGACTCCAATACAAGCTGTGTAGTAAAAAGTGGCATATCTTAATGTTTACAGATACGGTACTTAAAACAGGAAACTAACACAAGGAACTCTGAAAAAAAAAAAAAAAAGACTTGTTCAGTTTGTCTGAAGTTTATTTCAAATGATACATTGAAAGCAAGCAGAAAATAATGTTATATAAGCCAGTCAGAACAATTAAGCTTGATACAGATATTTCAGCCCATGTCTCAGTCTGGCTAAAACATCCAGTCCTCATGAATTAAAAAAATCCCTAATTCAAGGGCGTGTATCTGTTTTGTTATCTTTATATTCTTCACAGCCATATAATATAACAATGCAAAGTTAAGGCCAATCTTTTGTCACGCCTACAGATTCAATAATTCAATTTTGCCGTCAATAAAATATATTACGATTCGGTGTGGTGTGTGGTTGCAACTACACGCCATAAATTGTATAACAATATAAAGTTTTCGAAATCTCTTAAATCATAGCTGACCCATTGATGCACATTGTTCTTCAGCCTCGTTTTCACTGCTCAGTGGCTCGGGGACACGTTGATTTATAGGCTAAGTGCTCGCCTCTCAGCCTAAGGTACCGTCATGTTGGATTATTTTTTTTTTCGGGAAAAAAATTCCTGTCCCTGATCCTGTGGTAGATAGGATCGAGCACCTAGTATTCTCGGAGAAGGACGAAAGCCTTGGAGGGTCAGTGTGCACGTTGTGCAAACGTTAACGATGCCTTGGCAGTTGAAAGTCGAGAAGATTAGGCCGAACAAGGCCGCTGCCAGGGCAAAATTCTAAAAAAAAAACTAGAGCTGAGTCGGGTAATTTCGCCACTTTGAAGCAGGTAACTATGCTTGATTGCATACTCTCTCTTAGTGTGTGTGACCATTGGTGACACAGATCAAGCTGGCAACACCGATTGGCCAGCCAAGATGTTAGCTGATGCATGATTGGTTTGATCAAGTTCCATTTCGTATATTTTTCGGTTATTTTGTTGCATTATTATTTGACTGTCCGGTCAATCCGCCACCATATTGGGCAAATTCATCACCGCTATGAGGAAATTCGATAGATCTACCTTCATATTTCGCCATGTGTAATTTGTTTTAAATTATATTTTTGTTTTGTTTGTTTTAATGTTTTTTTTTCTTTAGTGCCTTCTCTAAACTTTATCTTTGACTGACTTAGTAACAACAGCCCCCATGTTGAGCAGAAATTGGCTCTTAGTCAAGGGAAACTCGGTATAAGCAGCAGAAATTACCTCGTCCACAATTGAATTTTCCATCTTTTCCGGGATATTTCGCTTCCTCCCTGCTTTCCTGGAGATGTTTGAGCGCCCAGATACGTGCTGGGAATTTTAAAAGTCTTTGCAGCTCCAGAACATGTTTGACCATCTTTAAAGGAATAAATGGCTTTTTCTAAATCATTTCGGGAATATTTATTGTAGATATTTTTGCTGGTTTTACCCATGTTTCAAAATAACTAAAGCTCATCAAACAACAACAATATGAAAATTCAAGCTGGCGAATTCTCCGGACAGTTCTGGCGAATTTACACGACTAGGCTAACATGCATAAAGAAACAAATTTGAATTTTAGATCTAAGGCAGTTAAACGATGATCTAATGCAGTAGAATTCAGTTATTTGAGTGATTCAAATGGACAGAATACACGCTGCTTTAAAAGTTAATGAATGTTGTCAATGAAGCAGTAACAAGAAAAGAACAAAACACAATAAGTTCTAATGCAAGACAGACAAAAGCAGGGAAAGCAGACAGCTGTGAAGTGTCATGCAATTGTAACCTCGACACGTTCGCGGGACGTCTGACTCAAAATGCTCTGATTGGCTGAAGACAAAAGAATGCGAGACTTTTAACTAAAATAGCTTGACACTTGTATTCGACTGAGACTGAGAAGAATGGGTTATTCCATTATTAATGTGTTGAGATAACACAGATGGCGAATTTACCCTCCCGGCGAAGTTACCCGACTTAACGCTAAACCTGACCACAAAAACACACTGAAACAAGAAGAAGACAAAATAAATAAAAACCAAGAAAAGTGTAGATCTAATTGCTTTGTGGTGCAAAGTCCATACGGTGATCTGTGACATGAATAGAGCATAATTCTACACAGACGATTACATTACTAACAACAGCAACAACAGCAACCACAACAACAATAATAACAACAAAAAAACAGCTTTCGACTCTGCTGAAAAGGACATGCGCTACTGAACATTTTCATTTGCATTATTTATATACCGATTAATTCAATACTGTACCGGAAAGTGTCGTCAAAGTACCGAAAGATGACACCGGAAGTGGAAACTGTTTACGAATCACGGACAGGAAAAGCTAGGACCGCTAGACTATAAACAACGGTATGGAAAAAATTAGGGCTCAACTTTATATTTGTCTATAATGTTGTCCTCGTTGAGCATAATACGGAAAATAGGCCTAGCCTACGTGCCCAAATCCATCACAAATTGCATCTTAATAAAATTAATGTAGGTAAAGTCTTCTTCTTCTTCAGGTGTCAGGTCTGGAGCAGACCTCGACGACCATAGCACGCCAGGCTTCTCTGTTGTCCGTCATTCTTATCAGCTCGGTGTTACTAATGGTACGCCAGGCTTGTATGTTGTCCGTCATTCTTATCAGCTCGGTGTTACTTATGGACTATTTGGTGGCATAATTGTTAAGGCTGTCAATGTATGTAGTTCTTTGTTGTCCTCTGCTTCTCCGCCCCTCTATTTTACCGCTTAGCATTTGTTTCTGATCCCATTTTTCCTACATATGTGTCCCAGGAATTTCATTTGTCTCTTTCTGATTGTCCTTATTAGGGATCGTTTGAACTCTGCCAATTCGGTAAAACAGTGGATATTTCAAAGTTTTGTGGTTGTCTCGAGTTCGTCGGGTAAATTGTGTTACTACACTTTGATTAAGTAAGACTATAGTAATTCAAATGATGCTATTTTGAACTTAAACATGAAAAACATATGCAAACGTTAACATGCCAAACTAACCAAATATCAGCAAAAATACTACAACTTTACTTCTTGTTGTTTATCTCCATTTTCTAACACAAAAACTGGAGATCCTTTAGTACGCAGAAGAGGTCTAATAACTGTAGACTTGGACACTTATTTAAAATGCAATGTGGCACTCCTCGAGCTGTTTCACAGTTGCGATTTATTCCAACTCGTTATCGTGCTAAATCCGAAAACGTGGCTCAAAGTCGAATTTCTCAGTTTGTACACAAATGTGGAGTTGGAACAAACAAGAACCAAGGTCATGATAGCTGAGCTGAAACTGATAAAATCTTAGGGTCAGATGACATCAGAAGCCATTTTCATTGCCATATTAGAAACAGTCACATTGAGCCCCCCCCCCCCCATCCTTTTTTTTTAAGCATTTCGAAGTTTAAAGGCCAAAAAAAAAAAAACCAATTCAAGATATAAAGTCTGCAAAAAACAGACAAAAAAAAACAACAACAAAACTTCAGGGTAAAAGTGTATATTTTGCAGTTACTTACCTGACCAGATTAAGTCAGTTTTGGGCAGTTCATAAGTTTTGGAGAATGTACCGTAATCCTTACCTGCCCACTAGAGGGTTAATTGTCACCAATGTAAATGTTAGTGTATCAGCTGAATGGGGCAAAAAAGAAAAAGTCCACTCATGAGGGCAAGTTGCCATATGAATTTTTAGAAAGCTAAACATGGCTGGATTATGAAATGGGGTGATAGCAATCGTGGTCGAGCAGCTTTTTAGCAAAAAGGGGTATCTAAAATACACCACCCTCTTTACTCAGTTAAGCAGCTTCGGCTTTTTTCCATACACCACAATTTATGATTAAACGTGGTTTTGTTGGATTAAATGAGCCCATAATTGATCTGCAATCGCTTCCTGCTGAGTAATGATTTTACAATGGCAGTAAACAACAGTGCTGTCCGGTAGAACTACACTGACCAACACACACGTTAACAAATAAACTAAACATAAGTGTGCACTTGACATATTTACCAACAAATTATGTTGAAAATGAACATGTCGGGCTATTTCTGGATGAAACAGTCTGTCACGAGCAGGTGAGCTGGGATCAGTAGTTACGGGGGAAGGGGGTAGAGTCAAGTTAACCCACGGCCCACGGGTAATGAAAAGCGTGCATATTGTGAGTGCGGGGGTCTGCATGAGGCGAGAACGCTGTACTACTATCACTGCAAGTTAGAAGGTCCCAGGGGACGGACGTGAGTGAGAACAGTCGGGAGATTGTGACAGTGTTTCCAGTGATGACTGGTGCCGGGGTCGGGCCGAAGCGCCGCCTACGGTGAGCACAGGGGATAGGCCAGCATAGGGCCGAAGGCCACACATAGGCCAGGAGTGAAGCTGTCGGTGTAGGACAGTCGCAGCACATGAGTCGTGGCAGTCTGGCCACAGACAGGGATGTATATATGATTGTAATGTGCTATTAAGATGTACTACTGTGACATGGATGTATTATTGTGCGATTTAGATACTCATGTGAATTGAAGTATTAACGTGCTAGGGCCACGTGAGGTGCTATAGGAGGCTAAGGTGTTATTGCCATAGGGAGGCGCTATTGAGAGACTGTGGTGTGAAAGAATACTAGTGTGTCATTAAGACCCTGAGTGGAGGGCTGAGGCCGAAGTGTCTTTAGAAGTAATTACCGGGTTGTGGACCCGAGGAAGTGTGCTTGCGGGAGAAGGCCGTGGACGGCAGTTTAATTAAGTACTATAATGTATGTCATTGCAATTCTATCTTTATCTTATGTTTAATAAATGTGTGAGTCTGATGGGTTGTTTTGTTAAGTGTGTCACGAGCAGAGTTAGGGTCTTGGGGATGTTACGACTGCACGAGAGGCAGCTAACTCACACTCGGACACAACCACACAAGAAAAGTATTAAATAACTAGAGCGTATATATGTCAGGCCGGTCAGGCCATAGTTTACATAAATATTAATAACAAAACAAAAGACAATGGGGGTATATATTCAAACCAAAAAAACTCTAATTAATAACTTAAACAATGATATTCATGTAACTATGGAGGTACTGCAATCAATAGCAAATAGGTATATTATACGAAACTAGATATCAATTTAAAGTGACAGTTGAGTCGCCACTGGCCAGTCGCCAGGCAAACTGTCCCTAAATCATATGGGCTTGAGTGTTAGGAGAGCCCAGTATGTTCAAAGCCTACAGAAGCACTCTTCGGCTTGTAGGTAATTTAAGCAGTTGCCAAAAGACTATATTTTATGCACAATCACTATTCAATTCATCAACAATGTGCTATATTATTCCAATCATACTATGGCAATAGATCTATGATACAGGACACTCGTGGTCGAGTGCCAGCTGGGGTTTCCTTAGTCTTCCTATGAGGCTGTAGTTCTCTCTCTATCTCCGATCTCTATTATGCTTGAACAAATAAGATATATTACCATTGGTCACGCCTACTGGTAGGCGCGAACATCAATATAGCGCAGCGTGGGCTTTCAAAGGTCAGCCCACTCAGACCTTTCTTTCTAGAGCTCAGTCAGTCCGTTAGCAAGGACTTCTTGTCTTCAAACCACACAGTTCAGGTACTGGCCAACCGGAGATACTTCACGACACGATGCTTCTGCTCGTCTGTATTCACTAAATCTGAACGTTACACGATGTCTTATATTATCTAACTACCCAGCGTGCTAGTCCGCTGGCCCAATTAGTTCAGCTATCTCATAGGTCGAAACCTCCCACCATTTTAATTGTAGTAATACGTCTGCACTATTCTACCAGCTAGTTAACGTGCAAAACTTGTCTAGTCATAATTAACAATGTCAACTAGCCCCACCTTGTTTCACCCCTACTCCATTACTTATTAATCACGAACATTAAAACCGACAAGCGTGCATCTAACAGTTTAACTTTACATTTATTTACTCACCAACTATAATTCGCGAGGGCCGTTCAAGGCCACCAGCCAATTTCTCATGGCCCTGGTAAACAACAACAACTCACTCTCTGCGTGAGTTTTAACAACATCTGAATCATGACAAAGTGTTATACTTGTTCGTTCGTGGTTGTTGTCTTGTTATAATTATTACATCTCCCAGTCTGGGATTTGTGACACTGGGGGCTCGTCCTGTTTGCCTGTGGTCATTTTGACATTGTGTATTCGTCATATCTAGTTGTTTTTCTGTTGTGCTAGGAATTCGTGCTGTTGTCCTTGTTCGTGGAATGAATGGAAATTTCATGATGGTATAATTTATGTATATTTATGAATATGTATTGATGCATGTATTACTATAAATATGTACTAATGTGTGATTGAATTTTCACAGAGAGAGTGTGCGTGCAGCCTGAAGGAGTCAAGCAGCCAGGGCTCCGAGTAAAAGGGGAAAGTAAAAGTTAAGTAAAAGTCAAAATTTTTGTGCCCTGGATTGTGGGCTGTCCCTTTGATCTGTCTTTTTCTCTGTTTTGCTGTTTTCGTTTGCTGTCTTGAACTTAGTTTATCCTTTTCAAAAGGTGTGGGAAACTTGGAACTTCGTTCATCACGGTGAATAGTCTTTAGGGCTTTGTTATTGTTTAGTTGTAGCGTCGATATCTTCTCTGTTTCTACAGGAAGACGTATTCTCTTGTCCCCCTTGTCTCACCTATCTGTAGATACGTTCTTTTTTTCAGACTCTGTTCTTGTTCGTACCTTGTAGTGTAATCGGCGTAGTTAGGTTGCATTTTTTTTTTCTTTCTTTCCCATTATATTTTTTTTTAGAAGCTTTGTCCTAGTCTGGTTCGTTGTCTTTGATGTCCGTGTGGTCCATCTTCTGAAGTTCCTCATTCTTGTCTTTTCTTTTCCCTTTTGTTATTTAATAGTGCAATACATTTTATAGACATAGAATTAGTTAGAGGGTATGCTATAGAAGGTTCAGTTAGGTGTGTTTCTGAATTGCATTTGAAAATAGTGCTTGTTATTGTAGTGGCATAATTTCAGGTCTCGGGATACGTCGTGTATAGTAAGTACATAGACAGTATATTGTATTGCTAATTGTATAAGAATAAATCCGTGAAATGGCGGAGCTCCCGCAACTAATGAAGTTAGGGACGGAACTTGGTCTTGAAGGCGTAGAGCTACGCGGCTGGATTAAAGAGCAGCAGGCGGAATTGCGCGATGAGCGTGCTAAGGATAGAGAGAGAGAAAAAGAGGCTCAAGAGCGGCAGAGAGAAAAAGAGGCTCAAGAGCGGCAGAGAGAAAAAGAGGCTCAAGAGCGGCAGAGAGAAAAAGAGGCTCAAGAGCGGCAGAGAGAAAAAGAGGCTCAAGAGCGGCAGAGAGAAAAAGAGGCTCAAGAGCGGCAGAGAGAAAAAGAGGCTCAAGAGCGGCAGAGAGAAAAAGAGGCTCAAGAGCGGCAACAGGAAAGGGAGTTAAAGTTAAAGGAGATAGAAGCCCAAGAGCGGGAGATAGACGCGCGAGTAAGAATCGCGGAATTGGAAAGCAAGAAGAATACGCCAACGGAAACAGTTGAGCGGCAGGGGCAAAACAAAGGTGGTGTTAGGATTAAGCTGCCGGCGTTCGACAACCGGAAGGACGATATAGACGCCTTCCTTTACAGGTTCGAACTTAATGCACAACTGCAATGGGGGGACAATAAGCAATTGTGGTCCACGTACCTGGCGTCTCTATTGCAGGGTCGAGCGTTAACCTACTTTAAAGAGTTACAGCGCGAAGACGTGCATGATTACGATAAGCTGAAGTCTTTGCTGCTTCGCCGATTTGGGCGTACCGAGGAATATTTCCGGGAGCAGTTTAGGCGAGCACGTTCGGATACCAGGGAGGACTTTGCTGCCTTCGTCGCGAGATTGACAGAATATTTCGCGAACTGGGTAGACTTGGCGCATGTGGGCGCGGATTTTGCTAAATTAAAAGACCTAATGATCCGTGACCAGCTATACGCGTCGTGCCATAAAGAACTGGTGGCTTTTCTGAAAGAAAACGAACCCGCGACGGTGCAGGAGGCGTCAAAGTTGGCGGAAGCATACCGTACGGCACATCCGTCCAAACCAGTCGCGAGGGCGTACGTACAGGATGCTGGTTACGTCGCCGTGGTTGAGGGGTCGCCGACAGGACATAAAGACAGGTCGCGTCAGCGTGGTGCCTATAACGGGCAAGCCCAGGGGCAACTTAGGGGTATCACCAATCACCTGCATATGGATCCGGTAAGTTTGACCGAGCAGGAGGGCTAGGTCGCGGTTATGGCCGAGGGCGATTTGTGACCTTTGCCGATGACCGACGGCATAGGGACTTTAGTTCCGGTCGCGATGGGTCACGGGGACCCAGGGCTAGCGGAGCACAGGGAGCGGAATGTTGGACTTGCGGAGGCGTAGGTCATTTTTCACGCGATTGTAGGACCGCGGATTGTTGGAACTGCGGAAGAGCAGGTCACATCAGGGTAAATTGTCCTGCAGGTAGGATAGCGGCGAACGTGGATGGTAATCACGGTAGCTCCACTCCATGTTCCCCTAATAAATTTCATCATGCGGCCGCGTGTGTTACATCGGACAACGGAGGCGGACAGTATTCTAAGTGTCCCAGTTGTGAGAAGTTATTATCTTCCGGTGTTTTACCTTGTGGGAGAAAGATCCCCGTTATAAATTCATGTCATACAGGAGGTGGTCTTAGGGTTTATCCGGGGTTTGTTGGGGACGAACCGGTCTCGGTTTTACGAGATACAGGATCTACCGTTGTGGGAGTGCATAGGGACTGCATTCAGGGTTCACAGCTTACAGGTGAGACTGTCCCATGCAAACAATTTTCAGGGGCCATTGAGAAATTACCATTGGCAAAGACAGTGATAGATACGCCTTTCCTTAGCGGGGAAGTCGAAGCAGTCGTTGGTTGTTTTCCAGGCGCCCAGCTCATCATTGGTAATGTATCTCGGGTAGTTTCCCCTTCCGAGGAGAATGTGCAGGCATGGTCACAATCAAAAGGTATTGACTTTTGTGCCGCAGTCGAGACACGTCGACAGGTGGGTGATAGGAGTAAGATTAGACATTTGGCAACGCCAGCGGTCAACCTGGATATCACACCAGAGCGCTTGGCGAGATTGCAAAAGGAGGATCCATCATTGAGTCCATGTCCAGGTCGGTGTAGGACAGTCGCAGCACATGAGTCGTGGCAGTCTGGCCACAGACAGGGATGTATATATGATTGTAATGTGCTATTAAGATGTACTACTGTGACATGGATGTATTATTGTGCGATTGAGATACTCATGTGAATTGAGGTATTAACGTGCTAGGGCCACGTGAGGTACTATAGGAGGCTAAGGTGTTATTGCCATAGGGAGGCGCTATTGAGAGACTGTGGTGTGAAAGAATACTAGTGTGTCATTAAGACCCTGAGTGGAGGGCTGAGGCCGAAGTGTCTTTAGAAGTAATTACCGGGTTGTGGACCCGAGGAAGTGTGCTTGCGGGAGAAGGCCGTGGACGGCAGTTTAATTAAGTACTATAATGTATGTCATTGCAATTCTATCTTTATCTTATGTTTAATAAATGTGTGAGTCTGATGGGTTGTTTTGTTTTAGTGTTATACTTGTTCGTTCGTGGTTGTTGTCTTGTTATAATTATTACATCTCCCAGTCTGGGATTTGTGACACATTCCTGGTGACGTCAAGTGATATGGACTTTTACTTTTAGAAAACTAAAATTTTATGTCTGGATTATGAAATGAGGCGATAGAAATCGTTTTAAGAAAAAAAAAGAGGGGGTGGGGGTTCTAAAAAACCCCACAGAATTGACTCATTCGCAGCTTTTCATTTGCATACACCACAGTCCTTGATTAAATGAAATGAATGTGATTTTGTTCAACTAAATGAGCCCATATATGATATGCAGTGTCCCTCGGTAAGAAATGACTTTGAAAGGGCTGTCCGTCCAGATGCATGTCTCCCTGTTCTGAGAGTTAGTCCACATTCACCCCGCATAATTATCCATGCTTCATGTGACCCTGGGCCTGAGCAATCCTCCATCCTCATTCAAAATGTCCAGTACGACCACATGGACACATACACGTTAAGAAACACACGAAACACAATTGAACACATTAGGTATTCACCTGACAGGTCCTAAAGATGTAGAGTTGTTTGAGCCATTTATATGTGAAACAGGGCTGGGGACATCTTGCCATCTGGATTTTTAATAAGCTAAACATACCTGAATTTTAAAATGAGGTCATAGAAATCGTGATCGAGTAGCTTTTGGGGGAAATAAGGGGGTCTAAAAGACCCCACCTTCTTAACTCAGTTGTGCAGTTTTTGCTCTGTGCAAACACTGAAATCCATGATTAAATGTGCTTTTGTTGGACCGCATGAGCCTATAATTATAGGCTCTGCAATCGCCCCCTACTGAGAAATGATTTTGAAATAGCACTAAAAATAAAATGTCCGGTAAATACATTGACAAACACATGTCATGTTAACAAATGTACGAAATACAAATGAACACATTATGTATTCAACTAACACTAGTAACAGGTCTTAAAGATGAGCTTAACGTATTGGGCCATTTCTGTGTGAGTCAGGGCCGGGGTCAAATCTTGTGGCATGGATTCTAGAGAGCTAAACATGTCTATATTATGAAATTAAGTGATAGCAATCGTGATCTAGTGCCCTTTCAGATAAAAAGAGGGTTTAAAGGACCCCTTTACTCAATGGAGCAGCTTTTGTTCTTTGCATGCACCTTAGTCCATGATTAAATGCGTTGTTTTGTTTTTTTTGACTAAATGAGCTCATTAGGATATGCAATCTCCCCTCGGTGAGTAATGATTTTGCAATATCCATTGCGACCACACTGACCAAAAAACAATGTTAACAAATAAACAAAACACATTATGTATTCAACTAGCAGGTCTTAAAAATGTAGTTGTCGGACTATTTCTGTATGAAACATGCCTGGGGACATCTTGCTACATGACTTTTAGAGAGCTAAACATTGTCTGGATCATGAAAATAGGTGATAGCAATCGTGACCGATCAGCTTTTTATGAAAAAAAAAGGGAGGTCGAGAGACTCCACTTTTTACTGTGTTGAGCATCTTTTGCTCTTCGATTACACCATAATCCATGATTACATGTGATTGTGTGAAACTAAATCTTCCTCTGTCATATAGTGATTCGGAAATAGCACTAAACAACGGTGCTGTGTAGCATGACCATACTGACAAACACACAAAAGATATGATTATGAAATTTGTCCAACTTTCACCTTTAATAACTCATAAAAATACCGATCAAAGACTGCTGTCTCGTATCTGTCTTCTACTAACCATGCAAGATCAGAATCTATAGTTTGTTAACGTTATCAATTTGCCCCCGCATGTGGACCTCTTAAGGTATGCCAGTTGATGAAAGTTTTGAAAACTTTGGGACGATAGTTTGCCAAATGGGCCTAATATGCTGGCAAGAATCTTGCGTACTTCAGTCGATCGTATGCAAAACACCAGGATATCATCTCAGTCAGGCGCAGCACAGAGAATGGTAGAGAAACAAGACTTCTTCTATTTGAAGACTTTTCTCTCTTCAAGTGCCGGATCTGGAACATATATCGACGATCATGGTTCGCCACTCATTCCTCACCTCGGATGCTCTCAAAAAGCCCATATTTATTGTCTTGGGTTTTCTTTGTCGCCCATCTGTTCAATCTCTCTAAATATGTTATTCTTTGTCAACCTTTGCTTTTTTGTCCTCTATTTTTCCAGTTAGAGCAAGATGTTCCTGACCTTTGGGTCGAAATACAAAACCTAAAAGGTTCAGATTTGTTCTTTTCAAATGAATGAAATCATTTTACCACGCGCGAAAAATGTCAAGAAAAGTATCATTTTCACAATGCAAGAGATCAAAATTTCTTCTTGATGCAAGTTGCTCCGAAACTGGCTGATCATGTTGAGTAGCTAGCGAAGTAAATGTCATCATGCTGGGTGAGTTTTTAAAACTAAAGCTTGAAGCCCTACCATTCCAAACAATGACGAATCTTAAGACGCAGCCGTGGATTTAAATGGTTCGACAGTACGTTTTTCCCACACAGAGTAGCTGTAAAATAATGGCGCTTACTTGCCTACGAAGTATAAGAGCGGGTTGAAAAGTACCAAGTGGGACTATTATGTTCTGAATTTTCTGGCTTTAAGGTATAGTGCCTGGTCCATTACAATGATTGTTACATCATTACACCAAGTTCTTTATTTAGTGTACCTCCGGAAAGTGAAAATGAGTGTTTTTAGATACAAATGGGCTTCCACACTTTTATTTTCATGTGAACAAAAACCACTTTGGAGACAGGGGGCACCTCACATCGACTTGTTTGCTTCAAAGTATCCATTTTGAGTTGTGTTTTCTAGAAAGTCCAGCCATTTGAGTTCACAACTTACAAGTATTCCGAATTTATTGTGACTTGGCATATTTTTCCTTCCAAACTGGCCAGTTAGGTGAATTGGGGGTCATGCTACAGCTAGCGTGAGTAATGGAAACCGGTAACAAGAACAGTGCATATCCGTACAACATGTTTAGCAAAAGCGTGACTGATGAAGGTTTGCTGAAACAAAATTTGGTACGGTGTTCACGAATTTAAAGTGTCAACACATGGAATAGTCAGATACACCTAGGGACGTGAGGGTCTAGTCAGTTTGTATCAATGGGCGGTAGTCAGCTTGACTAATCAGGTGGAAAGGGGCTGGGGTAGCCATTGGTGATCGACGTATATTCAAGTATATTATTAGCGCAGATCACGCAATCTCCGAGGAGAAGTCGGATTGTTTTGCTACTAAGCCGATTCATATCTTTAAAAACTATGCAAATTAACAAGGTCAGTAATATAGGTCATTGGTGCTGACTGTATGTACTCCGGTGTGTGTTCTACGTCATCGAATTGTGTGCGTTGTACGGATGTGCACTACATGTTGTACAAATATGCGCTTTCCTTAGTAATACTTCATGACATGATCGGCACTTCCGAGCCAGCACCGCACAATTTCGTAAAGATAGGACTAGTAGGGTGCGGTAGAGGGAACTATCAAAAAGGTTTGATATGCAATTTTTGCCAACTTTGACCGTTGGTAGCTTCTAAAAGCTGCTGATCTGAGACCGCTATCACATACATCTATCTTCTACTGACCAAGACAAACATCATTTGATAAAGTATGAATTTGCCCCCTTGAGTGGACCTCTTCAGGTATGTCAGCTGATACACTAAGTTACTTAATTATAATCTGTGAGCACAATGTTTCGTATGCACTTGTGCATTTCTTCCCCATAAGGAAAGTCAAAGCGGCTGTACAATAGCTTATTGACATAGACTTTCAAAACGGCGTTAGAATAGCTTACTGACAAAGACTTTCAAAGTGGCTCTACAATAGCTTATTGACAATGTCACAAATCCCAGACTGGGAGATGTAATAGTTTATGACAGGACGACAATCACGAACAAACAAGTTTAACACTTAACAAAACAACCCATCAGACTCACACATTTATTAAACATAATTATACAGATAATAGCGCAATTACATACATTATATTATTGAAATGAACTGCCGTACAACGGCCTTATTCTCACACACACTCTCCCTCGGATCCACAATCCGGTAGTTACTCCTAAAGGCACTCCGGCCTCAGCCTCTCCCCTCAGGGTCTTAATAGCACATTAGTAATTCACTGGCACCGCAGTCTCTCAATATCACCTCCCTATTGTCATACACCTTAGCACTCCCCTAGCACCTCAACAGGGCAATAACACATTATCATTTCAATAGACATTATCATTTCACCAGTACATTATTAGTTCACTAGCCCCTCAACATGGCAATAGTGCATTATCACATTCACGCTCATATCTACGTCCCTGTCCGTGGCCTGACTGCCACGACTTTATGTGCCTCTACTGTCCTGCACTGACAGCCTCACTTCTGGCCTATGTATGGCCTCCGGCCCTATGCTGGCCTATCCCCTGTGCTCATCGAGGTGGCTCTGCGGCCCGTCCTCGACACCTACAAGAATAACATTACATTGGTATAATACCCTACCATTTCTATTCACTCCACCTCTCCTTACAACCCATGAAGCGTACACACACTAGTTCACCTTTCACTCACCACACATCTTACGGTAACACACCTCCATCGGAGTACACACTACTCACTCGCGCTACAAATCCATGAACTCACTTTCATCTATCGCTCATGGCGCACATTGCTATATCCAATATCAAGGACTTCCACATTCCTCACATATACTTATTTACATCATGGTAATAGACGAATATAATATAATACATCAATCATAATAATCAATCAACGTTCTACGTACCAGTCATCACTGGAAAGACTCTCTCACTAGTCTTCTCGACTGCTCCCCTTATGTCCGCCCGATGGGCTCTTATTCACAGGTCCGTTCCGTAGGCCCTTCTAACTTGCAGTGATAGTAATACAGCGCTTTCGCCTCATTCAGACCCTCCCACTACTCACAACAGCACGCTTAACTTACTTGTCTACCGTGAGCCCTTCTTACTCTACACCCGCTCTGTAGCAATCCCCTTAATTGCACTCACTCCACTCGTGACATCATCCCCCACCCCAAAAAAATTAATGCAATTAATTTCAAATCGCATCAAGATGACTGTCAACGAGTGAGCGTGAGCAATACCTACACTAAAAAAATGACATAGCAGTTCCCCTAGTATATAAAATACCGAAATCAGGGGAAAATATGGGGATCAATATGGCCTGCAATATGCATATATGTGTCACATCATGAATAGCTAACTAACCACAATACTTAATACAGAATCAAAAACCAATCAACCTATCAACCATTCTTCATATCATATTTATAATGTCAACATTTTAAAGTCGACTCATTCACACAGATCCTGTCAATGTTCCTGTCCTCCGATGTATAAGCTCCTGAAATCTTCCCCTAGGCTCGACTAAGGTAGTCGGCGATATGATTGCTGGTTCCTGGGATTGGTTGAATAACGAAGGTATACGGCTGCAAAGCCAATGCCCATCTAGACAAGCGTGGGCTGGACGAACGATTCTTCGACAAAAATGTCAGTGGCTTGTGGTCTGTCTGGATACAAAATTCTCGTCCCATGAGATAACGTCCTAATTTCTGGACGGACCACACAATGGCAAGACACTCACGCTCTATCACAGAATACTTTCTTTCTCTCTGCAATAACTTCCTACTGACATAACATACAGGATGGAGACATTCGTTCTTCTCCTGTAGAAGACAAGCGCCGACACCAGAGTCCGACGCATCCGTTCTGAGGATAAAATTAGATCGAAAATCGGGTAATATCAGAATGGGTGACGATGATAATGCTGTCACCAAATTATCAAATGCTGTCTGACATTCAGACGTCCACTGGACCTTATCGGGTTGTCCCTTCTTAGTAAGGTCAGTAAGAGAAGATGACAAGGAGGAAAAATTTGGAATGAACTTTCTGTAATAATTTAAAATTCCCACTAAGCTTCTGACTTGTTTCTTTGTTTTTGGGATTTGCAACCCTACTAACTTGTCAATTTTTGTTTCTTCAGGTCTCTGAACACCTCTACCCACAATATGTCCTAAGAATACTATCTCTGGACATGCCAAATCCATCTTTGCGGGTTTAGCAGTTAACCCAAAATGACGTAATCGTTGAAAAATTACTGTTAGTGTCTGAATATGATCAGACCATGTCGACCTATGGCATGCTATATCGTCAAAGAATGACACGACATTAGGTATGTCCTTCAACACTAGTCTCATTAATCGCGCAAACGTCGCTGGCGCGTTTACCAACCCAAATGGCATGACCTTAAATTGGAATAATCCAATGGGCGTTTGGAACGCCGTGTATTGTTTAGACTCCTCAGTAAGCGGGATTTCCCAATAACCTTTCGTTAAATCTATCTTGGAAAACCACGTGGACCCGGCCAATGAAGCTATTAATTCCTCCTGAAACGGAATAGGCTCCCTATCGCCTACCGTAATAGTGTTCAATCTTCGAAAATCAATACAGAACCGCACCGATCCATCAAGTTTTTTCACGAGGACGATGGGTGATGAATACGGCGATGTTGATGGTTCTATCACATCTAACTTCAACATTGACTCAACTTCCTTTATGATTCTATCTCTCGAAGAAAAAGGCAGCGGATACGGTCTAAGAAATACTGGCTTATCCGAAGTCAACTTTATTTGGTGCTGGATCACCGTAGTGCGACACGGCAAATCCGTAACAACATCCGGGAATGACGCTAACAGGGTCTCAAGTTCCCTACTCCTTGAAATCGTAAGGTCAGGGTTAATTTTTACGTCCCTGTAACCTTGTGTCGGAGTTAACTCCGGCAATTGAATTTGTAACTCTTCCTGCGCCTCGGTGTCGCTTACGTCACAGTCCAACTGGTCTACGACCCCCGTACAAGCAATAGAGAAGACAGTCTCCTCTGGTCTTGTCTGTGCACACAGATACTGTGGTCTCTCATAAAATCTCTGTAGCATATTAACATGGAAAACCTTACTCGTTCCATCAATGTGGATAGCGTAATCTACCTTTGAAACAACTCGCTCAATAACATAAGGGCCTTTCCATGTCATCAATAACTTATTATGGTCCGTAGGTAACAACAATAGGACCTTGTCTCCTGGCTTAAAAATTCTCAGTTTGGAACCTCTATCTTTATAGACTTTTGCTCTTTTCGAAGCGATACCAGAAGCTTCTTCTGCTATAGTGCGCGCTGAAGATAGTCTTTCTCTTAAATCAACAAGGTACTGAAACACCGAAATCTGCTCATCGTCTCCCGATGATGGCGACGTCATCATGTCCCGAAGAACATCAGTTGGGCCCCTAGGACTACGACCGTACATCATTTCGAACGGCGAGAATCCCGTTGACTCCTGCCGTACCTCTCTGTACGCGAATAACACTGCAGGGATATATCTATCCCAATCTTTAGGGCGATCAGCAGCTACCTTACGCAGCATCGACTTCAACGTCGAGTTCAATCTCTCGCACATGCCATTAGCCTGCGGATGATAAGGGGTGGTAGTGATGGGTTGTATACTGAATAAGCGGAACAATTCCTTCATCATCTCCGACGTAAATTGCGCGCCCCTATCAGACAGAATTTGCTCTGGTATTCCTACCCTAGCGAAAATTGCAAACAACGCTTCCGCGACTGCCTCAGACGTTATGGTCCGCAGAGGAACCGCCTCTGGCCATCTCGTAGCATTACATATGACCGTTAAGAAAAATCGATTCCCCCTATCGGTCGCTGGGTGAATGGGGCCAACAAGGTCTATCGAGACCTTTTTAAACGGTTCCGAGACCGTGGGGATCTTCTGAAGAGGAGCCTGGGGTGTACGACCCTTATGCGTCGTCTTTTGGCACGCACTGCACGTCTTACAATAGACTTGCACATCTCTGTGGATCGATGGCCAGTAAAAATTTTAAAGAACCCTTTCTTTGGTTCTAGCTATCCCCATATGACCCGCTAATGGGACATCATGTGCCAAGTGCAATACTGTTGCGATCAGCAACGCTGGCACAACGACCTGCTTTAAAATGGAGGACACCGTTACATACTTACGGAACAGAATGCCCGCCTGAACAACAAAGGAGGACGACCCGTTCTTATATCTCCTCGTTTTCTCGGTTCGCGCTTCCCCAAAACATGGGTTTAATGATGGGTCCTCCCTTTGTAATCTCGCCAAGCGCTCTGGCGTGATATCTAGGTTGACCGCTGGCGTCGCCAAAGGTCTAATCTTATCTTTATCAGCTACCCGTCGACGTGTTTCGACCGCGGCGCAAAAGTCAATACCTTTTGATTGCGACCATGCTTGCACGTTCTCATCGGAAGGGGAAACTACCCGTGATACATTCCCAATGATGAGCTGGGCGCCTGGAAAACAACCAACGACTGCTTCGACTTCCCCGCTAATGAAAGGTGTATCTATCATTATTCTTGCCATGGGTAATTTCTCAATGGCCCCCGAAAATTGGATGCACGGGACAGTCTCACCTGTAAGCTGTGACTCCCGAATGCAGTCTCTATGCACTCCCACAACGGTAGATCCTGTATCTCGTAAAACCGAGACCGGTTCGTCCCCAACAAACCCCGGATAAACCCTAAGACCACCTCCTGTATGACATGAATTTATAACGGGGATCTTTCTCCCACAAGGTAAAACACCGGAAGATAATAACTTCTCACAACTGGGACACTTAGAATAGTGTCCGCCTCCGTTGTCCGATGTAACACACGCAGCCGCCTGATGAAATTTATTTGGGGAACATGGACTGGAGCCACTGTCCACGTTCGCCGCTATCCTACCTGCAGGGCAATTCACGCTGATGTGATCTGCTCTACCGCAGTTCCAACACTTCGCGGCCCTACACTCGCGTGAAAAGTGACCCACGCGTCCGCAAGTCCAACACTCCGCTCCCTGTGCTGCACTAGACCTGGGTCCCCGTGACCCATCGCGAACGGAACTAGAGTCCCTATGCCGTCGGTCATCGGCAAAGGTCACAAATCGCCCCCGGCCATTACCGCGACCTAGCCCTCCTGCTCGGTCAAACTTACCGGATCCATATGCCGGTGATTGGTGATAGCCCCTACGCTGCCCCTGGGCTTGCCCACTATAGGCACCACGCTGACGCGACCTGTCCCTAAGTCCTGCCGGCGACCCTTCGACAACGGCGACGCACCCAGCATCTTGGACGTACGCCCTGGCGACTGGTTTGGACGGATGTGCCGTACGGTATGCTTCCGCCAACTTAGACGCCTCCTGCACCGTCGCGGGTTCGTTCTCTTTCAGGAAAGCCACCAGATCTTTGTGGCACGACGCGTACAGCTGGTCACGGATCATTAAGTCTTTCAGTTTAGCAAAATCCGCGCCCACATGTGCCAAGTCTACCCAGTTCGCGAAATACTCCGTTAGTCTCGCGACGAAGGCAGCAAAGTCCTCCCTGGTATCTGCACGTGCCCGCCTACACTGCTCCCGGAAATATTCCTCGGTACGCGCAAATCGGCGAAGCAGCAAAGCCTTCAGCTTATCGTAATCTTGCACGTCTTCGCGCTGTAGCTCTTTAAAGTAGGTTAACGCTCGCCCCTGCAATAGAGACGCCAGGTACGTGGCCCATAATTCCTTATTTTCCCCCCATTGCAATTGTGCGTTCAGTTCGAACCTGTAAAGGAAGGCGTCTATGTCGTCCTTCCGGTCGTCGAACGTAGGGAGCTTAATCCTAACGCCACCTTTATTGTGTACCTGCCGCTCAACTGTTTCTGTTGGCGTATTCTTTTTGATTTCCAACTCCGCTATTCTTATTCGCGCCTCTCTCTCCTGCTGCTTATCTTCTAACTCCTTTAACTTAAACTCCCTTTCCTGCTCCTGAGCCTTAGCCTCTCTTTCCTGTTGCTTAAACTCCCTTTCCTGTTGCTGAGCCTCTAACTCCTTTACCTGAGCCTCTTTTTCTCGCTCTCTATCCTTAGCACGCTCATCGCGCATTTCTGCCTGCTGTTCTTTAATTCAGCCGCGTAGCTCTTCTCCCTCCAGGCCAAGTTCCTTACCCAACTTCATTAGTTGTTGGAGTTCCGCCATTTCACAGATTTATGGTTATGGTATCTATTATAAGACGACCAACCTGTCGGTATGATCACTAACGATACGACCAGAGACCTGAGATCACACCAGATATAACAATACCTAGTTGTCTCAAATACAATTCAGAAATTTACCTTTACAGCACAACTAATTCTATATCTATAAAATGTATAGCACTATTAATTATAAAAGAAAATAGAAACGACAAGAATGAAGAAATACAGTAGAGGGACCACAAGTACGTCAAGGACAACGAACCAGACTAGGACAAAGCTTCTACAACAAAAAAAAACTATAATGGAAAAAAAAATGCAACCTATTACGCCGATTACACAACACGGTACGAACAAGAACAGAGTCTGAAAAAAAAAGAACGTATCTATAGATAGGTAAAAAGAGGGACAAGAGAATACGTCTTCCTGCGGAACAGAGAAGATATCGACGCTACAATCTAAACAAAAATACAGGTCCCTACAGAACTGTTCACTGTGATGAACGAAGTTCCAAATTTAGCCCACCTCCCGAAGAGGACAAACTACGCTCACCACAGCAAACCCGCGCCACCGCCCGTATAACCTATAACGACAACAAAAACAGCAAAAACAGTGAAAAAGACAGATTAAAGGAACAGCCCACAATCCAGGGCACAAAAATTTTGACTTTTACTTAACTTTCAATCAGCGTTTTATTTAACTTGACGTATGCCGGAGCTCTGGCTGCTTGTCTCCTCTACAGGCTGGCACCCACACTCTGCAGAAATTTAAGTACACATTAATACATATTCATCAAAATACATGCATCAATACATATTATTATTCATAAACATACATAAATCATATCATCATGAAATTTCCATTCATCCCACGAACAAGGACAACAGCACGAATTCCTAGCACAACAGAAAAACAACTAGATATAACGAATACACAATGTCAAAATGGCCACAGGTAAACAGGACGAGCCCCCAGTGTCACAAATCCCAGACTGGGAGATGTAATAGTTTATGACAGGACGACAATCACGAACAAACAAGTTTAACACTTAACAAAACAACCCATCAGACTCACACATTTATTAAACATAATTATACAGATAATAGCGCAATTACATACATTATATTATTGAAATGAACTGCCGTACAACGGCCTTATTCTCACACACACTCTCCCTCGGATCCACAATCCGGTAGTTACTCCTAAAGGCACTCCGGCCTCAGCCTCTCCCCTCAGGGTCTTAATAGCACATTAGTAATTCACTGGCACCGCAGTCTCTCAATATCACCTCCCTATTGTCATACACCTTAGCACTCCCCTAGCACCTCAGCAGGGCAATAACACATTATCATTTCAATAGACATTATCATTTCACCAGTACATTATTAGTTCAATAGCCCCTCAACATGGCAATAGTGCATTATCACATTCACGCTCATATCTACGTCCCTGTCCGTGGCCTGACTGCCACGACTTTATGTGCCTCTACTGTCCTGCACTGACAGCCTCACTTCTGGCCTATGTATGGCCTCCGGCCCTATGCTGGCCTATCCCCTGTGCTCATCGAGGTGGCTCTGCGGCCCGTCCTCGACACCTACAAGAATAACATTACATTGGTATAATACCCTACCATTTCTATTCACTCCACCTCTCCTTACAACCCATGAAGCGTACACACACTAGTTCACCTTTCACTCACCACACATCTTACGGTAACACACCTCCATCGGAGTACACACTACTCACTCGCGCTACAAATCCATGAACTCACTTTCATCTATCGCTCATGGCGCACATTGCTATATCCAATATCAAGGACTTCCACATTCCTCACATATACTTATTTACATCATGGTAATAGACGAATATAATATAATACATCAATCATAATAATCAATCAACGTTCTACGTACCAGTCATCACTGGAAAGACTCTCTCACTAGTCTTCTCGACTGCTCCCCTTATGTCCGCCCGATGGGCTCTTATTCACAGGTCCGTTCCGTAGGCCCTTCTAACTTGCAGTGATAGTAATACAGCGCTTTCGCCTCATTCAGACCCTCCCACTACTCACAACAGCACGCTTAACTTACTTGTCTACCGTGAGCCCTTCTTACTCTACACCCGCTCTGTAGCAATCCCCTTAATTGCACTCACTCCACTCGTGACAGACAAAGACTTTCAAAGTGGCTATACAATGGCTTATTGACAAAGACTTTCAAAGTGGCTTTACAATAGCTTATTGACAAAGACTTTCAAAGCGGCTGGTGTCACCTCCCTCCTGACATATTTCAATGTGTTACATTAGAAGTTCTCTACAAACCAGTCCAGCCATTTCAGACCCGGACAACCTGTCGAGGTTTCCCCAGACACGCCCATTTTGTACACCAGCTTCTGGCAACCTCCCCTGGATCTCACCATGACAACCTGCAGATCTGGGACATCGTTGAATACCTTCCCTTGACCTTGGACCACAATCAAGGGAATGGATGGACTTTGCTTCAGGACTTCTCCATCTGGCATGATGGCTACAGCTCTGGTACCGAAACACCAGCTCTCACTGACCAGCTCGGCGCATGCGCTGATGCTATATGACAGGGTGGCTGCTGTTCTAAGTTCCGATTCGCTACCATACTGGACTTCGTTGCTCGGGGTCACTCGGAAGATTCTCCTCCAATTCCGAGTGCTGAGGAACCATTTGACGACATGTCCAAATCCGTTGTCCACTACCTGATGAAATGTCGACCCTTCCCATGTGATTTTCTGTTGCATCTGGACTCCATCACTACTGACTGTCGTGTACACCATTCTAGGTGTATGAGGGAATTCCAGGTACTTGTTTGGTCCATCGATATAGTATTCGGTTACGGCAATAACGTCTTCGTCTGTTGAGAGCACAAATAGAACATCAAATGAGAATATCTCGGCTACCACCACTCGCACAGGCCGCCCTTCATCAATGACCTTGGCCTTGACATATTTCATTACATCCAATTTGTTCTGACCTCCTTCATACCAGCAGTTGTCAAAATATGTCTTGTGCTGTTCATATGTCAGTATCCTAAGGTAAACAGTATCACTGAACCAGCCCTGCTGATTTGTAGCTGCAGGTCCTTTATTAGAAAATCGTACCACTGTGAAACGAACGGGTCGTAGAATGCTCAAAGTATTCGCAGCCACTAAGTTGGAATTGTAATACCAGACCTCTTGACTGCTGGTGTCAAGCTCCATCACTGAATATCCTCTGCCTTTGTGGCTGTAACCTTTCCGGAAGTATACGGAGCTCTGTGCGGTTTCATCTGGTAAGGGAGAAATCAAAATGTATGTATGTATGTATGTATGTATGTGTGTGTGCGTGCGTGCGAGAGTATGTATGTATGTATGTATGTGTGGGTGTGTACGTGTGTATGTATGTATGTGTGTGTGAGTGCGTGCGTGTGTATCATGTGTGTGTGAGTGAGTGCGTGCGTGCGTGTGTATGTGTGTGTGTGTGTATGTGTGTGTCTGTATGTATGCGTGTATGAATGTATGTATGTGTCTGTATTTATGCGTGTATGTAAGTATGTATGTGTGTATGTATGTAATGGCTGCACAAAATTTCACCTTATGTACCAACAACGACCCAACAACATCTTGGACATTTTGGAAAGAAAGATTCGTTCATTCAACAGAAACAAGACCATATTGAAAGACACTCCCCTCAAACCATCTATATTTGAAAGTGACTCTATTGGTTTCCATCGTAGAGAAGTGCGGCCAAATATAACAGTGATTGACAGAAAAAGAAAAACAGTCAAACTAGTAGAAATATCGATACCATTTGATGCTTATATTGATAAAGCTTACAAATCAAAGTTTGATAAGTACTACCCATTTTCTTTAGAGATCAACGCCATACGGTATCATTGTGAAATCATTGTGCTAATTATAGGCAGTCTCGGAAATGTCCATGAGAGGTTTACAATAATAAATGCGCTAGTCTTAGTTATTGTCCACTTTTACCATCTATTTATGGATAAAATAAGCCAAGAGCCAGCAGTTATGTTCAGTCATGTAACGGATTAATATTTACAATGCCATTCTATTGTTTCCTGTATGGGTATCGTGTGTGAAATACTGTACCGACTAATTGGAAATAAAGAATTATATTCCATTCGATGCCTTCATTGACAGGTGCTATCACTCTAAATTTAATAAATACTATCGTGTCTGGAAATTAATTCACTAGGATTGTCACGAGCAGAGTTAGGGTCTTGGGGATGTTACGACTGCACGAGAGGCAGCTAACTCACACTCGGACACAACCACACAAGAAAAGTACCAAATAACTAGAGCGCACACATGTCAGGCCGGCCAGGCCATAGCCTACATAAATATTAATAACAAAACAAAAGACAACAGAGGTATACATTCAAACCAAAAACTCCAATTAATAACCCAACCAATGACATTCATGCAACCATGGAGGCACTGCAATCAATAGCAACTAGGTATATTATACGAAACCGGATATCAATCCAAAGTGACAGCTGAGTCGCCACTGGCCAGTCGCCAGGCAAACTCTCCATAAACCATATGGGCCCAAATGCTAGGAGAGCCCAGCACGTCCAAAGCCCACAGAAGCACTCCTCGGCCCGTAGGCAACCCAAGCAGCCGCCAAAAGACCACATCCCATGCACAATCACCATTCAATTCACCAACAATGTGCTACATCATTCCAATCACACCATGGCAATAGATCTATCACACAGGACACCCGTGGTCGAGTGCCAGCTGGGGTTTCCTTAGTCTTCCTATGAGGCTGTAGTTCTCTCTCTATCTCCGATCTCTATTATACTTGAACAAATAAAATATATTACCATTGCTCACGCCTACTGGGAGGCGCGAACATCAAAATAGCGCAGCGTGGGCTTTCAAAGGTCAGCCCACTCAGACCTTTCTTTCTAGAGCTCAGTCAGTCCGTTAGCAAGGACTTCTTGTCTTCAAAGCACACAGTTCAGGTACTGGTCGACCGGAGATACTTCACGACACGATGCTTCTGCTCGACTGTATTCACTAAATCTGAACGTTACACGATGTTATATACTATCTAACTACCCAGCGTGCTAGTCCGCTGGCCCAATTAGTTCAGCTATCTCATAGGTCGAAACCTCCCACCATTTTAATTGTAGTAATACGTCTGCACTATTCTACCAGCCAGTTAACGTGCAAAAACTTGTCTAGTCATACTTAACAAAGTCAACTGTCCCCACCTTGTTTCACCCCTACTCCATTACTTATTAATCACGAACATTAAAGCCGACAAGCGTGACTCTAGCAGTTTAACTTTACATTTATTTACTCACCAACTATAATTTCGCGAGGACCGTTCAAGGCCACCAGCCAATTTCTCATGGCCCTGGTAAACAACAACAACTCACTCTCTGCGTGAGTTTTAACAATATCCGAATCATGACAAGGATATCATTGTGAAATAATTCTTTTGATCTTTGGTTCCTTAGGTCACGTCCACAAGAAAGTAAAAAGTGGACTATGTAAACTTGGCCTCGGTAACATTGAAGCAAAACTTATAGGAAAATACTGCAGTGTTTGCAGTGGCATAGGCTCTTTTAATGTATGGAAGCTGAGAGCAAGAAAGTACGACATAAGTAGTTTAGCATAAAGTGAAATAATATTGTATTAACTCTAATATTTTACCAGAGAAGGAGATTTGGAGGGCAAGAATGAAAGGGATCATAGCATGTATTTCTGCTTCTGTACAATGTGAAGTATTGTTTTTCCAATAAGATATTGTACGGGTACATTTGATATGTATTTCATAAAGAAATTTTATAAATGTATGTTCTTCTCAAGTATGGAAAGAAAGATGCGGAAATCATTTCAGGGTGGAAGTTAATTAAATGTCACTAACCACCATTATCATCTTTTTTAACACTGTCATCATTGTTATCACCACCATCTTTATCACCATTACACGGTTACATCAGCCATTAAATGTCTTCCACGTTTTCAGCTGTCCAACCTACCACAGTAACACCATTTTTCACAAAGATATAATGTATTTCAGCTGTGCAGTTCACGGCATTGAGAAGAATAGGACTGACGTGATGCTAGCGTGTCCTATAGGGCGACTAAATGGTGATATAGGTAGTGGCTCCTGAAACAGAGCCACCTGGTCCTCCAGGTTGGGGCTTTGGCGTGGGGCTAACAACTCCACCCTCTAAGAACACAGCTGTTACAGAAACACGAACGACTAGCGAACCAAACACTGTCGGAGATGACGGAGCTTCTGGCACAGAACCTATGATGGCCAGGGGACAAAACCGAGAGGAATCCACTGGCCTGAGACCTCCTTCATCAAACAAACCTCTCCGGATTGCGCCGTGGAATGTCCGCACCGTGTATGAGGCAGGTATGTGTGCCCAAATTGTGAAGGAATTGCAACGGTACAAGCTGCACATACTGGGAATCAGCGAATCCCACTGAATACAGTCTGGACAGAAACGTCTTCAAACAGGAGAAAGAATCCTCTATTCAGGAAGAGATCAAGAACCCCATACTGAGGGAGTTGCCATAATAATAAACAAACAGGCATGGAAAACATAGCGGGGGGGGGGGGATGGGAAGCCCATGGACCAGGGATTATCATGGCCTCATTTTCAAACAGAAACAAGAGGATAAACATCAACATTGTTCAGATTTATGCCCCTACAAATGATGCAAAGGAGGAGGACAAAGATGATTTCTACAACCGGTTACAAGGAGTAATTGATGGCTTGCCCACTAAAGACGTCAACATCATTATGGGAGATGCCAATGCAAAGGTTGGAGCTGACAACACAGGCTATGAAGAAATTATGGGAAAGCATGGACTGGGAGAAATGAATGACAACGGCGAGAGATTTGCAAACCTGTGTTCTATGAACAGACTGACCATCGGGGGTACAATCTTCCTAGAAAAAAGAATCCACAAGGCTGCCTGGAGATCACCGGATGGAAGTACAGAAAACCAAATTGATCACCCCTGCATATCAAATAAATTCCGCAGATCACTCCAAAATGTCAGAGTGCTCACGGGAGCAGACGTTGCTTCAGACCACCACCTACGTCTGGCAACTTTGAAATTGAAAATGAAAAGGTATACAAAAACAAATGCCACGAAGAGACCAACATTCCAGGTGAATCTCCAAGCAGGTAAGAAGGAAGAATTTCAGATAACTCTCAAGAATAGATTCCAGCCTCTTGAGCTGCTTGAAGAAAATGTAGACACTCACTGGGAGCAGCTAAGGGAAGTCTTCACAACTACATATCAGGATGTATTGAAGTTCTTCTCAAACAGAAAGAGTGGATAAGCCAGGAATCAATGGAGAAAATCAAGCTGAGGAGAACCAAGAAGGCACAGGTAGATATCCTCTATGGATTATTCGTGCAGGTTTGGAACCAAGAGGTCATCTAGTAAAACTGCCAAAAAAGGGGAGATCTGAGCAACTGCCACAACTACAGAGGCATCACATTGTTGTCTATACCTGGAAAAGTCTTCAACAGGATACTTCTGGAGAGAATCAAAGAGGCCGCAGATGACAGGCTAAGAGACGAGCAAGTAGGATTTCGAAAACATCGTTCCTGTACTGATCAAATTCCCACACTCAGAATTATCATTGAACAGTCTATTGAATGGAACTCACCGCTGCTGATCAACTTCATTGATTATAAGAAAGCCTTTGACAGCGTTGATAGGAATGCTCTGTGGAAGATAATGAGACACCATAGTATACCACAAAAAATCGTTAGCTGATAGAAAAGATGTATCGCAACACCAGCTGTAAGGTACTGCATGAAGGTAAACTCACAGACAGTTTTGAAGTCAAAACGGGAGTTAGACAGAGCTGCTTGCTGTCACCTTTCTTGTTCATCCTGGCTACGGACTGGCTTCTGAAAGAAATCACATCTGGAAAGAGGAGTGGTATTCAGTGGACCCAATGGAAGCAGCTAGATAACCCGGATTATGCTGATTATATAGCATTACTGTCACACACCCAGCAGCAGATGCAAGCAAAAACATCAGACCTGGAGGAATTATCAGCATCCATTGGCCTTAGGATCCACCCAGAGAAATCCAAAGTCCTCAAGATAAAAACTACAAGTACAGAGCCAGTAACAGTAAAAGGGGACCGCTTGGAAGTAGTTAACAGCTTCACTTATTTAGGCAGTATTGTGGATGAAACAGGAGGAACAAAGGGGGACATAAAGGCAAGGATAGCCAAAGCAAGTTCAGCTTTCAAAGCCCTGAACAATGTCTGGAAGGATCTCCATCACTACAAAATGCAGACTCTTTAACTCCAATGTAAAATCTGTCCTATTGTATGGCTGCGAAACCTGGAAACTTTCCCTGACCTGCTTGAGGGGGCTGCAATCCTTCGTCAATACCTGTCTGAGGAGATTTCTGTGGATAAGGTGGCCGGAAATTATTCGAAATAAGGACCTCTGGGAAAGGAGAAGTCAGAGAAACATCTCCAGCGAAATAGGACTGCGCAGATGGCGATGGCTGGGTCACACACTACGGAAGCCCCAGGATAGCACGGTAAGAAAGTCACTGATCTGGAACCCGCAATGAAACAGGAAGAGGGGCAGGCCACGAACAACATGGAGGAGAGGCATGGAGGAGGATATGAAGAGAGGTGGCTACACATGGAATGAGTTGTCAAGGATCGCCCAGGATAGAGACAAATGGAAGGCTGTCGTTCGTGGCCTATACCCTGCAGATTAGGGTGAAAGGGCGTTGATGATGATGATAATGTATTTGTATTGCATCTGTGCCTGCTGCCATGTGTTCTGTGAAAATACAGATTACTGATATATATCGTCCGTTGGCTGTTGGAACCTCGTTAAGTCAAAAATCAAAATTTTACAGGAGAAAGAAAAATCGAATTATCTGTAATAGTTTTCACTTTTAGGAGCTGTAACTTGATGCCTAGCCTATGTTCTTGACCAGTAGTTGTACCGTGTATTGCATTTTGACGACAACCCTGCTGTTATTACGTAACCAGAGTTAACGAGGTTGTAACACGCTGAAGTCGGCTGTTGGAACCTCGCTAAAGCTTTAACGAGGTTCAAGTCCATACAGCGCGCCGCTTGAGTGATCGTAACTATAACCTCGCTACCTTTCTTTGGGCATAGTAAAAATATGTTTAAAAGTGCGTCAGAGGCATTTACTGTCGTCATTGCCGTTTTAGTTCTGTTTTAAATTTATCCCTCGAAACCAAGGAATGGTAATTCTTCTTCTTTTTTTTTTTGGGCTCAGATTGAAATGCGAATTTTAATGCATTCATTCTGTGCATGACTCAGAAATTAGATATTGCTATTAAGTTTGCTCAGATTATTATAAAGTGTTTTTTTTTCTGCAAGTCTAGCAATTGAAAAAGTAGATAAGATTAAATAGTTTAGCAATTGAAAAAGTAGATAAGATTAAATAAAATACAGAAATAAGAATATTCCTAGGTAAGAGAGAGATCAAACCCAGTGGGCTTCTGACATGTATTTTAGTAGTGTCCTGTACTGAATACTTTGTAGTCGGCTGTTCTCGAACCCTTTAGGTTTTTTCATTATCAGCTGACGGTTTTGTAATTCAGTTACATCCGCTGGTATATAATCATTTTTCCATGTACATGTGCTTCCAGCAACTAAAAATACTGAATGAATAAGACAAAATATTAATGAATTATAGATTAAATAAAAGATCTGTTAAGATATACCGAAAGTATAGATAATAAATAATAGTGTACTGAATACTTTGTTGTCGGCTGTTCTCGAACCCTTTAGGTTTTCTCATGACCAGCTGACGAGTTTGTAATTCAGGAAAAGGGAAAATAGTCCTAGTCTCAACAAATCCTAAACTCTAACTCTGAACATTCAGAGAAATTAACTGTTTAAACAAAATCGAACATGATGAAATAAAAAAAAACAATAACGATAATAACTATCCTTTTCAAAAACTGGTCAAGAGGGAAAAATTGCGGTGTATGAATTAATGGTAAAGATGCAATGACACAGAGACATAAAAAAAGGTGTTTAATATTGTCTAAGCTATCAGTATCATAATAACAATAGGAACACCTGTATTTAATCTAACTTTACTTCATGCACTTTGGAATGTAATTGGTTTCGCATTTTTCACCTTTCGTCATTGCCCTTTTTTTTTTTTTTGCTTTTATTTCACTTTCATCCGCCATCTACGTTATCTCTATTAACTCTCTGCAAGACACAACTTTTAATATGCCATAGACGATGATCACTTTCTCGATACTGGTGGCTGATTATCCGATCATATCAAATGACATCAGTCTGATGAAACCCAAGTTGAGTTATGGGTACCAAAACCTCTCATGGCACACCAACAATCAAAAACAACTTGTCTGTACAAAATAGCTATTCCATTAAATGCCCCCTATTCTGCCATTCTATTTCGAAGATGTGGAAAACGTTATTCGTGGTTCCATATTTCATCTTACTTATACATAATTTGGCTATTAGTATAATGTGATTTATAATATTTATCCTCTTACTTGTACATTCGTTATGGTCTTCTTTAACTATCCCAAAGAGTGCTGTCACTTCGTCCATGTCTAATTTATAGCCTGTTTTCATGAAGATGATCTGGCCAATATGATACCAAAATTCTCTGACTTTCTTACAATGATAGAAGAAATGTTCTATATAGTCTCTTTCATTACAATATGCACAGTTTTCCGATGATTTTATTCCTATTCGTGTAAGTAGTATGTTGGTGGGATAGATATTATGTATTAATTTGAAGTGAAGAAGCCTAAATCTATTTTCACGAGATGCATTTTTTGCTATCATAAAATATTTTGTTATATCTATATCCATCTTTCTTTTCCAAAAGCTCATTCCACAAATAGTGCCGTCTCTCGTGTTCAGAAACGAATTTCGTATCTGCTTATTAGTTTTGGCAAAGAAAGATTCTACATGCTCAGGCAGCTTACGGGATCTCTCTATTGCTTCCTTAATCATGTCCTTTGTGACTCTGTTTAATAATTTCCTCTGGTTTTCTGTAAAGGCATTTGCCATTGCATTATATTCAAACAGTAGTCCTGGATAATTTCCTGTCTTTTCCTGTATTATCTCCCTTCTAATTACCCCTTCCTCATTCCATATGTCATGTACATATCTAATATTTGCTTCAACCCATTTTGGGAAAAAAAGGAGTTTTCTTTTGTATTAAAACAATGTCACAATATCGGTGCCCAATATCGATGATCCTGCACCCGATACTGTCCGATCTTGGGAAATATTAAATGGGTACAATTCCAGCTGACAGGAGGGCGGTAAACTAACTGACCAACCTGCGGCGAGCTGGGCACTGAGATCAGCCGTCAAAGACCTCTTGAGATCAGCATTCACCACCAAATTCACTAAATTCGCAAGATGGTGGACTCTAGACATGCGTGAACAGGAAACTGTGAAGTCAGCGAACGACGCAATCGTGGACAAACGGTTTCGCAGTGACTGTCCATCATGGCTGTTTTTGTACTGGCAGAAAAGGGGGGGGGGGCGGGGGGAGAAAGGGAAGATGACTGGCCTTTTCATTTGATTGCTGCCATACTTTTTCGCAGAAGATGACAACAGCTACCTACACTGCAGACTGTATTACCTGCCTTTCGTACAGGGCTTCATCCTGAACTCGTTAAGAGGTTTCTTTCCAGTAGACATGCTGTGCATCGCAAATTAGTGTATGGCATAGCATTTGGTCAGATCTTTTCACTGAAACGACCTAAATGCCCCCCTCCCCTCTGTCACGAGCAGAGTTAGGGTCTTGGGGATGTTACGACTGCACGAGAGGCAGCTAACTCACACTCGGACACAACCACACAAGAAAAGTACTAAATAACTAGAGCGTATATATGTCAGGCCGGTCAGGCCATAGTTTACATAAATATTAATAACAAAACAAAAGACAATAGAGGTATATATTCAAACCAAAAACTCTAATTAATAACTTAACCAATGATATTCATGTAACTATGGAGGTACTGCAATCAATAGTAAATAGGTATATTATACGAAACTGGATATCAATTTAAAGTGACAGTTGAGTCGCCACTGGCCAGTCGCCAGGCAAACTCTCCATAAATCATATGGGCTTAAATGTTAGGAGAGCCCAGTACGTTCAAAGCCTACAGAAGCACTCTTCGGCTTGTAGGTAATTTAAGCAGTTGCCAAAAGACTATATTTTATGCACAATCACTATTCAATTCATCAACAATGTGCTAGATTATTCCAATCATACTATGGCAATAGATCTATCATACAGGACACTCGTGGTCGAGTGCCAGCTGGGGTTTCCTTAGTCTTCCTATGAGGCTGTAGTTCTCTCTCTATCTCCGATCTCTATTATACTTGAATAATTAAGATATATTACCATTGCTCACGCCTACTGAGAGGCGCGAACATCAAAATAGCGCAGCGTGGGCTTTCAAAGGTCAGCCCACTCAGACCTTTCTTTCTAGAGCTCAGTCAGTCCGTTAGCAAGGACTTCTTAGTCTTCAGACGACACAGTTCAGGTACTGGCCAACCGGAGATACTTCACGAAACGATGCTTCCCTCGTCTGTATTCACTAAATCTGAACGTTACACGATGTTATATACTATCTAACTACCCAGCGTGCTAGTCCGCTGGCCCAATTAGTTCAGCTATCTCATAGGTCGAAACCTCCCACCATTTTAACTGTAGTAATACGTCTGCACTATTCTACCAGCCAGCTAACGTGCAAAAACTTGTCTAGTCATACTTAACAATGTCAACTGTCCCCACCTTGTTTCACCCCTACTCCATTACTTATTAATCACGAACATTAAAACCCACAAGCGTGAATCTAACAGTTTAACTTTACATTTATTTACTCACCAACTATAATTTGGCGAGGACCGTTCAAGGCCACCAGCCAATTTCTCATGGCCCTGGTAAACAACAACAACTCACTCTCAGCGTGAGTTTTAACAATATCCGAATCATGACACCCTCCCCGTTTCCCAAGGCTTCAGCAGAAAACTTATAAACCTATCGGTGGCAAAGTTATATAAACACATATGCAACTGCATAAATGCAAGGGACAGATTTACAACAGGGAGAAAACACATTTCTTCAAATGCATTGCTTATCTTCTTACGTTTTTAACTGCAAATATTTGAAAGATTGTGCTTTTCCTTCATCGGTAGAACAAAACAAAAAAATGAAATTTTTGCATAGAGTGTGTAGAATATTGGGCAAAAGAGAGTTGTCATCTGAAGTTGTGAGAACACATTATTGTGCGATTCGCGGTAGGGCCAGGGATACACCTTCCTCTCTTGAGCTAAATATTGAATCTGAATTCAACTGTGCACGCGTTAGTAACCTAACAGAGACTTTGTTCCCATCACAACTCACTCGCTGTCGTCATCTCTTTTTGGTCTAATGGTGAAAATGCAATCTACCAGCAAGCCAGTGTTGAAACAAAGTGTGTAAGATTTCTACTGAAAATTTCACCATAGGGTTTCAGATGTAGACATCCTTGTTGCCTGTGGACCCATGCCACGACAAGTTTCCCCAAACAAAGGGTCTGACTTTATCACTTCAGCGGTGAAGGGACTTATCCTTCGTGATGAGAATGCTCATATTCTCTACGTGGTTTTCGACCAGTGTTTCAAACTAAGTAGACAGTCCTGCTGCATACCCCCACCCCATCCAGAGAGGACTCATTTGCATTTTTAAAAAAACTCTACGAAGAGCCGTCGCACTCCCAGCAGACCCTTATTCTCACCGTCGTTACGTACGAAGAACAAACCAGACGGATGACTATCAGTATCAGCCAGGTGAGGTCTCTGTAGCATTCAGTTAATACACATCGCATTGTCATAGGCCCAGACCCACAACCAGTACAATTGGGAGGTGAAATTCAGCACACATCTATCAATCACGAGAAAGCTGGTGTTATTGTGGTATATCACAAAAGTCATGATTCAGGAAATCAGTGATGGGTATCATAACCTTAAAGGCAACTTAGACGACACAGACGTACTGCCATATCTCGCTAACATCCTGCACGGAAGTCTGGTTGTAGTATCTAGTGCAGGACACAGAACTTCAGAATGAAAGAACTCAAAAACACGTGTGTCCTGACTTGGCATCTTTTTAATCACCCTCTCCAAAACCCCCGTTGCATCAGAAATATTTGCAGACTCACCACGGAATGTGTAAGGGAACATAACTCCACAATTAAGAATACAACATCTCTAAAATGAGTTAAGTCCCCTGATCTGATACATTACATTCCTCCCCCTAATGTTGAACTTTATCCCAAAATTATGAGGAACGTCTATGGATTTGAAAACTAATAAAAATAACACTTGAAGTACTGGAATGTTCATATGAAATAAGTTTGGATTAACAATAACAATCAAGTACCAACCCTTTTAAAGTATGAACAAATTGAAATTGGAAGTTTTGAACATTGAAGAAGAAATCAATTAAGTATGAGCATGAAATGAAATAAGTTGATATTGACGATGATAATTTAGAAATGACTAACGTATAAACATGAGACATAAGTGAATAATAATGAGGCTAAGATATGCAGAATGGTAGTTGTGATGTTTCCACTTTCTCTCACTAACTTTCTTCTGACACCAGCCGTGATGGGCACGGCACAAACACACTAAATAATCGACTATCTCTCTTCTATAAGTTATAACAAACGATATCTGTATTGCTTACATATATACAATAATTATTAGTTCATTCAATAATAATAGGAACATAGGTCATACAATTTCATGTGAATTTCGATGGAATGAAGTTGATGCAAATCAGTACATGCTAATTAAACGGCTTCGTAATATTCAATTTCTAGCACATTTTATAAAACACATGGGAACATTCAGCATAAGGAAACCTCTCCTTTAGGGGTGTATGGCGCTATCTGGGCACTGGTTCTTCCTCTCTACCCTGGCTTGACTGCGCAGTTAGATCAACAGGTATCGGCAGGTACCAATAGGTCGGGAAGCCAAGAAGCCACGATGTCGTTAATCAAAGTACAAGAAGTTGAGAAGCCAAGAAGGTGTTGTTCTTCCTCCTCTGTAGAAAAACAATCGCAAAGTCCTAATCTACTGCTGGAAGGCATGACTTCCATACTTACTCCATGACGGATATTCATCATTAACACTTTTAACCGCTGACACTGTTATAAGTCAGGCTGCAGCTCCCATACTCCATAGGCTCCCATATAGGCAATAGAATAAACGATCAATACAGTTTAATGATATTTACACGTTCCCCACGAAGAATAACGCTCTCTCTGACGGACCCCATCCTATAAGGTTTCGTAACATATATATAACGGCGTTTCCGTGACTCTCTCAGAGGCAGTAGTTATACCAAAGTAAACCCACTAGATTTAGGTTCTACAATCATGAACATTAAGTAAAATACACATACATCGTACAATTAACTTACCACTCAGCAACAGCCCAAATGCCGACAAGATACCAAAGATACCACGCTCTGACAAAGGATGTTTGCGGGTTCCCTGACCCTCCCCACTCACAAGACTAGTACAAAGTTACAGTTGCGGTTGTGGTCTCCTCTTCGGCACGAAGCTGGTGAGTGCTCTCAGCGGTCTGAAGTTGGAAGGAGCGTTCGGGGATTTATACCCAGTCGGGTAGCGTCCCAAGACGCTCACCGAGTGTACATTAGTTATCCTAATAGCCACCCCCGTCGACTCCACGTCAAATACTATTGAAGCATCTCTACCCCCCAAGCAATTCCCAGGTGATCTGATCGTCAAGTACGGCGGTCAAGTAAACACTACCCTTTCCGGGTGTCAAAACGCTTTCCGTTGCATCGGCTACTTTCCCCCTCTGGCCTACAATAACTCTGTCTCCCCGCCGTTAGCTATCTTCCCACGCTAGCTATACCTTGCCTGTCTGTCGCCCTGTTACAATCGCCCCCACTTAAGTCGATTTTCCCTGGCAAAATCGGCTAATAAAATTATTAATCTACTGGTAATCTAGATAGAGTGTCGGCCCATAGAGCGTCTCGCCCCCTGATGTTGCTGACTCGAAAGTTATATGGTTGCAGCGCCAGGTTCCATCTAGTTACCCTCGCGTTCTTCTGGTCTTTAGTTCGCATCCAAGTTAGAGGTCGTGGTCCGTCTCTAACACGAAGTTTCTCCCATACAGATACGCCTGCAACTTACTAACGGCGAAAACTATGGCCAGGCATTCCTTTTCAATTGTTGAGTAGTTCTTCTCCGCGGGTTTCAACTTTCTGCTAACATATACAACTGGATACTTCGTACCCTCGTCTTCTTGAAGTAGGCATCCACTCACTCCAAGGTTAGATGCGTCTGTCTGGAGAATCAGTTCCTTGTTCCAGTCTGGCATCCGTAGTATCGGCTCGGAACTCAAACAAATTTTTTTGGGCATTGAACGCGTTCTCCTGCGCGTGTCCCCACGCGAACTTTGTGCCCTGGGACTTCTTTGTGAGGTCTGACAACGGCGCCGAGATTGCACTGTAATTTGGTACAAACTTCCGATAGTACCCCGTTAGCCCCAGGAAACTCCTCACTTGTGTCTTGGTCGTCGGTCGGTCACAGTCGACAATGGCTCGCACCTTACTCTCCTGCGGTCTTACAGTCCCCTGTCCCAGCTTATGGCCTAAGTACTCGACTTCTGTCATCCCTATTAGCGTCTTGGTAGGTCTAGCTTTTAAGTTTGCCCGTCTCAGTCGCTCGAAGACATTCCGACAACGTTCCAAGTGGTCAGGCCAATTTGCACTGTGTATAAGACAGTCGTCTACAAATGCATCTACCCATTCGCCAGCATCTTTTAATACTTTCCTCATGAGCCTGTTAAATGTGGCGGGGGATCCCTTCAACCCGAACGGCATGACCCTGTACTGGTATAGCCCAAACGGTGTGGCGAACGCCGTCAGGTGTTTATCTTCCTCGGCCATCGGAACTTGATAAAAGCCCTTTGTCAAGTCCAGCTTGGTGAAATATTTTGCCTCCGCTAGATTGGAAATAATGGCTTCTACCTCAGGCATCGGTTCGGCGTCATCGGCAGTCACAACATTTAGCCGCCTGTAGTCGTTGCAGAAACGATGTTGACCATCGGGCTTCTTAACTAATACAATTGGACTATTGTACGGGGACTCGGACGGTTCGATGATTCTGGCCGCAAGCATCTTGCCTACCTCAGCATTGACAGCTTCTCTAGTTGAGTACGGTAGTTGGTAGGGTCTTACCTTCACAGGTTTTTGATCTAGCAATGGGATTTTGTGCTTGATCAGGTCAGTGAGCCCCGGTACATCGGTAAATATATCTTTGTATTCTTCGATGAGCTCTTGCATCTGTTCTCTCTGATCCTGATCTAGCGTGTCCCCTAACTGTACATCCCTGTAGGTTTCGGTCTGTTCTAGCCTAGGCATGACTGTCTCCAGAGGCATCGAAGTCGCTTCCTCTCCTTCATCGGTCTCGTCAATTATAGCTGCAGCTATTGCCTCTGTGTTTTCCTGTTCGTCTTCCCTCTCAATATACTTCTTCAGCATATTCGCGTGATACAGTCGTCTCTTCCCCTTGACGTTCACCATGTAGTTCACTGACCCTCTCTGCTCTTCTACTTTGTAAGGCCCTTTCCAAGTCATCTGTAGTTTCGATCCGTCACTTGGGAGAAGTATGAGGACGGAATCGCCCACTTGGAATTTCCTCTGTTTGGCCCCCCTATCGTAGTATTTCTTCTGCCTGTGTTTTTCGACGCTGCTGTTCTCGGCTACGACTTTCATGGCATCCTCCAATCGTTCCCTCATATCTACCACGTATTCGTACGATGACCTCGTTTCTGACTCCGCTTCCCCAGTCCACAGATTCTTCAGTATTGCAAGTGGTCCTCTCACAGGGTGACCGAACACTAGTTCAAACGGCGAAAAACTGGCCTGTGGGGTTTCGCGATACGCGAACAGCAGTGGACACAACATTCTGTCCCAGTCCTTGGGTCTGTCATGAGCTACTCGGCGAAGCATATTCTTCAGCACTCCGTTAAATCTTTCACACAGACCATTGGCCATCGCGTGGTAGGGCGAGCAGAATATCTGTTTCGTTTTGAGAAGTGCACTGACCTCTCTCATCAGCTCACCGGTAAACTGTGATCCCCTATCTGAAACTATTTCCTTTGGTATGCCTAACCGAGAAAATATTTCCATTAACGCTTCACTGACCTGCTCAGCTGATATCCCCCTTAAGGCTACGGCATCCGGGAAACGCGTGGCATAATCTACTAGCGTCAAAATATAACGCGATCTCCCATGTTCCGTACGCGGAAGTGGACCAACCAAATCTATGGCGACGCGCGAAAAGGGCGTGTCGATCAGGGGTGTCGGCACTAGGGGTACCTTTATCACCCTACCTTTATTGGATGTCCTTTGACACGCGTCACACGATCGACAGAAACGACCTACGTCCGCACCTATCCCGGGCCAAAAGAACGACTGCATTATTCTGTCCTGTGTGCGCGAAATTCCTAAGTGTCCCCCGAACACTCCTTCGTGAGCTATCTTCATCAGCTCACTTCGGTACTGCTTAGGTACCAACAACTGCTCCACATCAGCACGTCCAGCCCCGGCCTTCTTTACCCGATAGTAAATTCCCTTACTCTCCTTTATGTGAGTACCTACCTCAGCCGATTGCTCCAACGTGGCTCTCTCCCTTAAAACTCTCAAAGTTTCGTCCTCTCTCTGGGCCCGGGCTATCTCACCTGGTGTGAGTTCCCCTATCTTGGCCCCTACCCTTACCTCCTCCGTTGAGTTGCCCTTGGCCTCCTCATTATCTGTGGTCTGACTCACTTTCGCACTCGCATTCTCACACTCATGCTCTTCCTTGTCAATCTCCACCTTGCGAGATCGCGTGAGTACCACACTTATCTTCTCAAGAGACGCCCCCTTTATGTTTCCTATAATCAAATCGGCCACTGGGTCTTCCACTACTAGCGCTTCGAGAAGCCCAGTATAAAATGGGGTTTCTACCCACATTTCCGCGACAGGAGCAGACCTTCTCGTCCCGTCCATCAGGACATAACTCCTGTTCTTCCCAGTTAAGCTGTTAGGAGGCAGTTTGTCCCTTTTTATAATCGCACACGTGCATCCCGTGTCACGAAGGATAGTAATCTCTTTATCCCCTATCCTCCCCTTCTCCAAAAATGGAGCGGATAAATCATTCTCCGGAACATCGTCTTCGGGCTCATGTTCTGTCGAACCTTCTAACTCAATACTCTTACCTTCCGTCTCCCAAGAAATGAAGGTCTGTGGCCCAACACTCTGCTCAGCCCCTGGTTGAGTATTCGCCCTGCCCGATGACTCCCACTGACTGTCATCGGCTTCCTCATCGCTGGTTAGTACGACTGCGGTCGTCTCTTTCTGTCTCTTCCTACAGAATCTCGCAATATGGAGAAGTGACCCACACACAAAACAACCACGCCCACTCTCACGCTGGGACTTACCTCGGTTGTCCTCGACAGTGGCAGCAGCACCCTTCTTCGTCCTGCCCTGGTCACACTGCCTACTCAGGTGATTGGGAGAGCCACAGTTGAAGCATACCGGTTTACTCACTCCTAAACCCTTACTTCTGCTCTCCTCAACCCTCTTACCTGACTTCTGCTGTTGCTCCAGCCCTCGCTTCGACTGATGAGCCTCACTATACAAGTCCGCCATCTCAACTAACTCATGCACGGACTTGGGGTCCCTCTCTTTCAAATATATGGAAAGATTACAGTCGACAATCTTCAACATCTGCTCCCTGACTAACAGATCCGTAATCCCTTCCATAGTTCTCTCTGCCTCTGAGAGGTCTACCCACCTCTCAAAATATCTCTGCAATCTCACGGACAGCTGCGTATAAGTTTCGTCCTTATCTAGACGACTCTCCCTAAACTTACGCCTATAACCCTCTGCCGTGAGGTGATACTTCTTGAACAACACCTTCTTTACCTTCTCGTAATCCCTACTGTCTTCATCGCTGAGACCGGAATAAACATCTAACGCCCTGCCAGTTAACAATGCCCCTAACATGTCTGCCCAGGTGTCTTCTTCCCAATCATTTGCCTGCGCGAGCCTTTCAAATCTTTTCAAATACGAGTCGAGATCCTCGCGCGAGTCATCAAAAATGGCAATTTTAGGTACCTTCGGGGCAGCAGATTTTCCATTCCCTTTACCATTGTGACACCCGTTTTTGGCTAGTTCCCGTTCGCATTCCATTCTCTCCCTTTCAAATTGTCTTTCCTTCTCCTTTTCTTCTCGTTCGCGCTCCTTTTCTTCTCGTTCGCGCTCCTTTTCTTCTCGTTCGATAGCCCTTTGTTCTCGGTTTTGGGCTTTCTCTTCGTCCCACCTAATTTTGAATTCCTCATCACTAATGCCTTCTTGTCTGGCAAGCTTCAGTGCGCCCAGATAGTCCATCAGCAATTGACCTGTAAACAAAGCTAACAATAAAGCGTGGATCGTAACTGTGAAGTTAACAACAATATTCCTGCAATAGCAAACAACAATTTTCTCTGTGACAAAAGATAAAATTGAACAGTCAATGCACAGGTAAAATCAGAGCATGTCGCAGGCACTAAATGTCAATCTCTCTCACTCGCCTCAGGGCAGATGACCTGTCCACACAATCACCCAATAGCCCCTTGACACGACCCAGATCAAAATTAAATGTTATTTACTAGCAGGATCCCACTTCTGACACCATTGTGATGTTTCCACTTTCTCTCACTAACTTTCTTCTGACACCAGCCGTGATGGGCACGGCACAAACACACTAAATAATCGACTATCTCTCTTCTATAAGTTATAACAAACGATATCTGTATTGCTTACATATATACAATAATTATTAGTTCATTCAATAATAATAGGAACATAGGTCATACAATTTCATGTGAATTTCGATGGAATGAAGTTGATGCAAATCAGTACATGCTAATTAAACGGCTTCGTAATATTCAATTTCTAGCACATTTTATAAAACACATGGGAACATTCAGCATAAGGAAACCTCTCCTTTAGGGGTGTATGGCGCTATCTGGGCACTGGTTCTTCCTCTCTACCCTGGCTTGACTGCGCAGTTAGATCAACAGGTATCGGCAGGTACCAATAGGTCGGGAAGCCAAGAAGCCACGATGTCGTTAATCAAAGTACAAGAAGTTGAGAAGCCAAGAAGGTGTTGTTCTTCCTCCTCTGTAGAAAAACAATCGCAAAGTCCTAATCTACTGCTGGAAGGCATGACTTCCATACTTACTCCATGACGGATATTCATCATTAACACTTTTAACCGCTGACACTGTTATAAGTCAGGCTGCAGCTCCCATACTCCATAGGCTCCCATATAGGCAATAGAATAAACGATCAATACAGTTTAATGATATTTACACGTTCCCCACGAAGAATAACGCTCTCTCTGACGGACCCCATCCTATAAGGTTTCGTAACATATATATAACGGCGTTCCGTGACTCTCTCAGAGGCAGTAGTTATACCAAAGTAAACCCACTAGATTTAGGTTCTACAATCATGAACATTAAGTAAAATACACATACATCGTACAATTAACTTACCACTCAGCAACAGCCCAAATGCCGACAAGATACCAAAGATACCACGCTCTGACAAAGGATGTTTGCGGGTTCCCTGACCCTCCCCACTCACAAGACTAGTACAAAGTTACAGTTGCGGTTGTGGTCTCCTCTTCGGCACGAAGCTGGTGAGTGCTCTCAGCGGTCTGAAGTTGGAAGGAGCGTTCGGGGATTTATACCCAGTCGGGTAGCGTCCCAAGACGCTCACCGAGTGTACATTAGTTATCCTAATAGCCACCCCCGTCGACTCCACGTCAAATACTATTGAAGCATCTCTACCCCCCAAGCAATTCCCAGGTGATCTGATCGTCAAGTACGGCGGTCAAGTAAACACTACCCTTTCCGGGTGTCAAAACGCTTTCCGTTGCATCGGCTACTTTCCCCCTCTGGCCTACAATAACTCTGTCTCCCCGCCGTTAGCTATCTTCCCACGCTAGCTATACCTTGCCTGTCTGTCGCCCTGTTACAGTAGTAATGAATAAATGACTGAAAATCTACTCAGATCTACTACATCTTAGTAAATGATTCAAGAGATTAACTCTAATATTAGTACAGGAATAAATCTAAAATTGAGAGGTAAAGTCTTTAACAAACTCAATGACAATAAAACTGGAAATAGTGAAGTAAGTACTGAACATCCACACAAAAATCAAAATCAAGTCAGATCATAATGCCAGAGATCTCATATATATATCATAATGTTATGAAATGAATTAAGATCACATCTTGTATTACAACTACAAGGTTAATTTATCAGGAGCTTTCCTGATTCTGTCAGATCTTCTGAGAGGAGCTGGTTCACTGCTTTTACTTTGTTTTGGTTCAGAATGAACAATATTTGAATTTTTGTTACTAATTTCATAATTTGAGCTCTCCTGCACATTTTCTGGCTCTTGTACGACATTACTTAGTGCAGTTTTTGAAATTTGCTCTGGTAATGTCACTGACTGATCTGAAACCATTGTTTTCTCTTCCTCCCCTATAGATGAATGTGGTAAGGTTTGATGTGAAGTAGACTCAAATTGGGAGTTTGAGGAGTACCTAGACTTTAGCTGGTTAGCATGGCGTCGGATAAGACCTTGTTCTTTAGTTGTCACATTGAATGAAACTGTTCCAGTTTTTGTAGTGACAACACCTGGAACCCAAGGTTCCCCATGAGCAGAGTAATTTCTTACAAAGACATCATCATTGACATCAATTTGCCTGTCCTTGCAGTCGCTGTCATAGTACAGTTTTTGTTTTGTTTTGTGCTCATTTACAGTTTGATAAAAATCAGGAAATAACAAATCTAAGTGTGTTTTTATTCTTCTACCTAGGAGTAATTCTGATGGTGTTACACCTGTGGTTGTATGTGGAGTGACTCTCAAAACTTTTTCTTCAATTGGACCTTTATGAGACATTTTTCTCATCGCATTTTTGAATGTTTGAACAGCCTTTTCTGCTGCCCCATTAGTAGAGGGATGAATAGGAGCAGAAGTTTCATGTTTCACACCATTTCTTTTGAGAAAGTTCTGGAATTTCTCACTTGTGAATGTGGGACCATTGTCAGAAACAATGCATTCCGGCAAGCCAAAGTTTGCAAAAATGCCTCGCAACTGAAAAATTGTATTTTCAGCAGTAATGTTTGTCATCACTTTTACATCAAGCCATTTTGAAAATGGATCCACAAGAACTAAGAACATGTGACCCATAAAAGGCCCAGCAAAATCAATGTGCAATCTTAACCAGGGGCCTGCAGGCAAACTCCATGGATGCAAAGGAACCTTTGGTGGGGTATTTTGATGTTTCTGGCATTCATGACAGTGTTTTACAAACTGTTCAATTTCTTTATCCAAATCTGGCCACCAAACATAGGAGCGACACAGAGTTTTCATCCTGCAGATACCTGGATGAGAATCATGAAACATTTCAAGCACCGACGATCTGAAAATTTCAGGAATTATAATTCTGGTGCCCCATAGAATACATTGATTGTCACAACTAAGCTCTGACCTTCTATTGAAATATGCACGCATGTGAGCACTTTCGTCACCCGATAACTCACTTGGCCAACCATTCTTAACAAAAGAATACACTTTTGAAAGCAGTGGATCTTCTTGTGTAGCTTTAGCAATTTCATCAGATGTGACCATTGAGTGATCAAATGTTAAAAATAGCTCATGAATGTCTTGAGGCATGGGCACATTGAAAGAAGTGTCTGAAATAGGCAATCTGCTTAAAACGTCACAATTTGCATTTTGTTTACCCTGGCGATAACATAGTTTGTAATCATAAGCAGACAATGTTAATGCCCATCGAATAACTCTTCCCGAAGCTGTTGTTGGAATAGTTTTGTTTTCACCTAACAGTCCAAGGAGAGGTTTGTGGTCTGTGTAAATTGTCACAGGTCTTCCATATACGAATTTATGAAATTTCTTAACACCAAACGTTATCGCTAAACCTTCCTTATCTAGCTGTGAGTAGTTTTTCTCCGCTGGCATGAGTGTTCTTGATGCGTACGCAATTGGTTGCTCTTTACCATCATCCATGATGTGCGAGAGGACAGTACCAACACCATACGGAGATGCATCGCAGCTGATCACAAGTTTCTTGTCAGGATCGAAATGAACAAGAAGTTTGTCAGACATAAGTAGTTTCTTTGCTCTGGCGAAACATTGCTGATCTTGTTTAGACCAGTGCCACTTTGTTGTCTGGTTCAGCAAAGAGTAAAGTGGAGCGAGCTCTGACGAAAGGTTATGATTGAAATTGCCATAGTAATTCATAAGGCCTAAGAACGCTCGTAGTTGTTGAACATTTTGCGGAGGATGTGCCCCTTGGATTGCTCGAAGTTTTTCTAGTTGTGGTTTTACACCTTCTGCTGCGAGTTCTTGCTTCGTTAGCAGCACCAAAGCACGTCCGTCCGCCAAAAGCATGGAAGTATATTCCTTTAATCGATAGGCATGGGTAGGGATACTTTGCCTTGTATGGATAGGTCTATATTTTGTTTTCATGGATGATATGGATAATTTTGTGTACTGCCACAAGTTTTGGAAATAAATTATTAAGTTGACACACACGTTTTTGGCAAAATTCACTCTTTCATAATTATTACAAACTTTCGTTGAGTAACATCGAAAAGTATTATCGGAATTTCCCTCTTCGCCTCTCTTTACGCACTACTTGCCGAACATCAATTTTATTTACAACTCTGTATCCTGTAAGGAATTATGGTGTAATAATTACTCCCTCCATCGAACCCAAATGCCGTTATTAATGTGATGTGGATCTAGATAATATACGGGTGAGCCTGGTACGAGATTTTACAAGATTGATCTTGTTCGGGTCGACCAGTGCTCATAGATTAATTCTGGCCAGTGAAAACGTTACCGGGCCACACATGGGAGAGAACTCCCTGTAGACAGGCATTAGTATTGCTATGACTGTTTACTCCCCTTGAAATTTGCTCTAGTTTTGCAAGAACTGCGAATATTCAGACGTAAAGCAATTTGAATTCTGGATCTTTTTTTATTTATTTAAGTTTCTACAGAATGTGATAAAATGCGCTGTGTAGAGTAAGTAAATTTGAATTTCCGTAATTACTATTTGGTCTTTTGTCTCGGAGAATACACGGGTGTGATATTTGAAATCGATTTTCGATCAGTAATAATTAAAGGAGACGAAGAACAAAATTTCAATCACACCTTTCGATTGTAGTCGATGAATTGTTTCTCTCTCTCTTGCGGCTTAAAAATTCGTAACAAATACAATCATACAATCATGCAATATTAAAGATTAAATTTTGCCCAAGACGGATGTGTCCACGTAATTAAGTTCTTGCCAAAAGATTTCGTAATATTTGGTCACTTATTCACGTAGGTTTGGGTGCTTACATGGTCACCCTCTAGCTCTGGGCTAGTACGATGGTATTGTATTAATGTTATAATTATTTTGTGGGCATTTGTCGGTCATTAGGAGTGGACTGGATGTTCACAGGTAAGCAAACAATGGCATTGCTCCAAATGTCCACACGCCGAGTTACATAACACATCGTTTGTACGGCGAATACGGGGTGTCTAAAAACAATGATTTATACAAACAAACTGCAGAATGAGGTTAGCAACTCATTTGAACTGCGCAGTCACAACTGTCTGATCCACAAAGACCATCAGGTTGAAAAACGTCAAAATATGGCAAAAAGAACATCGCGTATGTAGCAAAGTCTCTCATAAGAAATAATACAGACACGACACAATAAAACTCGGTGGAAAGGGGAAGATCGTTTCTGTATTATTTCTTATTTAAGGCGTTGCTACGTAGTTACGACTTTTTCTTTTTCTTTTTGCCATATTTTGACTGTGTTTCAAACCTTGATGCGACCCCACAGTTTGAATACATACAAGAACTCAAATAATTACAAATGGGTCCTTTTTTAAGTTGAATTATAATATTATGGATGTATCTTTATTGAAACTGTATTAATAAATATTCTAAAAGTGTATACGTTTTGAGACAATTTGTACTAGTCAAAAACGCGGAGAATATCCATATCATCAAGTTTCTGAAATGTCCATACTATTGTAGTCACCAGCCATGTGACCTCTATTCCGGTCATAGTCTCTACTGTGTAAGTGTTCTCCCCAAATTCTTTGACTTAAAGGGTTTAATATCATTCTAATGCAGTGGACACCTCTAACAAAGATAGGAAAAAAAAACAGTTTTGATGTCGATGGTGAAATTGGAAATTAGAAAAAAGTGGGGTAGCTGAGTTATCAATAAAACTGACTAACTGTCTTCTAGACATTAGACATGCAATGCAATGATTTCGGTGGCGCGAGTTTAACTAATTAGAAACTGATCTCTTTTGTTTTCTGCAGTAGACGAGTAGGTTAAAGGATGCGACGAACCACTCTGTGACACTGAGTAAAAGTGTCCTGTAATGGATCAGAGCATTTCCTTCTCCTAAGGCTGGTGGGGCAGTGAGCCAAGGCTGTTTTGGGTCTGCTTTGACTCAATGCTAGAGGTCTTTCTTTGACGCCAGCTGACTCACAACAGTCTTGACGTGCCCGAGCTAATGAGGCAGACTTATTTCAGTTTCCCCAGTCTGCCAGGTCCATTATAGTGCACATCTCCAAAGCGGAGGCAAAACAAACTTGACATCATTCTAAATCTACCAGAGCCATGGGTTTCCTGTGTTACGGTTACGAATGTTCAAGGTTGTAGTGATCGTTACACAATTTACTATACTTTATGAACACTTCGATGGTCTGGATTGAATCACATTGGATCTGATCAGATCCCGGACGAGCCCCAAATAAAATCAGTTGATGTAAATTTCATCACGTTATGATAGGGAGACTTAAGGTATGTTTCCATGTGTACGTAATGCGTAATGCGCAATGCGTGATGCTTGATGCGTAAACAACGTTTACATGGAAATATAACTAAAGTGTATCCATGTGTGCGTGATGCGTGATGCGTTGTGCCATCGTTCGAATACGCATCACGCAGCTATACGGACACCGGAAGCTAGAAATTCCCGCCAGATTTCCCAAAAATACATGTTTCTGCATGTGTGTTTTCGACAAGCTGTCGCCCAAGACCCACTATACCAAGACGGTGCAATCGATCGTTAAATACAAAGTTAGGCGAAGAGTTCCGCCGCGTGCGTTGTCTGCTAGACTGCCCCAGCGCGTATGGTGTGCCCAGTCATGGCTTGGCTACCAAAGATTTAATGGTGGCATTAAGTAAACAGTGATATTTTCTTTATGTCCCATTGGATGAGATGAGCTTATATGCAAACTTTGAATGGAGTTCTTACATATTAAAACCAAAGGGGAGCTGTACTTGTACATCTTCTAATATTGTGAAAAGTGTAGGGATAACCAAGGTAGCAGAACAAGAGGATTGAAGTAGGAAAAGAGACCATATGGGCCATTATTTAAATGATTAAAGCAAATAAATGGGTATAAAACACAAACTTTGAATGAAGTCCTCACATAATTATATCCGACCAGAGAGGAAATTTACATCTAATTTTATGAAAAAGTTTAGAGATAACCATGGTGGCAGAAAACGGTTAATAAAGTAGGAAAAGTGACCAGATGGGCGATTGAAAAAAAAAAATCACCAAAATCCAGCCGCAGTATTTTGATGATGAACGTTGAAAAAATGTTACTTATGTTGCAGCTTCTTCAGTTTTCCAACTTTCTTTCCCGAAATTTTCTGTTTTGGGGCACTATTTCTTATTGAATTTCTATTTCTTGAAGATTAATAAGGAAAAAGGAAATAAAGAAACAAACAAACAACAGTAACAATACACTTCCTTTAATACACTGGTCTCATCTACGACGGAAGACACAGGCAGCATGCGTGTGTTTACGATTGTACGCGCCGGACTATTTTTAGAATGTCATGGCTCAGCGGACGGAAGTGCTTGAATTGCACCGTCTTGGTATAGTGGGTCTTGGCTGTCGCAAAATGCCACGAAATTTCGTACCAGACAACGTTATTGATCAATTAATTGATCTTGTGCGGCAAAATCCTGCAATATTTGATCCGTCGAGGAAGAATTACAAGGACAGTCTCAAGATCAATAACATATGGAACAGCATTGCTGACATTATGCAATGGGAGGGAAAGACATTTCTAGATTTGAGATTAACGGTTTTTTTTAATTTTCAACAAAAAAGGGTGAGGTCTCACCCCGCAACAGATAAAACACAAATAGAAAGGTGGCAGCATAATTTAAACGACAATGACAGTGGTGGTGATGATAACGATGATAATGATGACGACGATAATGATGGTGATGATGATGATGATGATGGTGATGGTGATGATGATGATGATGATGACGATGGTACGATTAAAATCGTTATCATGTAATGATTTGGTTCTGTTTTGACTCAGGTGATTTCTGGAAAATTAGATGGCGCACACTCCGAGACACCTACATCAGGAAAAGACGAGAAAATAAATTGAAACCTAGTGGAAGTGGGGCAAGTGAAAGCAAGAAATGGAAATTTCAAGAAGTGATGCAATTTTTAGATGATTACACGTAGGATCAACAGTAAGTACCGCATATCCTTGTGAAATATGATTTCAGTCACTAGTACTTACATTGGATAAGATGATTTATAACATAACATAGTGGTATGCCATGTTGTTTGATATTGACAAAATTTATAAAAACCTGTACAATATTCTGTACTCCTAATATTGAAAATTATGTCCCTGATAGTATGGATTTTCTTTCCCAGAACTGACAGCAACCTGGAAATTGATTCTGTTATGGAACCTCATGACCGAAACGACATGCAGGGTGACTCTGCTTGCACCCTCGAAGATGACAGCTCATCGACATGGTAAATAACTAAACTGTGAAATGTCCTCTTTGAATGTATTCGCTTTGCCATGGCAATTGATTAACAGTCGAAAAGTATTCCAAGAAAAACTTTCTGATTTCGACTGCTTCCATACCTGGTCTATGTCCAATTCGTGGCAGATCTGTAAGACCTTCACATTCCTCATCTTCATCATACTGCTTTTGGAGAGCGTGAATCTGAGCTGGGGTACTGTGGTTTTGTAACATATTGTGCAGAACACATGTTGCCTTCACAACTGACTTAACCGTTTCAGGCTTTACCGCAATTTTGGTGTGGTAAACTCTCCAGCGACAAGCAAGTATCCCAAATGCATTTTCGACAATGCGGCGTGCTCTGCTTAATCTGTAATTGAATAGCTTCTGTTGTTGTGTGCAGTCTTTCCCAGGAAATGGTCTAAGAAGGTTTTTTTGTAATGGAAAGGCTTCATCTCCTATAATGATATAGGGCACAGATCCAAGATGATGTGCGCCTGGTAAGGATGCATCTGGTGGCAGGTTTAAGTTGTTTGCATATAAAGCTTTGCCCAGGCTTGAATGTGAAAAAATTCCCCCGTCGCTGTTTCTCCCGTAAGATCCAATGTCCACATACGTAAACTTGAGATTGGCGTCAACAAGGGCTAGTAACACCATAGAGAAAGTGTTTTTGTAATTGTGATAGAGTGACCCTGTTTTATCTGGTGCTTTTAGCACAACGTGCTTACCATCTAGGGACCCTATACAGTTGGGGAAGTTCCAGTTTACATTGACATTTTCTGCAATAAGTCTCCAATCATCACTGTTTCTAGGCATAGGCATGTAAATGTTGTGCATATGCTTCCAAATCAATTCGCAGACTTCCGCGATAATGCCAGATACAGTCGATACACCAATACGAAAGCTGAATGACAGAGATTTGAATGACTCTCCTGTAGCCAAAAACCTGAAATAAAAGAATACGATGCAAAGATTATTACCGACCGGTAAATAATAAATTACTATATAGTGTAACACATTCTAGGTTACAAGAGTATAATATAATGCCTACTCCATCAATGTTTGCAAAATCACCTTACCCCTGGTGGTCATGTTATATCACAAGACAATGACATTCATTTGTTTTTCTTCAGCGAACACACAAGGGAAAAGATCAACACAGTGCATCCCAGTACCAGCAAGCGGTCTTCCTTTGTCAGATCAAGGACTAAGAGAAGTCCTGATGCTGTTGACAGGGCTTTCCTGGACCTTTGCGCAAGCACAAAGCAGCGAAGGGAAACCATTCAAGAAAAAGATGAAGACGAGGCGTTTCTGGAGCCATATTGTTACAGATTAAAGAAACTGCCCAAGGATGTGAAGGGTGTGATGCAATTACAAATTGCACGGTTATTTTTTAACGCAGAGAACAGGCATCTACCACCTCAGCCAATCATGCCCCTGCCGCCACTGTCACAGCTAATGCAACCACTTGAAACTACAGGGCATCTTCCTATGGATTGGCTTCGACTACAATTATACTTCCCAAATAATCCGCAGCGTGCTCCCTATCTTGGCGAGACATCTGATGTTATTGCGTTAGCCATGAAAGAGTTGCACTAATGATTCAATTTCTTTCATTTAATATGTTCACCTTGTTTGCTTTATTAAAGAAATGTTGTATTTAAAAGTAAAATATCTCAACGTATACAATTTGTTGTTGTTGCTGTTGTTGTTGTTGTTGTCACTTACCTTATGCAAAGTGACAGTCGCTCCTTTGGGCCAATCGCTTCTCTTGTTAGGTTTATTTTCGTCATATGAGGTCCTATATGGAACAAAACTTGTTGTAGTTGTTCTCTGGTCAAGCGAAAATACTGATGGAATCGTTCTGAATCCATTTCTAATTCTTTAACAAGATGGTGGTACACACCAAACTTTTTCCTTTGTTGCAATATTTCATGAACCCACCACCTGTGTTGTCTTTTCCTGGTTCTCTTAAGATAGTAATACAAAAGTCCCAAAGTTGCAAAGTCTTCAAACTCCTCTTCCTGTTTCCTGGCATATCTAGACAAGCAAGGAGCCATAGCTCTATGAATACCAAACTGTGGTGTGCTCAGAACCAAAAAGGACAAACTGACGGATCACGAACTTATATATACACGCACACATGGAAAAGGGCAATACGTATTATGCATCACGCATCACGCATTGCGCATTACGCATTACGTACACATGGAAACCTACCTTTAGATGATCTGAACTGCTACCCTTTAACAAACGAAACTGTCTCGAACTGTTGTAGAAATGAATGAAAACATGATCTGCTGAACAGTTAACATTAACGTTTAATAACGGTAGATGAACGCTGGATATCTCACAACTTACTTACGGGGAAGACACGCAGGTCTACCTATAATAACTTAGATCCCGCACACACACACACACACTCGCTCGCTTGCCATTCCTATATACCCATCCAGATAGAACGTTAACGATCTGGCTTGACTATACAAATCCAGAAAATACGGGACGCATGAAGGCCACCGAATCGCACGTAGACAAGTCACAGAATTGCGTCACTCCAAGGCCAACCTAGCGCAACTACCCCGACATGAATGGTATAGTACATTCTCGATTGACCTACAATAAAACAAATACGTCACGCAGCGAGACATCAAAGAGAAGTAAAAACCAGCACACGAGGGGTCGCCGAGGGCTGTGGACAATATTGTTAGCCCATAGGACGGTACAATTGCAAAATGATGGTTAGGCTTTTACAGAATTATTATTATGGAATTTCATGTGGCTGAGCTGATCTGTGGAAAACTTGATAAAATCTTTGGGTCAGATGATATCTGACGCCATTTCCTCTGACTGGCGAACTTTTTATGAAAACGACCTTAACCCTCCACAGCCCAGTGTTCCATTATTGTACCCCCACCCCCACTCCCCCCCCCCTTTTTTTTTTTTTACATTTCGACGGTGCCCCAAGCAAACCTCTTAAACCCCAATTTTGGACCACAACTTTTTTTCCGCTAAACAGGTTCGTTACGTAGTCCCCCATATACAGTAAAAATATTAGACCTCAATAACGATTAGAAGTTAATTAAAACGCATCTTTGCAAACCTCTCAAATCTCCACCTCGTGTATTTGCTCTGAGCGAACCTCGCAAGTCTCCAGTGAGACGGCCGGCCAGGTGACACGGGCCACCGCGTTTCACCTGTAATGCGATATCAATGCCTTGCGTAATCCATAGACAATGCCCACGACATGGCCGCACGCCCTCGGCCATCCCAGGTGCGACTAATCCACGACACAACTATTGTGTGACACTCTTATAGACCATTAAATTGATATCAGTCAACCAAGCCGGACCTTACATTGTAAAGGCTTGATTTTTTTTTCTTAGCCTACTAATAATTATTGTAAGTTACATGAAGTTATATTAATATACTGGCACTTCAAATTCCTGCCTTCCCAATTTCCTTCCATTCTTCATGTCGACCATATCCCTCTCGGTCATTTGACTCACAAATTCACACATTGGTAGAGATGGAGAAAGAGAGAGAGACAGAGGAAAAGAATAGGAGGGGGAAAGGGAGTACAAGGGATATGACAGGAAGATTATAAACATGATGATGATGAACACCTCCGCAGACGCACTGCAAACTGTTTAGTTTCAAGACGATTTCTTAAACAATAAGAACGTAAAAGGAGTCCTTTTTTTTTTTTTTTTGAAATCAACTCCTCAGTAAAATCATAGTTGTTCATTATAATAGAAGAGTGAAGCAATCCCATCATGTTTATCCACCCTGTCAAAGTTCGAGGTGAGTAAGGTCTTGGGGATAATAGCGCATTCGACTAATCGAAAGGCCACTCACACTCGTCCAGGCACAATCATAATAATTAATAACACATTCGAATATATATATCAGGCCTGAAGGGCCATACTACTTTATTACTACGGATACAATAGGTATGATTGCAGATACAATAAATATGGTTGCAGATACAATAGATAGGATCGCAGAATACAATAAATATGGTTGCAGATACAATAGATAGGATTGCAGATACAATAAATAGGACTGTCTTAATCAGTGGCTACATCAAAGCCCCGTTGTGGGAACTCCAGCTTGTCGCTGAACTTAACTGTAATTCAAAAGTTCTAATCTCACATGGGATACAACTAAGGCATTCAATATAACATGAGATACAATATCTACGTACTACGTCTACAAAAGATTATTTTTCTATGACTGACTTCAATACTTCTTTCTTTCCACACACACTATCATTCTACACTGTATTAATCCTGTCTCTATTGTGAGGATTGCCAGGTGGCTTTCCTACTACTCAGCTTCGTCACTGGGCTGATCTAGTAATTCCTGTCTCTATTGTGTGGACTTATGAATTGCGTACCATTATACGCTTTTGGCCTAGTGCGACGAGGCGTTATCAATTCTCTGGATGACGACACGGTCACTCCACTTCGACTTCACCTGTGTCTATTCTGTCTGTGCTCGACTCCTATTGTCAGGCCCTGGAGCTCGAGCCGAGAGGAGCCTCACTGGATCGAATGATTTCCACAGCCGTTCTCTGCTTAAACAATGGCGACTTAAGCTTATATATCTCCAGCCAAACCCCGTGAAAGTTTCTTGTCTCACCTTCCGAAATCATGCCGGGTTCACGTGCCCCGTGCACTGCTTGCAAAATTCACCGCCTTAGGGCGTGAGTCCACTAACCTATAAAATCCCACCTTTTTATTCTAAGGGTCGGATCACCCTAACACTACTCACTGGATCCCAAAAATGAGATCACGCACATCCCCCACCCCAGTTAAAATTTACAATTTTAACAATTTTAACGATAAAAAATTTTTTGGGGGAACTTAAAGTCATGAGCACCCGATATAACCGAAGGTTCACGTAACTGAACTTATATTAAAGGAGAAAACTGAACGTGCATTTTTGATGGACAAAACTTGCATGAGAAATTTACATGCATCGTTCTGTAGCAAGGTCCGTCTGTAACAAAATAATGAATCACAAGTTTATCCCTACGGAATATACATCAATGCATATATCACAATTTGAATGCACACATGGTCATATCCACAAACATCCGTACTGAATACATTTAACAATCAACAATGAATAATTCTAACAAAATTTTCATTCGCTGGCATTTGTGGCTCTGGATGCCTGGTCTGCCATGGATTTTTGTCATCTGACCCGTGGGCAACAGCGTGTGGGTTGTCCAACAATCCGGGTCCTGGTCAGTCGTTACACTGTTGGATAAAGGAAAGCACGGGAGTGGTTTAAAGTGTCCCAAAATCAATGGACAATAGTTTGTGATTCCATCCCCGGTCTCCGAATGAGATATCAACAGTTTCTCCAACCTCAATCTTCACAGATTCTTAAATAAGATAACAAAACTTTGGGTCTATCCAACTACAAATTTCGGCATAGTTACTTAAGATAAATTAGTCTGACGTTGTCGGTCAAACGTCATGTAGCGCTTCTTTTGATTTAATAATTACATAGGTCAATGCAACACTAATATTGATCTATCAATTCAATAAGATTATGCTTAATTCCTTCCTAACATATCCAATCCGGTATAGATGAGATGCCGAGGCGAGCGCAGGACACGCGCACGTCAAGTGGCACAGTCATCTCGGTACTTAGTCACAATCGGTTCAATTTAATATCTATATCGGGTATGTTCTTAGGTAACTCGTCCACTGACCACATGGATAGTCACAATCACAATCGGTTATTCTTACTTTTCATATCTAGTATTACGTTAGATGGTCCACGAAACGCGGAAATCCATAGACATAATCGGTTGTATAAAAAAAAAAAACACACTTCTCAACTTCTCAAAACGCGAACGCGCAGTGTCCTGTTACCACTGCAAAAAACTCAATACGCTAACACGCAGTGTCCTCTACGACCACTGCAAAATCTCTCAAAACGCGAATACTCTTTTCCTTACATAACCGGTCGGTCTTACACTGCCCGTCGGTCTTACACTGCCTGCGGCCTTACACTGCCCAAAGGCCTTACACTGCACCTCGGCGTCTTACACTGCCTGCGGCCTTACACTGCCCTGAGGCCTTACACTGCCCTGTGGGGCTTACAATGCCTGTAAGAAGGTTCAACAATAACACGCGAATACGCAGTGTACTACGTTAGCACTGCCAAACATCTCTCAAATAATTGAAAAATATCAATATCATCCCTTGCATAAGGCAATCTCATTATTGCCCTACTCGGGTCGACGTCATACAGACGACGCAAAATATGTATACTCCATATATATAACTCTCCACATAGCTCTTATACTGATATCACCACGACACTGATACAGACTCTTCCCCTGAGACAATTTATTGCTCCTTCGGGCGGCGGCATCAGCCGACAATAAAACCAATACTCACTACTCATCACTACACAAAAAAGGTCACCTCCCCCAACAGCCTAATACTGCCCTCTCGGGGGCCCGTCAATTTAAAGACGAGATCGGTATAAATCAATAAATTCGAAGAACTGGCAGCGTGCTCACTGCACGGATTCTAACAATTCAATAATAGTTGTCACTTAAACAGCGTTGTTACTCAACAGCACAGGAGGGTTAATTCTTAACTTTTCCCTCTCACCAAGCCAAGTTACCTCCAAAAACCGCTCAACGTGTCAAAACACGTGAATCAATCTAAGTATGCAATCTAAAGAAAAAAAAAAAAAGTAACCAAGAAGGACAAATACGATATAACGAATGTATAAAAAGGTAATACATTACAAACAAGATGCACGACTAAGAGAAAGAACGATAAATTACAAGCAAGACGCTAGACTAAGAGAAAGAACGATAAATTACAAGCAAGTCGCTAGACTAACCAAATGACGGCGTTAAGACAATCGGCAACTCTTTTAGATGCGCACTCGCCGCCTTACCTCGAATAGTTCCTCTGGCAAGTGTCACATCGCGACACATACCGATTAATGTCCGAGTACACGCCAGGCCAAAAGAACCGTGACAGAACTCTCGATTTTGTCCTAGCTTTACTCTGGTGGCCAGACAACGCAGTATCGTGCGCAAGACGAAGGATGTCTCGGCGAAAAGAGCTGGGTATTACCAACTGCGTGATGATCTCGCGCTTGCCTCTATAAACGCGGTACAATAAGTCATCCTTAATACAGTATTTAGTCGTATTCGGCTCGTCGGGATGAACCTTGGCAAAGAGACGTCTGATAGAGGAATCCGATCGCTGCTCATCACGGAAAACTTCAGGGTTTACGTTTAAATCTACGACAATGTTCCGTAACGCACCGTCAGCTTGGCCTGCTAACACCCGCAATATCCGTCTCCTCGTTCCAAATCTTAAGTTTATTGTGCGGCACATGTTTAACCTGGGGTATGTTCCCAATTATCAGGTCTGCATGCGGATTCGGCAAAACACAGGCGGTGACCACTCCAGTAAGAAAGGGTGTGTCTATATACACCTCCGCAAGGCGGAAATGTTCTATCGAACCCCCAAATGTACTACACGTTGTCCGCTGATCAAGGAGCTGCGTGGGGCGAACAAGGGATTCCCGCACGCCGATGGTGGTACATCCCGAGTCCCGCAACACTGATGCGCGCGTTGCGTTTACTTGACCCTCATATAGTGTTAAAACTCCCTGATCGTGGAGGGATGACATAACCGGCACATCTTGGGATGTCTTCGCAATTAAAGGTTTGGCTGAACTCCCATGCGTGAACACGACGGAACATGCATTCGCTATTTCCCGCCTAACTCTACAGTCCCTAGCATAGTGACCTTTTCTGCCACAGTTCCAACATCTGAAATGGCTATCGTATGTCCGATAGGACTGTCTCGGTGGTTCATACTTACTGTAAGTTGGCCCGCCGGCAGGGAACTGATGTGCGAATCGGGGTTCATGGCCGCGAGGGAAATTGCGCGGGATGGGTCGCATCCTGGCAGCTGGTGGTTCGAACTGCCCGTAAGGATATGGCCCTTGTCGAGCGGGCGCTCGAAGTTGTCTCGAGCCTGTCGGTGTTTTAGTGCCCACTCCGGCGTAAAAAGGTTCATTAGATTTGGCCTTGGCCAAGGAGCGACCAGGGTGAGCAGCTGCATACTGCTCCGCTATTAACGTTATTTCGGCGGACGTCTTGGGAGCGCGCTCTTTCAGATGCGCGACCAGGTCCGCATGGCAGGATGTATATATCTGGTCCTTTATGACCAAATCGTACAGTTTAGTAAAGTTGCCATCCTCTACCCCAGCCAACTCAATCCATCGATTGAGAAGGTGCCGGAGACGGTCCACGTAAGTGGCAAAATTCTCGGAAGGTTCTGGCTTACAATCCCGGAACCGTTTATGGAACCCGTCTTCCGTGTGTTGAAACCTCTTTAGAAGGGCGGTTTTAAGTATATCATAATCTTTAGCGTCGTCGACATTGAGGCCATGGAAGACCTCCAATGCTCTGCCGGTTAACAGGTTCGCAAGGCAGGAAGTATATTCGCTCCGCTGCCATCCGGCGCAGGCGGCGTGTAACTCAAACCGGTGGAGATAGGAATCAATCTGGTCGACCCTATCTTGAAACGTAGGAAGCTTCGGCTTAGACGATTTGCTAGACTGCGCAGTCGGGGGCGCGGCCCGCTGGGTCTGATCCAGCTCCATCCGTTTGAGAGCCAGTTCGTGCTCTCTCTGCGCGGCTCTATCTTCTTGTTCTCGTTGCGCGGCTTTCTCTTCTTTCTCTCGTTGCGCGGCTTTCTCTGCTCGCTCCGCGGCTCTATCTTCTCTTTGTTGTTGCGCGGCTTTCTCTTCTTTCTCTCGTTGAGCGGCTTTCTCTGCTCGCTCCGCGGCTCTATCTTCTCTTTGTTGTTGCGCGGCTTTCTCTGCTCGCTCCGCGGCCTATCTTCTCTTTGTTGTTGCGCGGCTCTTTCCTCTTTCTCTCGTTGCGCGGCTTTCTCTGCTCGCTCCGCGGCTCTATCTTCTCTTTGTTGTTGCGCGGCTTTCTCTGCGCGGTCCTCCTTTATTCTTTGGTCTACCCAAGAAGCTCGCTGCTCCTCTGGGATGCTGAACTCTTTGGCCAGCTCTAAATACTTCTTTAGGTCGGCCATAATGTTGGTCGACAACGGGAACTAAGTCTCCTTGAGACTACCACACTTTTAAATCGGTGTGTTCAAACTTACCAACTCCTCAATTCCTGAAGACAGTATATACTTTGTCCTCTTCGGGTGTTCGTTTCTTTATGTTACGAATCAACAACAAATTCTCTACTGTTCAACCGAATAGCGGTTGATTATCCTCGTTATCACTTCCTTTATATATATTCCACTCACTTCTTCGTGTACAACTTGTACACCGCTTAGCAGCGTTTCCTCTGCTCTTAGATTGGCCTAATTTAATACTCCCAATCTGATCTCTTATGGCCTCTAAGCCTCAACTCTCACTTTCCAGATTATACGTCAACGTGTCCTTGACACGCGATTTCTCTCAGGCAAGAATATTATAAAGATAAATATAAGTATAATATGGTAACGCTATAAGTGAAAAGAAATTATACAGTGAACAATACCCAACGACACAAAGGACGCACGATAACAGACCCAATCAAGCCTGAAACTATCTACAGATAGGTAAGAAGAGCACAAGAGAGACGTCTTCCTAAAAAGTACGATGAAGATAGAACACAATCTAAACGATAAATGGATCCCTAACAAAGAACTATTCAAGGCAAAGCAGATCTACCATCCGGTTTAAACGCCACCTAGCCCGGCTAGTCTGGCAAGAAGAGGTATGCTGAGTCCCGATCCCTTCCAACCACCCGCTTACTCTAGCTAAACACAGAAAAAAGGAAAAATGCCTGTTAAAGAGAGGGGAAGAGAAACGTGTCAACCCCTCAAACAGACAGAATCGGATGGTATCACTTAACTGGGAATTGGGTGTCAAATTTCCTCACTCCACAGCATACGCCCCGTCGTATGTCTTTCACTTTCTGCGGGTCGATGTCCTGTCCGTTCCTCGTTGTTGTCCACGGATCAGTGACGAGATGTCCATGCAACGGAAAAAGAACACAAATTAGGGGTATACAAAGATAATATGGGTATAACTAACTAATCTAAAAAATGTAGTGAAGGAGTGCCCGGAAAGGTCACAGCACTGGTTTGGTGTCCTCCAACGTCAAGATGATCGCTAGTGTGTCCACAGATTTCGGGTCCCCTCCAGTGTCAAAGTTCGAGTTGAGTAAGGTCTTGGGGATAATAGCGCATTCGACTAATCGAAAGGCCACTCACACTCGTCCAGGCACAATCATAATAATTAATACACATTCGAATATATATATCAGGCCTGAAGGGCCATACTACTTTATTACTACGGATACAATAGGTATGATTGCAGATACAATAAATATGGTTGCAGATACAATAGATAGGATCGCAGAATACAATAAATATGGTTGCAGATACAATAGATAGGATTGCAGAATATAATAAATATGGTTGCAGATACAATAGATAGGATTGCAGATACAATAAATAGGACTGTCTTAATTAGTGGCTACATCAAAGCCCCGTTGTGGGAACTCCAGCTTGTCGCTGAACTTATTAACTGTAATTCAAAAGTTCTAATCTCACATGGGATACAACTAAGGCATTCAATATAACATGAGATACAATATCTACGTACTACGTCTACAAAAGATTATTTTTCTATGACTGACTTCAATACTTCTTTCTTTCCACACACACTATCATTCTACACTGTATTAATCCTGTCTCTATTGTGAGGATTGCCAGGTGGCTTTCCTACTACTCAGCTTCGTCACTGGGCTGATCTAATAATTCCTGTCTCTATTGTGTGGACTTATGAATTGCGTACCATTATACGCTCGTAGCCAAGTACGAGCGTAGATCCAAAGGACACGGTTCGCACTTTTGGCCTAGTGCGACGAGGCGTTATCAATTCTCTGGATGACGACACGGTCACTCCACTTCGACTTCACTTGTGTCTATTTTGTCTGTGCTCGACTCCTATTGTCAGGCCCTGGAGCTCGAGCCGAGAGGAGCCTCACTGGATCGAATGATTTCCACAGTCGTTCTCTGCTTAAACAATGGCGACTTAAGCTTATATATCTCCAGCCAAACCCCGTGAAAGTTTCTTGTCTCACCTTCCGAAATCATGCCGGGTTCACGTGCCCCGTGCACTGCTTGCAAAACTCACCGCCTTAGGGCGTGAGTCCACTAACCTATAAAATCCCACCTTTTTATTCTAAGGGTCGGATCACCCTAACACTACTCACTGGATCCCAAAAATGAGATCATGACACACCCCTCCCCTTTTCTGGGTTAGGTCAGCGAGAGTGGTTGAGACTCAATACAGGTTAGGTAAGAGAGTGTCAACTGTCAACACACAACCAATGGACTCGGGTGAGCAAGAAAATGTGTTGAACATGGAGACGGAGTGTGGACATAATCTGAGAAGATGCATGGTCTAGCATGTCATCACTTACACTTTAGAATGATGCCACATGGATAATGGTATTTTCTGAGTTCCGTCTCCCTATTTGCTTACCCTATAAAAGCATGATGATAGCCGAATGTGGCCATATCATTAATTCTGCTTTAGACTGTCATGGAGCCGTTATCCAGAGGTTGCATGCTGGTGGCTTTGAGCCAAAGGCAAAATCTACGAGCAAAGCGCAATTCACCTCCTTCTACACACTCCACATCAGCCAAAAGGAAGAAACGGAAGATAGAGAGAGGTTAGGCATGTCTGCCATAGTCTCTGATGTCATTGACAAGAATGGCGAGCTGATGGACCTATCTATAGACTCTGTGCTCCTTGACCCAGGCGTCTCATTTACAGAATTGGCCAGGAAATTTGACGACAAGAATGAGAACTTACTTCAGCACTCTACTGCATGGCAATTCCAAGCAGGAGACCCAGTGCTGCTCTCATGTGATAAGACAATGCAGTCACACTTCAGGGAACCATCAGTACCATCATCATCTCATGAGGTGGTGCCATCTTCATCTGCAGAGCCAGTGCCACTCACATTTACAGGAGCAAGCCCTCCTCCCCTTGAGCCATCACCATCCTCAACTACAGTGGCAGTGTCATCTCCATGTTTAGACGCCGATTTACCCCCACCGCCAGACTGGATGCTGTTACCTGACTCAGAACTACCAAACCATTAATCAGAGCTACCTCTACCCCTTGATTTTGCTTCCTCGTCCTCAAAGATAGAACTACCACCACCTTTAGCCTCCAAGTGTGCATTTCCTCAGCCAGGTTCCACTTCAGACAGCCCTGCGCCAACAGCATCCAGCACTACTGAAACTGTGTACAGACATGCAGAAAGTTTTCTATGTCGCCTAAAAGGAATCACCAAAAGGTGAAGCCTACTGCTAAGCCACGCAGAGTCCTAGGAGAGAGTTGTAAATGTAAAGCCGACTGGAAAAACTGCAATGATGTAAGTGACGCTGACAGGATGTCTACATTTGACGGGTTCAGGGCTCTTGGATCCTGGAGGCTAAAAGATTGTTTGTCAGAAACCTGGTTACTGTGATCAAGCATGATGCACATAAAACGGTCTTCAAATATTTCCTTCAAACTGGTGACAAGAGGACAGGCGTTTGCAAAGTGTTGTTTCTCAGCACCCCGGCTGTTGGAGAATGGTCTTTGAGGAACTGGTGCCTAGTGCAAACTGCAGTCACTCCTGAAAGAAAGCGTCGGACATGGCATGACCGTGGAGTGGAACAGAAGCGCTACTGTCAAGAGTTTTTGCCGAAACTCAATAAAATGCCATCACGTTACAGCAGGAAAACGACCACCAAACAATATCTATAGAGACAGTTTCATTCACTCCAGAATGTCTTCAGCGCCTACACAGAAACCTGCATCAGTGATGGTGTGGCACCTTTATCACGACAAGCATTTTCGAATATATTCAACATCAGCAATATCGGCATCTTCCATCCACGAAAAGATCACTGTGACACTCGTGTCGCCTATGAAAAAGGCAATCTAGAGCAAACTCTGTGGAATGCTCATCGACAAAAGAAAACAGAGGCTCAGGAAGCAAAGGCTCAGAACAAACATTTGGCCGAGAATGACCAAGACATTTTGCTAATTTCAATGGACCTGCAAGCATTTCTCCTATCTCCTGCATCCAGAGCGTCAGCAATGTACCTCAATGATGGGCCTGATTTTACAAGAAGGATTAAATAAAATTTTCAACTAGATAAATTCATCCAATATTATATTTTGTCTATTTGCGGTGTTAAGAAGTTCCTAGTGTGAGTTTCTATTGTATCAGTGCTTAAAATATGCATGTCACCTTTTGCTTTCTTCTCCTTTTCCTGTAACAAATGTGTTACTGTACTTTGAAAAAAAAAATAATTAAAAAATAAGAAAAAAAAGCAACCAAAACAAAAAAAAAACGGAAAAAAAAGCCTCAAATTTCTTTTCTGGGACCAGTTGATGATATAATGAGGAAAACTCTTTGGTCAATCTCTGATTCTGAGGTCTGAACCCTATTGACTGATGTATACAATAGGCTAATCACTTTTTGCCACCTGTCAGTCTTGTGCGTCTCGGGGAGTCCTATCACCATCCACAAGCAACGCATCTCGCGCCGAGCTGCTCACGGAGTCGGCGGACCGGGAAATCTGCCTCGAGCAAAGCTCTTAAAACCACTTTGAGAGGTTCGCTTAGAGCAATTAAGCGACAGCAAAACTCGGATCTCTTCAAAATGATAATTATCGTTACTTGTAATGGTACTTGCCAACATATACGTATTTGGCATTACTTAATAGGTATAACATCGGACATTTAGTCCATTTTATTGATTAGGGTTGCCGCAAAAATTTTCTGAAACTGGCTTACCAGGTTTGCTTGGAGCACCGTCGATTTCGAAATTTAAAGGCAAAAAAAAAACAACAACAATTCAAGGTAAAACAGCATATTTCGCAGTTACTCACCCGACCAGATTAATTCAGTTTTGGGTATTTCAGAAGGTTTGGGGAATGTGACACAATCTTGGCCTAGGCACCAGAGGGATAATTGCCACCAACTTAACTGTTAGTGTATCGGCTGAATTGGGCAATAAGGGTGAAATCCACTCAAGGGAGCAAGTTGTTATATGGATTTTTAGAAATCTAAACATGTCTGGTTTATGAAATCAGGTGATACCGACAGCATTCGTGATCGAGTAGGTTTTTGGGGAAAATGGAGGTCTCATATACCCCACCCTCTTTACGCACTTATGCTGATTCTGCTTTTTTCCATACACCATAATCCATGATTAAACGTGGTTTTATTGGATTAAATGAGCCCATAATTGATATGCAATCGCTCTGTGCTGGGTAATGATTTTGAAATAGCAGTAAACTGAAGAAGGTCTTTTCGTTTATCTCAATGTTTATTCACAAAGAACAACGATGAAACAACAAGATAGGGACATTATCTATGGAATAGACAAATACAGATAGACATAAATAATAATGTAAATTATTCTAAGTAAATCTAAGTAAATTAATACTATATTATAATGCAACTACATGAACATATAACTAACATATAAACATATACATATATGACTGCATAACCCTACAACCCCCCCCCCCCCCCATGTTTATATGTCTTTACCCCGACGTGTACGTCTACCCCCATCTTCAGGTGAGATTATGTTTTCTGCGTTCCCTGCGGAATTGAAAGATTTCAATCGTTTGAGCATGGTGGGTTCTATTTTGGCTGTAGGGGTTGAGTTGTTAGTGAGTCCGCTGTACCGGGTGGAACAATTCCCACCTCTGGCACAGGAAACGTGTTAACCGGTTCGATCTCATGTTCATGAGTACCAGCACCCGTTTCCGGGAAGATCTCAGGTGTTTGTACAGGTGTTGTAAGTATGGGCGACCCTACTGAGTAATTGTTGGTTGCTTACGATCCCTGTTTTCGATATTTGGTGTCCCTGATGAACTAGCTAGCGATGGTGGACCAGAATTCACAGCAAGCATTACAAAAGACTTTCTTGAAAAGTGGGATGTGAAGCATAGGATATCGTCAGCCTACCACCCACAGTCAAATGGGCGTGCTGAAGTAGCCGTCAAGTCTGCGAAGAGACTTTTGCGGTCAAATGTTGGAGCAAATGGTTCATTGAATACCGACAAACTCCTTAGGGCACTACTGCAATTACGCAACACCCCAGACCCCGATTGCAACTTATCACCGGCTCAAATAATCTTTGGCCGACCTATCCGAGGCTCACTTTCATTTGTCAATCGTTTGGAAAAATTTGCGAACCCACACATTAGACCAACATTTCAATTCCGCAGGGAACGCAGAAAACATAATCTCACCTGAAGATGGGGGTAGACGTACACGTCGGGGTAAAGACATATAAACATGGGGGGGTTGTAGGGTTATGCAGTCATATATGTTTATGTTTATATGTTAGTTATATGTTCATGTAGTTGCATTATAATATAGTATTAATTTACTTAGATATAACATTATTATTTATGTCTATCTGTATTTGTCTATTCCATAGATACTGTCCCTATCTTGTTGTTTCATGAAGAAGGTCTTTTCGTTTGTCTCAATGTTTGTTCACCAAAAAAACGATGAAACAACAAGATAGGGACAGTATCTATGGAATAGACAAATACAGATAGACATAAATAATAATAACCAACTTCATCAGAAAGTGACTAGGCCTACCACGAACAATTAACACATCAGCCCTGTACAGGCAGAAAGGCGCGCTCCAGGTGCCACTCACTTCAATCGTGGAGATCTACAAGGCAGGAAAGATCAGGACAGTGATGATGCTGAGGGAGTCGAAGGACCATAAGATCAGCGACAACCCACCGGATGTCAGAACGGCAAGAAAATGGAGGGCGGAGGACGCGGCTGATGAGGTCATCTCTGTGTTGAAGCATGGCGACATTGTTGGTCCTGCACAGGCAGACAGGCTGGGACTGGGTAGTGGTGACTTCAAGCCCTTTGGGAAAATGTCACAGAAGGAGAGAAGATCAGCTGCAGCAGGGCAAGTGCGAAAGATGGAGGCGGAGAGGCGGGAAGTTCATCTAGTTCAGTGTGCTCAGCAAGGACAAGTGACGAGTTGGGAGGAGCATGTAGTGGAAAGAAAGATTGGGTGGAGTGAGGTATGGGAGTGGAATACTTCAAGGCTGAGCTTCCTTCTTCGGGCTACCTACGACGTTCTGCCTTCACCGGTGAACCTGGTCAGATGGAAGGCCCAGGAAGATGTGAAGTGCAGGTGCGGAAAGCTAGGAACCATGAAACATATCCTCTCAAACTGCCACTTAGCGCTGAACAGATACACGTGGAGGCACAATGAGGTGCTCAAGATTCTCACAAAGACAGCAAAGGAACAGGTGAATGAGGGAAAGTACGCTCCTAAATCGCAGGACCACGGACTGAGAAAGATCACGTTCGTGCCGCAAGGAAGTAAGGTGCCTGAAAGAGAGAAGACAAGCAAAGCCCCTGCTGACCAAAGTGATGGCCAATGGGAAGTGTCTGCTGATCTAGAAGGCAGCAAGAAATGTTTTCCCATTCCAACAACAAAGAAGCCTGACTTGGTGTTATGGAGCGAAGAAGAGAAAGAGGTACATCTGGTAGAGCTGACGGTGCCTTATGAAGACAATATCAAGGCAGCACACGAGAGGAAGGAGAGCCGCTACGAAGCTCTTGTCGAAGAATGCGCGGAGGCGGGATGGAAGGTATCGCATTTCCCAGTCGATGTCGGATGTAGAGGCTTCATTGCAGACAGCGTCAGCAGGTGGATGAGAGTGGCTGGACTTGGCCCAAAGAAAGGAAATGCCATGAGGAAAGATCTACAAAAGACCGTAGAAAGAGCAAGCCATTGGATCTGGTTGAAGAGAGAGGATACCACCTGGAATGAGTCCTGACGGTTGACAGTAGAGGCACACAGTCGAACTGGCAAGGAGACCTCACATCAGTGAGGGGGCTCGGTGCGTCATTAAAATAGCTGTAGAGAGGTAGAGCCCGAAACAGCGACGCATTCTCTCCTGATGATCTCCACGCCAGAATCCGGTCTGCGGAGCATTCGGCTGTCAGCAGCTCAGGGGGCTGTTTTCAAAGTACCTAATGTTATATCTAAGTAAATTAATATTATATTATAATGCAACTACATGAACATATAACTAACATATAAACATATACATATATGACTGCATAACCCTACATAAACAACAATACTGTCCGGTGGGGCCACGCTGACCAACACACACGTTAACAAATAAACCGAACATAAGTGTACACTTGATATATTTACCAACATAACTTAAAGATGTAGATGTCGGACTATTTCTTGATGAAACAGGGCTGCTGACATCTTGTGATATGGAATTTTTGAAGTCCGAATTATGAAATGAGGTGATAGCAATCAAGTTGTCAAGTAGCTTTTTAGGAGAAAGGGGGGGGGGTCTAAAAAACAATATAGGCTCTGCATTCGGCCCCTACTGAGTAATAATTTTGATTGAAATAGCACTAAACTAAAAACATGGCCAGTGCAAACACTGGCAAATATATGTGATAACAAATGCACGAAACACATATGAACACATTGTGTATTCAACTTACACTAGTAAAATGTCTTAAAGATAAACTTAACGTGTTGGGCTATTTCTGTGTGAGACAGGGCTGGGGACATCTTGCCGCAGTAGTTCGACTAGCCTTTTAGGTAACAAGAGGGTCTAAAAGACCCCACTTCCTTACTCAATGGAGCAGCTTTTGGCGCCATAGTCGATGATCAAATGTGTTTTTGTTGGACTAGATGAGCTCATAATATAGGATTATACAATCTCCCCTTGCTGAGCAATGATTTTGGAATAGCACTTACCAACAGAGCTGTCCAGTGACCACACTGACCCAAACACAGCGTTAACAAATAAACAAAACACATTATGTATTCAACTAGCATGTCTTAAAAATTTGTGAAAGATGGCTGGGGACATCTTACCATATGATTTTGCAGAGAGCTAAACATGTCTCATTTGTGAAAAGAGGTGACAGCAATCGTGATCGAGCAGCTTGTTAGGAAAAAAAGACCCCTCTCTATTTAATCTGTTGAGTAGCGTTTGCTCTTTGATCACACCATAATCCATGATTGCATTAATTGATTGTGTTAATTTAAATAAGCTCATGAGATATACAATCTCCTGCAGCCCAGTAATGATTCAGAAATGGCACTAAACCACGGTGCTGTCCATTACGACCATACTGACAACACACACATAAAAGATATGATTATGAAATTTGTCCAACTTTCACCATTAATAACTCTCAAAAATTGCCGATCAAAGTCTGTTTTTCATATGTCTGTCTTCTACTAACCAAGATTTGGTAACGATATCAATTTGCCCCCGCATGCGGACCTATTATAGGTATGCCAGCTGATGAAAGTTTTGAATATTAATTTGGGACGATAGTTTACAATGTTTGACAAGTGGGCCTAATATACTGGCAAGAATCTTGCGTATTCCAGTCGATCGTAAGCAAAGCACTAGGATAATTATCATCTCAGGCACAGCATAGAGAATACCGAAGAAACCAGCTCCTTTCTCTCACAGCTCTGAAGATGCTAAACAAGATGTCTTCTACTGTCTGAAGATACGAAATAGAAAACAGGAGGTTTCGATTTTTCTTCTTTTTTTTTTTTGGTTTGTTATTGTTGATATGAATGAAGTAATATTACCATGAGGGAAAAGCGACAAGAAAAGCATCATTTTCACAAGGCAAGAGATTAAATTTTCTCATTGACACAAGTTGCCCCGAAACTGGCTTTTCTGGTTAAGTACGAAAGTAGATAGCGAAGTTGATGTAATCTTGCTGGATGATTTTCTTAAAACCAGAATTTGAACCCTTTCCAGTCCAAACGATGGGGAATCTTAAAACACAGCTGTGGATTCGAATGGTTCGATTGTAATTTTTCCTACACAGAGTAGCTGTAATAATTGTGTTTTCTGCATTGGTTCCAAATATCCCGGGGTCCAACATCCTGAAAGGATTTGCCGATTAGGTATAACACTTAACACATGGTGTGAGAAGTACAACAGGGACCATTATGTTCTGAATTTTCTAGCTTTCAGCTATCGTGCCTGGTCCATCACAGTGACTGTTACATCTTTCCCACTAAATGTTTTACTTAGTGTACCTGCCAAAAATGAAAATCAGTGTTTTTTGGATAGAAATGGACTTCCACGCTGTTGTTGTTTTTTTCATATGAACAAAAACCACCTGGCAGAGAGGCGGCACCTCAAGTCGACGTTTTGCTTCAACGTATCCATTTTGAGTTGTGTTCTCTAGAAAGTCCAGCCATTTGAGTTCACAAGGATTCCGGATTTATTGTGCTTGGCATATTTTTCCTTCCAAACTGATGTCAGGTGAAGTGGGACTGGCATGAGTAATTGAAAAGTGAAGCTGCCCAAGTCCACGAAACAACCAAAGTTTGGCATGAATATTTTTGTCTACCTATCGATCACATACCCATGGCATGTTTTCAGCCCTTTGACATTCCCATCTAGTGTAGTCTTCCATAACAAAGTAGCCCAAATCCATCTTTTTGAGCAGGGCTAATATTATAATACATGTATCATGTAGTCTGATGTTGGGATTTGAAATTTGGATCGAATTAGCCCACGAAAATTCAAAACAGCGAGGTCTTCTTGGCAACGAAACGGCTTTGCTGATTCTTCTGTTTTTAACTGGATCCTAAATTCAGTGATATTGGTTAAAATCTGTCGTGGTAAAGAGTTATAAAAGTCACCTCCATGTACGATTTTATAATCTTGGTAATACGTCATGGCATGATGGGCATTTCTAAACAGCACCGCTCCATTTAGTGAAGATACGAGTGTGCAATAGACCGAACTGTGAAATAGATACAATATATACAGTCTTCGCCAAATTTGACCTCTACTGACCAAGATCTATCGTTTGGTAACGGTATCAATTTGCACCCTTGAGTGGACCTCTTAAGGTATGCCAGCTGATACACTATGTTACTTAATTGTAACCTGTGAATGCTATGTTTCTTATGCACTTGTACATTTCTTTCCCATAAGGAAAGTCGAAGAGGCTGTACAATAGTTTATTGACAAAGACTTTCAAAGCGGCTGGTGCCACCTCCCCACTGGCACATACATTAGAAGTTCTCTACAAACCAGTCCAGCCATTTCAGACCTGGACAACCTGTCAGAGTTTCCCCAGAGACACCCATTTTGTACACTAGCTTCTGGCAACCACCTCTGGATCTCAACATGACAACCTGCAGATCTGGGACATCGTTGAATACCTTTCCTTGACCTTGGACCACAATCAAGGGAATGGATGGACTTTGCATCAAGACTTCTCCATCTGGCATGATGGCTACAGCTCTGGTACCGAAACACCAGCTCTCACTGACAAGCACGGCGCATGCGCTGATGCTATAGGATAGGTTGGCTGCTGTTCTAAGTTCCGATTCGCTACCATACTGGACTTGGTTGCTTGGAGTCACCCGCAAGATTCTCCTCCAATTCCGAGTGCTGAGGAACCATTTGACGACATGTCCAGATCCGTTGTCCACTATCTGATGAAATGTCGATCCTTCCCACGTGATTTTCTGTTGCATCTGGACTCCATCACTATTGATTGAGGTGTACACCATTCTAGCCGCATGAGGTAATTCCAGGTACTTGTTTGGTGCATCAATGTAGGATTCGGTTACCCCAATGACGTCTTCGTCTGTTAAAAGCACAAATAGAACATCAAATGAGAACATGTCATCTACCACCACTCGCACAGGCCGTCCTTCATCATTGATCTTGGCTTTGACATATTTCATTACATCCAATTTGTTTTGACCTCCTTCATACCAGCAGTTGTCAAAATATGTGGTGCGCTGTTCATATGTCAGTGAGCTAGCGGAAACAGTATCACTGAACCAAATCTGCACATTTGTAGCTGCAGGCCCTTTATTACGAAATCGAACCATTGCATAACGAAGAGGTCGCAAAATGCTCAAATAATTCACAGACACTATTTTGGAATTGTAGTACCAAATATCTTGACTGCTGGTGTCCAGCTCCATCACTGAATATGTTCTGGTTTCTTGTCTGTAACCTTTCCGGAAATATAGAGAGCTCTGTTCGGTTTCATCTGGTAAGAGGGAAATAAAAACGTAAAACTATGTATGTATGTATGTAATTATGTAGGTATGTATGTATGTATGTATGTATGTATGTATGTATGTATGTATGTATGTATGTATGTATGTAGTCTGATTGAAATAACGTACAAAATGTAATGTCTATTGTACGGAATATATTGGTGTGTTGTACAGCTGAAGATGGTTGAATATGTGATTATGTAAATGGATGTATTCATTGCATGTAAAAATCATATAGTCAATAAAGTTCTTGAAATATGTATGTATGTATCAATGTATGTATGTATGTATGTATGTATGTATGTATATATGTATGTATGTATGTATGTATGTATGTATGTATGTATGTATGTCATGCAAACATTCACTCATCCAGTACTGTTTTTATAAATGCAAATATCAACGATGCTATCATTAAATTTGCTATGAAAGGGAGATTACAATTGTTAGAAACAAACGCAAACATGAACAAATACTACCCACTGTCCTTTCAAAGATCATGTCCCTTGTGTAATCAGCCTTATGACACCAACTCACATATACTTAATGGTTGCCAGAGATTTAAAGGTTTCTACACAGAGAGACACGACAAAATTGTAGACTTTTTATTTGAAAATATCAACAAAAAACTTGCAAGTGATCAGTGCATTATCAGTACAAACAAATGTGTCAATGTTGAAAACAACATCCCCAACAAACCTGATATATTGATTATTGATGAGAAAGAGAAAATTGTGTTTATAGTGGAAGTCTCTGTTCCCTTTGATAGGTTTATTGATATTTGTTTTAATGAAAAATTTCTGAAGTATTTACCACTACATAATCATTTCAATGATATGGGATACACAAGTAAAATCATTGTCTTTATTGTGGGTTCACTGGGGACAGTGCACAATAAGTCAGCATCAGGTTTGAAGTTGTTGGGTTTCACTAACAGTAAAATAAACCAGTTTTGTAAATTCATGAGTATCAGTGCTATTATTGGGTCACACAGGGTCTGGAAGAAAAGATATCATTTAATCTAATTCATCTCTAACAATATTTTGTCATATACAGTAGCTTTCAGTGGTGCATTCACTCCCTTTTTTCTTCGTTTTTTATCAGACAAAAGGCTTTTATCAATGCAATGCATGTTGGTTATTCCATACACTATATTACTACTATGCATTCTCATTACAATGCATGTTGGTTACTCCATACACTATATTACTATTATACAGTTTCATTGTATTACACTATTTAAGTTGTTGGTATGCTTGTAAGCTGATATATTATGTTGAATATGTGATTATGCAATTGGATTGTTCATTGCATGTGAAAAATCATATAGTCAATAAAATTCTCGAATATGTATGTATGTATGTATGTATGTGTATGCGTGCGTGGGTGCGTGGATGCGTGTGTGTGTGCATATGTATGTATGTATGTAGGTATGTATGTATTCTTGTCAATTATTTCAAAGAAAGATGCAGAAATCATTTCAGGGAGGAAGCTAATACAAAACTTAAACCTACCACAGTAACACTATTTTCACAAAGATGTAATGTATTTGTATGTTGTATCTGTACCACTTCCCATGTATATGTATGTATGTATAATATATGTATGTATGTATATATGATCTATCTATCTATCTATCTATCTATCTATCTATCTATCTATCTATCTATCTATCTATCTATCTATCTATCTATCTATCTATCTATCTATCTATCTATCTATCTATCTATCTATCTATCTATCTATCCATCTATTATCAGTCTGTCTGTTTTTTTATCTAGTTGTCTGTCTGTCTGTCTATCTATCTATCTATCTATCTATCTATCTATCTATCTATCTATCTATCTATCTATCTATCTATCTATCTATCTATCTATCTATCTATCTGTTTATCTATCAGGCTGCCACTCTAAATCTAATAACAGGTTCAGTTCAGTAAGATTTAATGAAGGTTTTTATTTATTGGGCCTATTATGTCAATTGTCAATGAAAAGTAGAGAAAAGTAAACATTAGATAGTAAAATTAAACCAAAACAAAAACAAACAAAAAATCAATATGTCAACAGTTTGTCACATCAAGTGTCAAACTTTAGAACCTACTGCCTGATATTTCGAAAGAGAAATCTGTCACTTCTCGACTGTAAAACAGAACAGAACTGTCGTTCGTCTCCACAAAGGACGCCTCGGTACCGTTCGTGTAAACTCGTGTAATCTGTATGAAATTGCCTTCCGTATGCCTTGCTTCTCTCCTGGCTGGTATTGCGAAGTTCCTCGTGACAAAATCAAAAGACATAAATGGATAAGCTTCGGTCATCACTGGCGGGCCTCTATTAGACCTGGTGTAGGAGTAAATAAGCGTAACTCCGGCCTCGTCTCCAGAATTTCCAACCGTGTGTATTTTCATCTCAAAATGATATCGACCTCTAATGGGGATCCACCCACTATCACTGTGGAGTGGTACAGAATGTTCACAAAATCTGCCTGTCAAACCAACTGGACAAGACAGATTGTAGGCACCAGTGATGAAAACTGTACAGTTACTCTCCGAAGCGTAGGCAGGAATGACAGACGTTTTGTCCATTCCGGAAATGTGTATGCATGTCTTCTGTTCTTTTATGGTGACGCCAACAGCTAAGAAACAGTCTGGAGTATTGTAGCAGGAAAAAGCGCAATGCCAATAGGATAGGTCTGCCCTGCGGTTTAATTCTGTACCACGCAAGCCGTCTCCAATGTCAGGATCTGAACAGTTTATTTGTCTAAAGTGTACAAACTCAGGCTTTGATGAGCAAATGGCGTGAGAAATCAACACTGGTGTCATGACCCATCGTATCATGAGTGCTGCCATCTTTAGGCCAAACCGAATCCCCTGAAATCGCATCAAGGAAAACTTTTAATTCTATGATCGAAAAGGAGAGATGTATTCAAATTTACTTTCTCATTTCTCACACATCAGGTTGATCTTATAAGGGTTTAACATCCGCAGCCCTAAAAGACTTAAAATATCGGGCGACTGTTCTGAAATAACTTTAACCTCAAGAATACAAATAATTCATTTATAAAATTGCAGTTTTTACCTATTAAGTATACTCCAAATTAATGTTCATCATAATTCATTTGTCATGGGAACGTGATGAGATCCTGATCTCCTCAAAAAGGTTTACCGTGTGTTTATTTGTGACATTTTATGCATATGTATTTTCTTAACACTTTGAGACCCCGGCGGAATTTTACGGTTGGACCCCAGGTAAATTTGCGACAAACGAAATACCGCATTTGACTTTCTAAATCAATGACTGTTTATTTCGGCTTAGGGTCCGACTTTGTCGGCGGCTTGAGCCGGAAAATCCGGCTTAGGGGAGTCAAAGAGTTAAAATTGGACTAAAACGTGTCTCTATTTTTTTTGGCGGCTCAAACAATTGGAAATGAATAATATGATGTAAGACTTAATTGTGTCTCAACTGTGATAGGTCTTCATTTCAGGAAGTTGGCTGCCATTGGTATTTACACCTCACTTTTCTTGTTTTTATGTTTCTTTGTGTGGTCGGGGATTCCTTTTTTTTAGAATTTTGCTCGGGCAGCGGCCTTGTTTGGCCTGCTTTTCTCGATTTCTATCTACCAAAGTATCTTTAACGTCCGCAATATGCACACGGGCCTTTCGAATTTTTCCTTTTTCCGAGAAGACTAGGTGCTCGATCGTACCTACCATAGGATCAGGGACAGGAAAATATGGGAAAAATCCCAAACTTGCCTGCACCGACCGGGATGTGAACCCGGTACCTTCGGCATAAGAGGCGAGCACTTTGCCCCTAATTAATTGTATCTCAACTGGATGAATCCACGTACTTTATGGTAAAAAATTAAGGCAGTACATAATAGTTTCATAAGTTGTGGTCACGTAGTCAACAGGTTTTAGCTGCTTACATGTTCACCCTCTAGCTCCAATATAGTACGATAGTGACATCAGGATGTATGTATGTCAATACATGCTATATTGTGCCCCAGAGACCTGCGAGGTTATGAAGACTGATGAACAAAAGAAAAGTTGTAGACATTTGAAAGGAGTAAACCAAGGCAATGGCCGATGCATTTCAAGTGAAATTGTAAAAAAAAAAAAAAAGGCAAAGAAATCTCTTTGTTTGTATTTTAAAGGAAAATAATTTTAAGAAAAATCTGAATGAAATAAGAAATAAGGTCTTCTTAAAAAAAATATAAAAAATCATATTTGGAAAGTGGTCCAAAAATTCAAACTGTTTAAGATGAAACACGTTATTCTTTGGCATAACTGATAGTGGGCGAAACCAATTGAAAATTTTGCACTTTTCACTTTAACAAAAGGTTTACCAACTTATGCAGATATTTTCTTTTATTATTATTTTTTTTTTACCATTATATGACCATTCTGATGTGCGGCAATATTTTTTTCTTACCTATAGTATAACCAGAATGAAAAAAACCTGGACTGTTTATTATCTACAAAAAATAAATAAATAAATAAATAAATAAAAAGATAAATATCAATAAGGGAATTATTGATAAATAAATAAATAAATAATTAATTAATTAATTAATAATAACACCGTCACATCTGGGACAATAATAAGGGTGTATAATGTGTGAAGTGTTACCTCATCTGGAGAACGAAACTATTCTTAATAACTGAATCCAGTCTTAATTCGAGAGTGAAATGTAAAATGTTCGCTCATTGACATACTGATAGAATAGTACTGTTACTATTAAAAGAAGTGGCATCTCCCTTTGAAAATCTTTCTTCTTAATAATTCATCCAGTGTCATTTCAAATGAGAAATGTAAGACATCGGTTTCAATGCACAGTTAGAGCAATGTTAAGGCTTAGAAAATGCCAATTGTCATCTCCCTCGGAAGATTGATGTTAATGCTGAAACTACTGTCATTTCATGTGTAAAATGTAATATGATTATGCTCTTTCTTAATGCTCGGATAGAAATGTGTTAATACTTAGAAAGTGTCATCTCCCTTGGAAAACTGCTCTCAATACTGAATCCAGTGTTATTTCAAGTGTGAAATGTAAAATGTCCGCGTTTTAATGTTCGGATAAAACCGTCTTAATCTAGGAAAGTCATCTCAGTTGAAAAAAAACAACTATTCTTAATAGTGAATCCAGTGTCATTTCAAGTTTAAAGTATAGAATTTGCGCTTATTAATGCACGGATAAGACAGTATTAGAAATAGAAAGTATTATCTCACTTAGAAAACTGTTTTTAATACTGAATTTTGTGTTATCTCAGATGTAAAATGTAAAATTTGAACTTTTGAATGCATACACAAAGAACAAAGTCTTCGGACCAGACAAGTGTCACCTCCGTAGGGAAAGAGAAGACACACCCAATTCATTTACGAACACAGTGATTATCTCTTAGACCTATATGGAACGCCGATATTAAATCGAACCATTTTCTGTTCTTGGGTTCCGAGTTTTTCCACAACCCAGGGACGTCAGCACAGACTCACTGAACAAAACAAACTGGATAACAACGGCAGCTGAGCCACAGAAGATGTTGGAGGCACTGGAAAAGAAGACAGCTGGCGCCGCGGAGAATGATCAGCATCTGTTTATGAGCAGGCACCACGTCTGAAAATTGTACTGATGGGCTAATGTATAGCTTACCAAGAATCGCGATTCTTGGGTATATCGTCGTCGGGTATCGTTGGTACCGCTTATGGATCTGCTACCAAATGGACGTTGGTGCAAAAGGTATCCTTTCTGATACTAGTTGGGTGTATCAAATAATATCTTGTATCAGTTGGAGCTAGCTGACAGCGAAGCCTCATGGCTCTTCTGATACCTGGCGATATCGCTGGACCCTGATTCTCAGATAACTGATATCTTCTGATACCCATTTATGTATAATAGAAAGGACTCTGATGTCGCCTTTTAATATTACTTCTGCACTATTATCGTACCAAGCATTTTTCCTTAGGTGGGGGGGGGGGGGGGTGCAGCAAAAGGGGTATCGACAAAGTATCAAGTTTGGTATAGTAGTAATACTGGTATCATCTTTTCATGTATCATGGAATCATTTCATACGTATCGATAGTATCGGTCATTATTGTACACCATCACTGACTCCTCACCCCAAGGCAAGACCTCGTTCGCAAATAAAAGCTGGCGTTTATCATCAAATGTGTAAGATGTTAAGCGTAACAAAATCCTCAGTGTCACTGTGACCAGATACTGCGCTTTGTTGAAAGCTCTGTGGCTTATTTAATATTCCTCCCACGAATCTCGCGTATGTCTATTGGTAGTTCGGTCTTTGCGAGGCTAGTCTCTCTCTCTCTCTCTCTCTCTTTCTCTCTCTCTCTCTCTTCTTTTTCTTTCTCTCTCTGTTTATCTTTCTTTCTTTCTTTCTTTCTTCTCTCTCTCTGTCTCTCTCTCTCTCTCTCTCTTCTTTTTCTTTCTCTCTCTGTTTGTCTTTCTTTCTTTCTTCTCTCTCTCTCTCTGTCTCTCTCTCTCTCTGTCTGTCTCTCTCTCTCTCTCTCTCTCTCTTCTTTTTCTTTCTCTCTCTGTTTGTCGTTCTTTCTTTCTTACTTCTCTCTCTTTCTCGGTCTTTCTCTGTCTCTGTCTGTCTCTCTCTCTCACAAACACACACACACGCCTACGCAAGACCATCCAGATTGCATTGACTGATTGAGCACAGCAGCAGGGTTTACTAATTCACATATTCTCCTTTCTTTCTTTTCTTTTCTTTCTTTCTTTCTTTTTTCTTTCTTCCTTCCTTTCTTTCTTTCTGTCTGTTTTTATTGTAGGCCTACCGTATTATTACTACTAGATGAGATAACTTTGCTCCCCACATTTCTATCTCTGTCCCTGATCTCTCTCTCTCTCTCTCTCTCTCTTTCTCCCTCCCCCCTTTCTCTCTCTATCTCTCTTTCTCCCTCCTCCCTTTCTCTCTCTCTCTCTTTCTCCCTCCTCCCTTTCTCTCTCTCTCTCTTTCTCCCTCCTCCCTTTCTCTCTCTCTCTCTTTCTCCCTCCTCCCTTTCTCTCTCTATCTCTTTATCCCTCCTCCCTTTCTCTCTCTCTCTCTTTATCCCTCCTCCCTTTCTCTCTCTATCTCTTTATCCCTCCTCCCTTTCTCTCTCTCTCTCTTTCTCCCTCCTCCCTTTCTCTCTCTCTCTCTTTCTCCCTCCTCCCTTTCTCTCTCTCTCTCTCTCTCTCAAATAAAATGTGCTTAGCTGCGTTTCTGAACTTCCCTCATCAGCTTAATAATGCCATGTCAAAGACCAGGCCTGGTCCCTCCAAAACTGAATGAACTCAATTACAACTAAGCTAAATGTTTCCTATATTGAAGGGTGATTCAAACTTGAACCCAGGGCCAAAGTACGTACTACATTTACATCAAACACATATTATTATCTCGAAAAGTGTGTAAACAACTGAATGATACTTATTAGGAGTGAGGTAACCACTTGCACGACAAAACCTCAAAATCGGCAAAAAGGTCCCATACAACAATACAGCAAAATTAGTACCATCGATATAATTCCTTGTGGTGGTTAAGAATCCAAACTCCTTCTGCACATGACAGGTCGCGGGACCTGCCCGGCGACCTGCCCGGCCCCCACTAGCTAGTCACTGGTCAGCAGTGTTCTGTGTATGCTCTCACTCTCATGCAGTTTGGATATGACAGAAAACGACCGGGTGTGTCAGGCCTGGAATGGGCCTTAAAAATGTCGTTATGTCTCAAATTTTGATATAAAGGTCATCTACGAGCGCAATGGTCATTGTATTTCAGCATTTTGACTAGGGGTAGCCAAGAAAGTGAAAATTTCAACATTTCCCTAGATACACATTTATGCCAAGTCACCAAAGATTTACAAGTTGATAGGTAGAAAAGCGTGCTTTATTTCATATGGAATTTCATGCAAAGATGAAAAGCTGTAGTCATACAGATTGTAGACGCCAGACTAGAAACACTTCTTTTCTCCGTAATTTTACTTTTTCTGTGTCCCCAGGGAACTGTAAAATTGTGCAATTGACAAATTACATTCATATTTCATCGGTCCAGTGCCGGGTAACGACCATACAAGACAATGTACTCGTATGTCATGAGGACGCTGCTGTACTTGTCGGTCGTTAGATAAGTTAAAGTAGAAACCTGTCATTCCATTGCACTGCAGATTCAATAATTGATCAGAAACTCACAATAATCAGTTGTGGCAGCACATTTGACATTCAGGTTCAAATATTTTGGAAATAATTATTCTTTCAAGGCAATATATGTCTTTGATCAGACCACATACAATGGGACATTATTAATATTGTTTCAGAGTTTTTCTCGTTTACATGTCCTGACGATAAAGACGAGAACAATTCTGAACCCGTTCTGCCAATGAATTCACACAGATGACGTGTTAGCTTATTATTAAAAATTTCAAAACGACTGCTGGAGTCTTTCATTATAGTCCATTTTGTAAATCATGATTATTGTGTCTTCACACTAAGCCAGAATGTCACTTTGTCACTTTGAAAAAGTGTAAAATCAATATTGTTATGTGTAACTTTATTTAACTGTCTCTAATGTTTCACCCAGTTGTGTATTTATCTATTCACGCTTCGGGCAATCTTTTGAAAAATTTAATGTTGTTAAGATGGTAAAATAGACAATGAGTTAGTTTTAGTTTGCTCCTTTTGTAACCCAGCCCATGTGAAACAATAGTGACAGACGTTCAATTTGGTACAGTTTTGTTCGCCTAGAAACGAGTTCTTAGCGCCCTGTAGCACAAGAGACCAAAACAAAAGCAAAATTACAGATGAGAACAGAATAATGAAGCAAAACACTCATTGCAAAAATTTCTAAGGATAATGAAATATCGGCACATTGGTAGTTTGTTTTTCAAGTCAGTAGACTCTTGAAAAAGAAGTGGGGGGGGGGGGAGGGAGCGGGTGAGAGAGAAGGGAGAACTGGAGATAGAGAAAGAAGAGAAAAAATAATGGAGCCACCTGTTACCTCATCTAGTACACTAAAGAGACAGAAAGGCAGATAGAATGGATAAAATGTACATGCCATGTTCTACCCAATACTCAGCTGTGCTCACTCAACTCACTGCAACTTGGATGATCCTGTGCAAGACATGTCAATAGGGGTGGAGCAAAGCAAGTCTCAAAACGCGTCATTTCATTACCGGTACTGTTTGTAAAGCCTCACTTCTGATATACCATTGTTTCGCTGATGAGGGATGGAAATAAATTGACCAAATTAAAAAAATATGAAAGAGAGAGAGAGCGGGGGGGGGGGGGGGGGAGAGAGAAAAGAGAGGCACACAGACAGACAGAGACAGAGAGACAGACACACAGACAGAAAGACAGGCATAGTAGAGTCACAGAGAGAAAAAGAGAGATAGGGAGAGAGATCGGCAGACAGACAGAGAGAGATAGAGGACAAGAGAGAGAGAGAGAGACCAGGCTCACAAAGACCAAATTATGAATGGGCAAAACTGCGACCTGGAAGAAGAATACTGCATTCGAAAAGCATGCCATGTTTTTGATCGATAAATCTTCCCTCTTCTTGTAGGTACCCTGGTAAGATCGCAACATTATTCATTTCAAAGGACCGAAAGGGTTGGAATTAGAAGAGGTCTAAGTGACATTTGCACTTAGATTCCTTGTAATTCTAACCCCATTAAATAAATTGAGGCGATTAGAATACAAGGGATCTAAGTACCGATGGCCTTAGACCTCCTGTAATTCTAAGCCCTTCAATTATAATTATATTGTTAAACGAGCGCACTTTTCACGTGTACCGGAGTGGATTGAAACGAGAATGTGACAAGGTGAGTTTTAAGGAGACAGTCAGCCCAGTTGCCGGAGAGGATTGTTATAGTGTTAACATTAACAATACAAGAGATGAATACATGCGCATCATTACAATAATGAACCATGAAGCAAAAGCTTCGCCATTGTTGGCAGGCGTGGTTCTCTTCGGGAATATAATATTTAGATTCCATAGAATTATTATATATTAAATTGTTTTATTGTTCAATTTTTTCTTCTGGTCTCATGGGTGACTACTGAAATTGGGGTGGGGGGTGGGGGGGGGGGGAGGGGGGGTTAACTCATCTCTTTATTGTTTACTGAATTAACTCTGTTATTGTCAGAATGACGTTCATGGAACCTGAGGCTTGGGGGTAACTCATCTCTTTAGGCTGAAACAGACCAGGTCTCTTGTCTCTGTTTCTCTCCTTGCTCACCCCTCCCCGACTCTCCCTTCCCCCTCCCCCCCCCCCCCGCATCCACCTGCCTCTGCCTCTCTCCCCCTCTCTCTCTCTGTCTGTCTGTCTCTCTCTCAACACTATACATGACCATTGGAAATTTGAACCCTGCTGATTTCGGTGGGGGGGGGGGGGGGAAGGGTGTGTGTTGTTCTGTTGGGCAGTTGATTTCGTTCTGTCTATCGGAATATTTGAAATAATAAGCTGTGGTTCTTTGAGAGAGTTGCATTTGGTTCTTTGAGAGAGTTGCACTTTGGTTTTTTGTATCAGTGAGAAAGAGAGACAAACAGACCGGACAGACAGATAGACAGAGGGTGAGAGAGAGATGCATTCTGGTTCTTTGAGAGAGGCCTGCATTTTGGTTCTTTGAGAGATATGCAACTTGAAAGAGGTGTACTCCAGTTCTTTGAAAGAGACAGAGAGCTGCAATTTTGGTCCTTTGAGAGAAATGCAACTTGAAAGAGGTGCATTCCAGTTCTTTGAGAGAGAGTTGCATATTGGTTCTTTGAGAGAGGTGAAACTTGAATGAGGTGCAGTCCAGTACTTTGAGAGAGGGCTGCATTTTGGTTCTTTGAGAGAGGTGCAACTTGAAAGAGGTGCACTCCATTTCTTTGAAAGAGAGAGAGGCCTGCATTTTGGTTCTTTGAGAGAGATGCAATTTGAAAGAGGTGCACTCTAGTTCTTTGATAAATCTGCAATCTGGGTCTGTGAGAGAAACTGTACTCATGGATTTTCAGAGGCAACTGCACTCTGGATCTTTGACTTTGAGGGAAACGTTCTGTCACGAGTGGAGTGAGTGCAATTAAGGGGATTGCTACAGAGCGGGTGTAGAGTAAGAAGGGCTCACGGCAGACAAGTAGGGAAAGACGGGAAAGGAGGAGAGTAAAATTAACGCACGTAGACAAGTAAGTTAAGCGTGCTGTTGTGAGTGGTGGGGGGTCTGAATGAGGCGAAAGCGCTGTATTACTATCACTGCTAGTTAGAAGGTCCTACGGAACGGACGCTAGTAAGAGCCCATCGGGCGGACATAAGGGGAGCAGTCGAGAGACCAGTGAGAGAGTTTTTCCAGTAATGACTGGTAGGTAGAACGTTGATTGATTATTATGATTGATGTATTATATTATATTCGTCTATTACCATGATGTAAATAAGTATATGTGAGGAATGTGGAAGTCCTTGATATTGGATATAGCAATGTGCGCCATGAGCGATAGATGAAAGTGAGTTCATGGATTTGTAGCGCGAGTGAGTAGTGTGTACTCCGATGGAGGTGTGTTACCGTAAGATGTGTGGTGAGTGTTACGATTTGGGGGTATGCCCTCGCGTGTTACGGGGATGGTTATATTATAAAACTATGTGTTCGACTGCATTTTAAACTATCGAGAGGTTTTAGAAATTACTCTGCCATACCATGCCACATACACTAATAACGATTTCGAGTAAGTTATATCAAGGACCTTGTAGGGCCACAAATTTATTACTTTAAATTCCTAACAATTTCGTCTATCTTTTACATATCAAAAAGACAACATCAGCAGCATCAAATGAAAATACTATAATACATAACTAGAAGTCTCCTCTAGATTCTTAAAGATTATATCATTCTAATTCATTCACAGTTTACTTATTACTTATTTATCTTCAGAAATATAGTCTGCCTACTATCTCACAAATAATATTCTCATGTCTCAGACGACAATGTTAACTCAGGTTAATTGCTTATAAAGGAACAACTCGTCACTGACGTAGTTAAGATAGATCTAGATCTGCTCTAGGATGGGCTGGCAATCCCCAGCCTCATCCAGACACATCAATTACAATTTACAAATGCGTATACCAGACACTCATTCTAGATCTAGTTGCAAGTAAAAAACATTGTAGTCTTGCATTCTTTTGTAGCACTTCTACTGGAAAATTAGGGTCAGATTCACGTTCATCGTCGAATCATTGTGTAGACACTTACGATTGGTTCCCTGATACGATATCAGGGAACTGGAGAAAATGGCTGTGGATAATTTCCATTGTCTATCAAGGACATAGACATGTCTTTAACAATCTCATGATTCTCTCAGGCCGAATCTTAAGCCGACGCCCTCGCAGATGGAAACGTCTGCATGGAGTGAAGAAACCTAAAGATGGCTCCGCTTATATCTTCTGCAATCCCCAGCGAACTGCTCAAATTTGATTGGTGCATCCATTTCGAGCTCAGCTCGCAGTCTATTAATAGTAACAGACAAAGTTAATCTAGGATGTCAAAAGCTTTCCTAAAGTCACTACACCCTCTACGTTTTATGTACGAATTTATTCACTCCTTACTCGCCCCGTCTTTCCTTGCTAAAGTACACCCAAACCACGGGGTCGAAAACTGCACCGTCACTGTTAATTTATCCATTCGTTCTATCTTGCCCCACCTTCTTTCCATCTCTAAGAAAAAGCGTTACAAAAACAAACTGTCCACGGGAATAGTTCAAGGACATTTGCACTGGCTAAAATCAATGATGCCATGACATAAACAACCCGTGACCCAGCACGGCAACTCTAGTCCTAACCCTGACATATCCCCCACCCCAGTGAAAATTTTAAGAAAAATTTACACGATAGGATCCAAGAAATCCCAAAGTTATTGTGGTAGGGGCTTAAGTAGTACTGTAGAAAAATGAGCCTTAAGCTTGAGAAGAAAAATCTAACTAAGAACGTGCATATTGGATGGACAAAAAGCATACAATTATTGATGCCACGTTCTATAGAATTTATCCTATTTAAACATTCTTACTGCACACAATCAAAATTCTGAGAACATCTATAATAATAATGAGTATATGACTGTATACTGCTGGGTTAAAGTATAACTATTCACAAATAATGAAGCCTTACTGAAGGAATAGGCTCATAATTATTTAGTCAACACACACAATTGCTGCTTATATACACATTCACACACAATATATTGTTAATTAAAATACTGTGGTATCCAATGGCAGCAGTAGCTCTGGTAGCTTGGTTTGCCATGTCTCCATCTCATTGACCCGCTGACAAGGGCGTCAGGTTTGCCAGAAGTTCAGGTCACAGTCAGGAATGACGCTGGTGGAAAGAGGATATTCACAAAAAAGGATTGTAAAACTGGTTCATAAAGTAATGAACAAGATAAATGTGAATCCATCCACCGTCTAGAATTGAGGGGGACAAGCACTATCCAACCCCAATACAAGACACAACACTCTTTAATAGGAATTTAAATGAGACGTGACAAAATATCAGCTTGGGAATTGTCACCGCCCGGGATAGACCGGATAACAAACCGGTATTCCTGGAGTGCAAGACTCCACCTCGTTAATCGAGCATTTTTAGCCCTGTTAGTCTTTAAGAATAACAACGGACGATGGTCCGTTTCAATTATAAACTCGGACATGAGTAGATATCGCGAAAATGCGTTTACAGCAAAAATGATAGCGAGGCACTCTCGCTCGATAATTGCATAGCGGCATTCCCTATCTAGCAACTTGCGGCTGGCGTATAGACATGGCCGCAAGGTATCGTCTCGTTCCTGTAATAACACAGCTCCCAATCCCTTGTCCGACGCATCAGTGCGGACAATAAATATTTGGTTAATATCTGGAAGTATGAGAATGGGGGAAGTGGAAAACAGTCGTTGAAAGGTACGAAGTGTATCAGCACATTCGGTTGTCCATTTCACTTTATTAGGAAAATTCTTTCTTGTGAGGTCCGACAACGGAGCTGTAAGCGAAGAAAAATTTGGAATGAATTTCCTATAATAGTTAAGAAAGCCCAATAAACTACGAACTTCTTTCTTAGTTCGAGGTGGTTGGAGCTTTAAGATGGTAGTTATCTTCTTGTCATCAGGAGTCTGAACGCCGTGGGCAATTGTATGGCCCAGAAAATTAATTTCATTATATCCTAAAAACACCTTACTGGGTTTCGCCGTAAGGCCAGCTCGACGAAGAGCAATAAAAACTTGTCGTAGGGCTGCGAGGTGGCCCGACCAATCGGTTTCATAAATACAAATGTCGTCAAAATACGACAATACGGAATTCATACCCTGGAGCAATATTGTCATCATACGTTCGAAAGTAGCAGGGGCTGTAAATAACCCGAAAGGCATATAGCGCCACTGCATAAGACCCAACGGAGTCTGAAAAGCGGTATATTGCTTGCTATTCTCATCAAGCGGAATTTGCCAATAGCCTTTGGAAAGATCAATTTTAGAAAAAATCGTTGCCCTCGCTAACTGAGCAAAAAGATTCTCCTGGTTGGGAATCGGTTCAGCGTCATATATCGTAACCTCATTAAGTTTACGATAGTCAATACAAAAACGCACGGTATCATCTTTTTTTTTCACTAAGACGATGGGTGAGTTATATGGGCTCGTCGATCGCTCTATCACTCCTAGGTGAAACATGTTACGTACCTCGGTTATTATAGTCTCCTGTGCGTGCAGCGGACGCGGGTATGGTTTAACAAAGACGGGTATATCCGTCTTTAATCTTATAACATGTTGTACCAAGGAAGTATTACCTGGTAGATCAGTAAAGACTGTAGTAAACTCGTTAAGCAAATCTCTTATATCTTGTCTTTGCGATTCAGACAGATCTGGATTTATGTTTACATCCGAAGTGTTTTCAGAAGATCGAAGTGCGGGGATTGAATTCTCTATCTTAATAGGATCATCATCGTCAACTGAAACCAAGGCCGCATTGGCCTGAGCAACCACATTTCGGCGATTATTCTGTCGATTATCATCGTCGGACAGGTACTGCTTTAACATATTTATATGGAAGACTTTGTCCTGTCCTCTAATCTTGATAAGATAATTCACTCGAGAAAGTCTCTTTAGAACTTTAAAAGGTCCCTTCCATGTAAGAAGGAGTTTATTTTTCGTCTCCGGAAGGAGAACAAGAGTTTGGTCTCCGGCGGCCAAGGTTCGCAGTCGGCTACCTTGATCACGATATTGTTTATAAAGACTAGCATGCGCAGCTGAAGATTTTTGTGCGAGCTGACATGCGTTAAGTATTCGATGGCGCAAGTCTACAACGTATTGATATGCAGACCACGTATCGTTGTCGTCGGTGTCTGATCCGGCGAATAAATCATGGAGTATGGCCATTGGACCACGCGGCTTGCGACCATACAATAATTCGAAGGGGGAAAAACCCGTCGATGCGTTCGGTAGTTCTCGGTATGCAAAAAGAATAGCGGGGAGTTGTCGATCCCAATCACTCGGTTTGTCGGCCGAAACTCGTGCAAGCATACTTTTCATGGGAGCATTCCAACGTTCACAGCAGCCATTAGACTGTGGGTGGTATGGAGATGTCAACGTTTGTTTAATCCCGACCAATTCCAAGACTTTCTTAAAAAGCTCAGAGGTAAACTGTGGACCTCTGTCCGATAAAATTTCAACCGGAAACCCAAGACGCGAAAAAATAGTAATAAGGGCTTCAGCGACATGATCAGCTGAAATGTCTTTTAGCGGAATGGCCTCTGGCCAACGGGTTGCGTAGTCAATGACAGAAAGTATAAAACGATGTCCTCTGTCTGACTTGTGTAGGGGACCAACTATATCTACGGCAACGCGCTCAAATGGTCTGGAGACCATTGGCATCTCCTGCAGAGGAGCTCGCGATGCTCTTCCTTTAGGAGTACGTCTCTGACATACGTCACATGTTGATACGAACCGGTTTACATCTGCGTAAATACTGGGCCAAAAAAATTGCGATAGTATTCGAGACTTAGTTCTGGCCTTTCCTTGGTGACCCGCCAAGGAAGTGTCATGCGCGAGACGAATAATGTCGCGACGAAAAGATCTCGGTACTACAAGTTGCATAATGGTCTCTCGCTTACTCTGAAAATTACGATATAATAAGTCATCTTTAATAAGAAACTTAGAGGTATCCGGTGCGGTAGGATCAACCTTAGCAAACAATTTTTAATGTTTCAATGTGGGATCTGAATGTTGCTCATCATGAAATGCACTAGACGTTATGTTCACTTCAATAGTAGGATTACTCAATGGACTGTCTGCTCGTCGACTCGATTGTAGGCGTGTTGTCGCACAAGCAACACTCTCATCCTCAGTCCAAATTTCCAAGTTACCGATAGGAAACTTATTTACTTGAGGTACATTCCCTATGATTATATCAGCCACTGGATTAGGCAGTACACATGCAGTAACAATACCTGTGAGAAAAGGTGTATCAATATAAATTTCTGCAAGACGGAATCGCTCCACAGATCCGCCAAAAGTAATACATGTTGCCTCTTTATCCAAAAATTGTGTTGGACGGACTAGTGACTGTCGAACGCCGATAGTCGTGCATCCGGAGTCACGTAGTGCAGAAGCGCGAATCGCGTTCACGCGGCCCTGGTAAAATGTTAATTCACCCAGTTCATATAGGGCGGACATGACTGGAATAGTCTTTGATTGCGATGAAGATTTAGAATGACCGTCAGTCTCATAAGGTGTAGATTTAACCGAGCAGGCATTTGCCGATTCCATTTTCACGTTACAAAATTTTTGTATGTGGCCTACCCTATTACACCTAAAACACATAGTACGATTAAGATCGTTTCCACGATAAGGAAGACTCTGCGGTCTATTATAATTATGATTATCATCAAAATGCACTCGTCGCGGCGGTCCCTGAGGCCGGTTATATTGTTGGCCTGGATAGTTGCCACGATAATATGGGCGAGGCTCGTAAAAAGAATAGCTCTGGTATCCTCGACGCGGGGATACATTACCTCGATTCGGAAAATCTCTCTGTCTAAAAAAAGGCGGCTCTGATTGAGAGCGCGGATTTGGGGCCTGACGACGAGTCGGCCTTGAACGATCGTGTCCGGTTGGCGCTCCTTTGCCTACGTTGGCATAACACGGTGCTATAGTTGAAGGCTTTGCCAAAGGACGATTTGGGTGGGCGGACGCATAACGTTCCGCGCACGATGTGATTTCCTCAGAGGATGTCGGTGCCCTCTCTTTAAGGTGGGCAACCAAATCGGAATGACATGCCGTATAGATTTGGTCCTTCAAGACCAAATCATAAAGTTGAAGATAATTTCCGGTAGTTACGTTCGCGAGCTCAATCCAGCGATCTAAGTAATGTTTCAATCGATTGACATAAGTTGAGAAATTTTCAGATGGCTCAGGTTTACATGAGCGAAATCTTTGATGAAAGCCATCCTCGGTATGCTGGAATCGCTTAAGCAGTGCTGTTTTAAGCTTGTCATAATCGTTGGCATCCTCTACTTTGAGGCTATGAAATACTTCTAAAGCCTTACCTGTTAGTAAATTAGACAGGCATGAACTGTACATTGCCTGCTGCCATCCGACGCATTTAGCGTGTAGCTCGAACCTATGTAAATATGCGTCGATCCGGTCGAGTTTTTCATTAAATGTGGGCAGTTTTGGTTTCTTAGCATACGTATTGCTGGCAGTAGTGGGGGTTACAAGCGATTGTTGCTCTAACTTCTTTATTGCGAGTTCATGCTGCCTTTCCTTCTCTCTCTCTCTTTCTTTTTCTCTTTCTCTTTCTTCTTTTTCTCTTTCTCTTTCTCTTTCCTTTTCTCTTTCTACTTCTTTTTCTCTTTCTCTTTCTTCTTTTTCTCTCTCTCTTGCTGCTAGGCGATCCTCACGATCTCGGTCTTGCTGTACTTGTCGTTCGCACCACGTTCTTCTGGTATGCCCAGAACTTTGGCAGATTCAAAGTATTTAAGAAACTCAGCCATGATATGTTAAAGTCTGTAAATAGTAAGTATTTACCTACTATTAAGGTATATCGCGGTATCAATTATATTATATGAACAGTTATTGTCTGTTAATATTAATTCAGTGTCTTATGTTAGCACTGCTTCGCGAAAAGAACGTTCTATCTCTCTCTGTAAATTACAGGCAGTATCACTTAAACTGCAAAAACTTTATCTCTCTCTCTCTCTCTCTGAATATGAATTCTAGTAAGGCAGTGCCGTCTATCCGTTGTTCCCACTGCAATAAAATACTATATATCGCCTCTAATGCGATAAATCAATATCTTGAGTGATCACTCTCAAAATTTATGTCTCTCTCAACGCGACGAACCAGTGTCCTCTGTTATCACTGTGAAAAATGAATCGCTCTCTCAATGCGATGAATCAAAAATATATCTCTCTCTCAACACGACAAATTTGAAATATCTCTCTCTTCTCAAAACGCGCACACGCAGTGTCTTCTGTTACCACTGCAAAATTATTGTCTCTATCTTCAACGTGAAATTGTCACGTGAACCAAAATTTATTATATCTCTCTCTCTCATATGTCAATACCAGATTACAATTCAACGTGGTTTTAGCACGTGAAACACCTCAGGCATATATTGTAAACATATCAATGTTAGTATAGTAGTTCAAAGTTTATAAGGAAGCAAAAAGAAAAACAATAAACAGGACGTATACTGACAAGTAAAACGAACGATAACAGACCCTACAAGTCCTAACTTATATTACAGACAGCTTAAGAAGGAAGACAGGAGAGACATCTTCCTAAAGAAAAGTGAGGAAGTAAGAAACGCCACAATCTATACGAATAATGGATCCCTAAAAGAACTATTCACAGAGAAGCAAATCCCCCCGAGTTATTATAAATAGCCACCAAGGCACTCCAATATCCTTCGTAATGGCAAAGAAGATATGCTAAACTATGACCCCAACCAACCTCCCGCTCTTAAACTAAACATATAGTAAATAGTAAAATAGCCTGGAACACACACAGAGCGGAAAGTACGTCGCCCTCCTCAAGACTGTTAGATAGATGATTCACTTATCTTTGTTTTTGAGGAATTCAGATGGTAATTATCCTTAATCCATAGCTCCAAGCCCAAAAAACTGTATTTCTGTCTGAGGTAGATCTGTACGGTGAAGGGGTTCCCTCGCCGGTGTCCACGGGTCAATGGGATGTTGAATTCACCATATGAAATTGAAACACAATGTTAAATTAATACAAATTGCCTAAAATCTATAATGAAAAGGACCTGAAAACATAGTATTACAAGAGTATAATATCAAATGATGGAATAAAAAATACAACAAGTTTTAAAAATGATTTATCTATGGCATGGCGTTACTTAAGTTCTTTAAGGGTCCCTCTCCAGTGTTACGATTTGGGGGTATGCCCTCGCGTGTTACGGGGATGGTTATATTATAAAACTATGTGTTCGACTGCATTTTAAACTATCGAGAGGTTTTAGAAATTACTCTGCCATACCATGCCACATACACTAATAACGATTTCGAGTAAGTTATATCAAGGACCTTGTAGGGCCACAAATTTATTACTTTAAATTCCTAACAATTTCGTCTATCTTTTACATATCAAAAAGACAACATCAGCAGCATCAAATGAAAATACTATAATACATAACTAGAAGTCTCCTCTAGATTCTTAAAGATTATATCATTCTAACTCATTCACAGTTTACTTATTACTTATTTATCTTCAGAAATATAGTCTGCCTACTATCTCACAAATAATATTCTCATGTCTCAGACGACAATGTTAACTCAGGTTAATTGCTTATAAAGGAACAACTCGTCACTGACGTAGTTAAGATAGATCTAGATCTGCTCTAGGATGGGCTGGCAATCCCCAGCCTCATCCAGACACATCAATTACAATTTACAAATGCGTATACCAGACACTCATTCTAGATCTAGTTGCAAGTAAAAAACATTGTAGTCTTGCATTCTTTTGTAGCACTTCTACTGGAAAATTAGGGTCAGATTCACGTTCATCGTCGAATCATTGTGTAGACACTTACGATTGGTTCCCTGATACGATATCAGGGAACTGGAGAAAATAGCTGTGGATAATTTCCATTGTCTATCAAGGACATAGACATGTCTTTAACAATCTCATGATTCTCTCAGGCCGAATCTTAAGCCGACGCCCTCGCAGATGGAAACGTCTGCATGGAGTGAAGAAACCTAAAGATGGCTCCGCTTATATCTTCTGCAATCCCCAGCGAACTGCTCAAATTTGATTGGTGCATCCATTTCGAGCTCAGCTCGCAGTCTATTAATAGTAACAGACAAAGTTAATCTAGGATGTCAAAAGCTTTCCTAAAGTCACTACACCCTCTACGTTTTATGTACGAATTTATTCACTCCTTACTCGCCCCGTCTTTCCTTGCTAAAGTACACCCAAACCACGGGGTCGAAAACTGCACCGTCACTGTTAATTTATCCATTCGTTCTATCTTGCCCCACCTTCTTTCCATCTCTAAGAAAAAGCGTTACAAAAACAAACTGTCCACGGGAATAGTTCAAGGACATTTGCACTGGCTAAAATCAATGATGCCATGACATAAACAACCCGTGACCCAGCACGGCAACTCTAGTCCTAACCCTGACAGTGAGTGAAAGGTGAACTAGTGTGTGTACGCTTCATGGGTTGTAAGGAGAGGTGGAGTGAATAAAAATGGTAGGGTATTATACCAATGTAATGTTATTCTTGTAGGTGTCGAGGACGGGCCGCAGAGCCACCTCGATGAGCACAGGGGATAGGCCAGCATAGGGCCGGAGGCCACACATAGGCCAGAAGTGAGGCTGTCAGTGCAGGACAGTAGAGGCACATAAAGTCGTGGCAGTCAGGCCACGGACAGGGACGTAGATATGAGCGTGAATGTGATAATGTACTATTGCCATGTTGAGGGGCTAGTGAACTAATAATGTACTATTGAAATGATAATGTCTATTGAAATGATAATGTGTTATTGCCCTGCTGAGGTGCTAGGGGAGTGCTAAGGTGTATGACAATAGGAAGGTGATATTGAGAGACTGCGGTGCCAGTGAATTATTAAGGTGCTATTAAGGCCCTGAGGGGAGAGGCTGAGGCCGAAGTGCCTTTAGGAGTAACTACCGGGTTGTGGATCCGAGGGAGAGTGTGTGTGAGAATAAGGCCGTTGTACGGCAGTTAATTGCAATAATATAATGTATGTAATTGCGCTATTATCTGTATAATTATGTTTAATAAATGTGTGAGTCTGATGGGTTGTTCTGTTAAGTGTTAACTTGTTTGTTCGTGATTGTTGTCCTGTCATAAACTATTACATCTCCCAGTCTGGGATTTGTGACACGTTCACTCTGGTTATCTGAGAGAAAGAGAGAGAGAGAGAGGATGGGGTAAGAGTGCTGCTCTTTGGTTCTTTGAGGGAGATGCAATCTGGTCTTGAGAGAGCTGCTCCCTGAGAGAGCTGCACCTTGTTCTTTGAGAAAGTGGCGCTCTGGTTCCGAGAGAGAGAGCAAAGGGGGGCGGGGCGGGGGGGGGGGCGGGGGGAGAAAGAAAGTTGCGCGTTTGCTCATTGAGATAGCTGCATTTCAGTTCCTTGGGTAATTTTCAATTTTGTTCTTTGAGAGTTACTTGTTTGTTCTTTGAGAGAGTTCCACTCTGGGTCTTTGAGAGCTGTGCATTTGGTTCTGTAAGAGAGTTCCAGCATATTTCTTGAGCGAGAGAGATGCAATTTAGTGTACTGAGAGAACTGCACTGTGTTTCTTTGAGAGATCTATTTCACACCAGTTAGGTGTGTGTGCAACGTAAGACAAAGGCTGCTGCGATCGGCATCTACCTGTAACAGGTTTTGAAAGTGGTTACTGTACTATGTATTGTCCTCTGCTCAGAGGAAACGTTGAAAATAACAAGCTGGAAATGCCCAGTGACTTATGTCTTACATACTGGAAAGCACTGGATTCAAAAATACACATAGTGTGGCGCCTTACTTTGAATGGTCACTGATTGATATGAGCTATTAAAGTGTGGGTCGAAGATGTGCATGATTAATTACAGATCGATCAATCAATTCACATTATTTACATGTACTAATATTTACCATTACCTTATTTCGTTACAGTCATGCGATCCACCTTTATTCACCGGTCTTGTCTTTCTTCAAAGACGGCGACCACCCTATTGAGCGGCAACTTCAAAGACGGTGAAATGGTCGCCGCCCCTTCCTTTGATCTATTCATTCAAGTTTACCGTTGGCGATTACATCAATGACAAAATGTCTGACTTCGGACGCAAAATCGACTCCGTTTGGGATCTAGGCTATTTCAAAGTGACCACTTTTTATTCGTCCCCAGACTCGGTGATTTTACTGGCACATAACTATAATTATATAAAGTAATAAAAAAAAATAGTTATTTCGAACTTTACAAAACCTAATTACTCTGTGCGAGCGTGTGTGTGTGTGTGAGTGTGTATGTGTGTGTGTGTGAGAGAGAGTTTTGTACACAGTAACCTATTCCCTGTATTTCCAAATCTATTAAAATAATTATGAGTTACAGGGTATAATACGGATTATATCATCGCTTTTCTCCACCTCTAGCAGAATTTTTCCGTTTTTTCAAGTGTAACCGACATATCCCGTGCTATAGATATCTTTTTCGAAAAAAAAAAAGTGACTTTGCCCAAAAATCAACTTAACGAGGTTCCAACAGGCGACCGATGATAAAGAAAAGTTTTTTTCGTACAAAAAAAAAAAAAAGAGCCCTAGGGGTGGCCCACACCCTCCGCTGGCCCAGGGCTCTTTACCAAGCATTTCCTCGTACATGCGGGGCGCCGTGCAATGGGTTTTATCAAAGTAGACCATACACACTGGCGATGACAAGTATTGCTGGGAGAACATTTCTACATGCTTCGCATCCTCTCCATAGGATTGTTGATTTTTTCATTGCGAGCCAGCGGTTATTATATTAGGAGTGTAGAAAAACGAAATGCTACCTCAAAATCTGCTACCATTAAAACCGAAAATATTCCTTGTTGGCAAGAACAATTTTTTTCAATACATCTACCCTTTTCTTCGCGCACACATTTTATAGAACAGTTTTTTCCAAAGCTTTTATATTGTCTAGAACATGTCTTTCTATATTGTCTACTGCTACCCAAATATCGTTGGATATGAGTTCTACATTCGAAAACCATGTATAGAAACCTTCCACTACATGTATACTTTTTAAAATCTTTTTTCGAAACAACTTTCTGGTCTACTGGATCTTCCCCATTCCATAATTATTTAGTATAGTCTTACAGAACCAATGTTGTGTTGTTTTCTCGCTTCTTCTGTAGAAATGATACCTCGAATATTTCGAACATCTTATTGTTCTTCGGATAGTTTTCCTCTCGACGGCATGTTGTTGTAATTGTATGTATATAGTAGTGTACAGTAGCGTGTTTCCGAATTCTTGTTTTTTCTTAACACGTCGCAACGGGTATTGTTGAATACGTGTTCAAAACTTGTTGTACAGATTTGCTACCAGGAGACAAAAAAGAAATAATTATAGACTTCGTAAACATAGAAAAAATGTTTTCCATTGTAGGATTTCTTTGTATGTAGATTGTCTTGCATGGATTGGCATGGATAGGTATATATTTTGCTTGCATGGACAGGCATGGGTAGGCATACTTTTGCATTGCATGGGTAGGTATATATTTTGATTGCATAGGTAGGCATGCCCAATTTTGACTTTGCTTATAGCCCTGCTGCGACCCCACAGTTTTTGTGTGGTTTTTATGATATACTAGTGTAAGGGCCCGTTCAAAGAACGGGGGGATCAAGGTAGAAAACAACATGCACAATCGGCTCACAGATTAGAAAACAACTCACAACTGGCACAGTAACACCCGCATGGCCCGTGCATAAGGCAGACGGCACAGAAACACATGCCTTCAAACTTTGAAAGGCAACCGGAAGTTTAAAGTCGACACAAAACAAAGGCAGGAGGGAGGCCATCATTGTTGAGGAGAAAGCATTATTCGGTATTTTTAGGCCTATTTTCATTTATTTCAAAATTACAATACTTCGCTTTCATGTCAAAGGAATAGACATGGTAGCAAAAAGAACAATCTTTCACATGTAATTTTTTCAGGTCTGGGCATTTCTTCCTCGCAGCAGTGAATTTTCTTTTCCTTGCTGTTTTTTTTATATAGAGGTATACTTTGCCTTGCATGGGTAGGCGTGGATAGGCATATTTTGTCTTGCATAGGTAAATAATTATACATATTCCTTTAATGGATTGGCATGGATAGGTATATATTTTGTTTTCATGGATATGGTATATTTTGTCTTGCTTGTATTGCATTGATAGGTATATTTTGTCTTACTTGGATATGTACATTTTGTATTGTATTTGTAGGCTTTCTGTTTTGGTGTGAATACTGTGACTATATGTGTGTGAATACGTGACCAAAATTTATGAAATTTTATGTACTGCCACAAGTTTTGGTAATAAATTATTAAGTGGACACACACGTTTTGGACACAATTCACTCTTTCATAATTATTACAAACTTTTGTTGAGTAAAAATCGAAAAGTACTGTCGGAATTTTGCTCTTCACCTCTCTTTACGCACTACTTGCCGAACATCAATTTTATTTACAACTCTGTATCCTGTAAGAAATTATGGTGTAATAATTACTCCCTCCATCGAACCCTGATGCCGTTATTAATGTGATGTAGATCTAGATAATATACGGCTGAGCCTGGCAAGAGATTTTGCAAGGTTGATCTTGTTCGGGTCCTCTAGTGCTCATAGATTAATACTGGCCAGTGGGAACGGTACAGGGCCAGAGATGGGAGAGAACTCCCTGTAGACAGGCATTAGTATTGCTATGACTGTTTACTCCCCTTGAAATTTGCTCTGGTTTTGCAAGAACTGCGAATATTCAGATGTAAAGAACAATTTGAATTCCGGATCTTTTTTATTTATTTATTAAGTTTCTACAAAATGTGCTAAAGTGCGCTGTGTAGAGTAAGTAAATTACTATTTGGTCTTTTGTCTCAGAGAATACACGGATGTGATTTTTGAAATCGATTTTCGATCAGTAACAATTAAAGGAGACAAAGAACAAAATTTCAATCACACCTTTCGATTGCAGTCGATGAGTTGTTTCTCTCTCTCTCTTGCGGCTTAAAAATTCGTAACAAATACAATCATACAATCATGCAATATTAAAGATTAGATTTTGCCCTAGACGGATGTGTCCACGCAATTAAGTTCTGGCCAAAACATTTCATAATATTTGGTCACTTATTCACGGAGATTTGGTTGCTTACCCTCTAGTTCTGGGCTAGTACGATGGTATTGTTTTAATGCTATAATTATTTTGTGATCGTTTGTTGGTCATTAAGACTGGACTGGATGTTCACTGGTTAGCAAAACAATGGCATTGCTCCAAATGTCCACACGCCGAGTTACATAACACATCGTTTGTACGGCGAATACGGGGTGTCTAAAAACAATGATTTATACAAACAAACTGCAGAATGAGGTTAGCAACTCATTTGAACTGCGCAGTCACAACTGTCTGATCCACAAAGACCATCAGGTTGAAAAACGTCAAAATATGGCAAAAAGAACATCGCGTATGTAGCAAAGTCTCTCATAAGAAATAATACAGACACGACACAGTGAAACTCGATGGAAAGGAGAAGATCGTTTCTGTATTATTTCTTATTTAAGGCGTTGCTACGTAGTTACGACTTTTTCTTTTTCTTTTTGCCATATTTTGACTGTGTTTCAAACCTTGATGCGACCCCACAGTTTGAATACATACAAGAACTCAAATAATTACAAATGGATCCTTTTTTAAGTGAATTATAATATTATGGATGTATCTTTATTGAAACTGTATTAATAAATATTCTAAAACTGTATACGTTTTGAGACAATTTGTAGTAGTCAAAAACGCGGAGAATATCCATATCATCAAGTTTCTGAAATGTCCATACCATTGTAGTCACCAGTCACGAGACCTCTTCCGGGCATAGGCTCTACTGTGTAAGTGTTCTCCACAAAATGTTTGACTTACAGGATTTAATGTCATTCTAATGCAGTGGACACGAAGAAAACAACAAAAAAACTAGTTTCTCAAAAACCATACGCGATCCATGAACACACACACACACACTATGTCCAGCTAGTCGATTTTAAACATGAGTGGCTATCCAAAAAAAAAAAAAAATAATAAAAAAAAATAAAAAAAAATGAAAAAAATGGCTAAAAAAATGTTTATCCCTTGTCAAATGTGTAGGTCCCATTTATCTTGTAATGCTTTGGACTGGAAATGAAACTTCTAACAAAGATAGGAAAACCCCAGTTTTGATGTCGATAGAGAAATTCGAAATTTGAAAAATGTGGGGTAGCTGAGTTATCTATAAAACTGACTAGCTGTCTTCTAGACATTAGACATGCAATGCAATGATTTCGGTGGCACGAGTTGAACTGGTTTGAAACCAATCTCTTTTGTTTTCTGCATTAGCCCAGCGAGGTAAAGGATGCAATGAACCAGTCTGTGATGCTGAGTAAAAGTGTCCTGTAACGGATCAGAGGATTTCCTTCTCCAAAGGCTGGTGGTGCAATGAGCCAAGGCTTTTTTACGTCTGCTTTGACTCAATGCTAGAGGTCTTTCTTTGACGCCAGCTGACTCACAACAGTCTTGACGTGCCCAAGCTAATGAGGCAGACTTGTTTCAGTTTCGCCAGTCTCCCAGGTCCATTATAGTGCACATCTCCAAAGTGGAGGCAAAACCGACTTGGCATCATTCTAAATCTACTAGAGTCATGGATTTCCTGTCTTACCGAAACTCCAACCTATCGCAAATACCCCGACATGAATGGTATAGTACATTCTCGATTGACCTACAATAAAAACCAATACGTCACGCAGCGAGACATCAAAGAGAAGTAAAAACTAGCACACAAGGGGTCGCCGAGGGCTGTGGACAACATTGTCAGCCCGCAGGACGCTACACCTGCAAAAAGATGGTTAGGCTTTTACAGAATGATTGTTGATGGACTTTCACGTGGCTGAGCTGATCTGTGGTGAACTTGATAAAAATAAAATCTTTGGGTCAGATGATATCTGAAGCCATTTTCTATGACTAGTGAACTTTCTGATGAACACGACCTTAACCCTCCACAGCCCAGTGTCCCATTATTGCCCCCCCCCCCCCCCGTTTTTTTTTAACATTCGAAATTTAAAGGCAAAAAAAAAATAAAAAAAAATAAAGGTAAAACTGTATATTTCGCAGTTGCTTACCTGACCAGATTAATTCAGTTTTGGGTATTTCAGAAGGTTTGGGGAATGAGACAATCTTTGCCTAGGCACCAGAGGGACAATTGCCACCAACTTAACTGTTAGTGTATTGGCTGAATTGGGCAATAGGGGTGAAATCCACTCAAGGGAGCAAGTTGTTATATGGATTTTTAGAAATCTAAACATGTCTGGTTTATGAAATCAGGTGATACCGACAGCATTCGTGATCGAGTAGGTTTTTTGGGAAAAATATATACCCCACCCTCTTTACTCACTTATGCTGCTTCTGCTTTTTTCCATACGCCATAATCCATGATTAAACGTGGTTTTATTGGATTAAATGAGCCCATAATTGATATGCAATCGCTCTGTGCTGAGTAATGATTTTAAAATAGCACTACTAAAGAAAAATACTGTCCGGTAGGACCACACTGACTAACACACACGTTAACAATTAAACCGAACATAAGTGTACACATGATGTATTTACCAACATTAATTAACTTAAAGGTGTGGATTTCGGACTACTTCTGGGTGAAACAGGGCTGCTGACATCTTGTGATATGGATTTTTAGAAAGCTTAACATGTCCGAATTATGAAATGAGGTGATAGCAATCGTTGTCAAGTAGCTTTTTAGGAGAACGAGGGGGGGGGGGGTCTAAAAAACGCACCGAATTTAATCATTTGTAGCTTTAATTGCTATTTGCATACACCACAGTCCATGATTAAATGTGATTTTGTTGAACTAAATGAACCTGTATGACTAGCAGGTCTTAAAAGTGTGTGAAACATGGCTGGGGACATCTTACCACATGATTTTTTAGAGAGCTAAACATGTCTGGATTATGAAAAGAGGTGATAGCAATCGTGATCGAGCAACTTTTTAGGAAACAAAGAAGGTCTAGAAGACCCCACTCTATTTAATCTGTTAAGTAGCGTTTGCTCTTTGATTACACCATAATCCATTATTACATTATTTTGATTGTGTTAATCTAAATAAGCTCATGAGATATGCAATCTCCTCCAGCCCAGTAATGATTCTGAAATGGCACTAAACAACGGTGCTGTCCAGTACGATAGACTGACAAACACACAAACGATAATTATGATTATGAAATTTGTCCAATTTTCACCATTAATAACTCATAAAAACTACCGATCAAAGACTGCTGTTTCATATTATGTCTGTTTTCTACTAACCGAGATCTATAGTTTGGTAACGGTATCAATTTGCCCCCGCATGTGGACCTGTTAAGGTATGCCAGCTAATGAAAGTTTTGAATATTTTGGTACGATAGTTTTTAATGTTTGACAAATGAGTCTAATATGCCGGCAAGAATCTTGGGTACTGCAGTCGATTGTAAGCAAAGCACTAGGACATCATCCCAGGCACAGCATAGAGAATAATGGAAAAACCAGCTCCTTTCTCTCGCAGCTCTGAAGAGGCCAAACAAGATGTCTTCTATTGTCTGAAGATACGAAATAGAAAACACAGAAGGTTCAGATTTTGTTGTTGTTGTTGTTGAAATGAATGAAGTAATATTACTATGCAGGAAAAACGACAAGAAAAGCAGGATTTTAACAATGTAAGAGATCAAATTTTATTCTTGGCAAAAGTTGCCCCGAAACTGGCGTATCTGCTTAAGTAGATAGCCAAGTTGATGTAATCTTGCTGGATGATTTTCTTAAATCCAGAGTTTGAACCCCTACCATTCCAAACGATGGGGAATCTTAAAACACAGCTGTGGATTTCCATGGTTCGATTGTAAGTTTTCCTACACAGAGTAGCTGTAATAATTGTGCTTTCTGTATTGGATCCAAATATCCCGGGGTCCAGCATCCTGAAAGGATTTGCCGATTAGGTATAACACATATGGTGTGAGAAGTACAACAGGGACCATTATGTTCTGAATTTTCTAGCTTTCAGCTATCGTGACTGGTCCATCACAGTGACTGTTACATATTTCCACTAAATGTTTTACTTAGTGTACCTGCCGAAAATGAAAATCCGTGTTTTTAGATAGAAATGGACTTCCACGTTATTTTTTTATATTTTCATGTGAACAAAAACCACCTGGCAGAGAGGCGGCATCTCAAATCGACGTTTTGTTTCAACGTATCCATTCTGGGTTGTGTTCTCTAGAAAGTCCAGCCATTTGAGTTCACAATTATTCCGGATTTATTGTCGCTTGGCATATTTTTCCTTCCAAACTGACCAGTCAGGTGAAGTGGGGGCCATGCTACAACTAGCATGAGTAATTGAAAAGTGAAGCTGCCCAAGTCCACGAAACAACCAAAGTTTGGCATGAATATTTTTGTCTACCTATCTATCACATACCCATGACATGTTTTCAGCCCTTTGACATTCCCATCTAGTGTACTCTTCTATAACAAATTAGCCCAACTCCATCTTTTTGAGCTGGGCTAATATTATAATACATGTATCATGTAGTCTCATATTGGGATTTGAAATTTGGATCGAATTAGCTCATAAAAATACAAGAGGGCGAGGTCTTCTTGGCAACGCAACGACTTTGCTGATTCTTCTGTTTTTCACTGGATCCTAAATTCAGTGATATTGGTTAAAATCTGTCGTGGTAAAGAGTTATAAAAGTCACCTCCATGTATGATTTTGTAATCTTGGTAATACGGCATGGCATGATAGGCACTTCCAAACAGCACCGCTCCATTTAGTGAAGATACGAGTGTGCGATAGACCGAACTGTGAAATAGATACAAATATATACAGTCTTCGCCAAATTTGACCTTTGATAAATTCTAAAAGCTACTGATCTGAGACTGCCATCACACATGTCTATCCTCTACTGACCAAGATCTATCGTTTGGTAACGGTATCAATCTGCACCCTTGAGTGGACCTCTTAAGGTATGCCAGCTGATACACCATGTTACTAAATTGTAACCTGTGAACGCAATGTTTCTTATGCACTTGAACATTTCTTTCCCTTAAGGAAAGTCGAAGAGGCTGTACAATAGTTTATTGACAAAGACTTTCAAAGCGGCTGGTGCCACCTTCCCCCCCCCCCCCAACTTGCATATACATTAGAAGTTCTCAACAAACCAGACCAGCCATTTCAGACCTGGACAACCTGTCAGAGTTTCCCCAGACACACCCATTTTGTACACCAGCTTCTTGCAACCTCCCCTGGATCTCGACATAACAACCTGCAGATCTGGGACATCGTTGAATACCTTTCCTTGACCTTGGACCACAATCAAGGGAATGGATGGACTTTGCATCAAGACTTCTCCATCTGGCATGATGGCTACAGCTCTGGTACCGAAACACCAGCTCTCACTGACAAGCACGGCGCATGCGCTGATGCTATAGGATAGGTTGGCTGCTGTTCTAAGTTCCGATTCGCTACCATACTGGACTTGGTTGCTTGGAGTCACCCGCAAGATTCTCCTCCAATTCCGAGTGCTGAGGAACCATTTGACGACATGTCCAGATCCGTTGTCCACTATCTGATGAAATGTCGATCCTTCCCACGTGATTTTCTGTTGCATCTGGACTCCATCACTATTGATTGAGGTGTACACCATTCTAGCCGCATGAGGCAATTCCAGGTACTTGTTTGGTGCATCAATGTAGGATTCGGTTACCCCAATGACGTCTTCGTCTGTTAAAAGCACAAATAGAACATCAAATGAGAACATGTCATCTACCACCACTCGCACAGGCCGTCCTTCATCATTGATCTTGGATTTGACATATTTCATTACATCCAATTTGTTTTGACCGCCTTCATACCAGCAGTTGTCAAAATATGTGGTGCGCTGTTCATATGTCAGTGAGCTAGCGGAAACAGTATCACTGAACCAAATCTGCACATTTGTAGCTGCAGGCCCTTTATTACGAAATCGAACCATTGCATAACGAAGAGGTCGCAAAATGCTCAAATAATTCACAGACACTATTTTGGAATTGTAGTAGCAAATATCTTGACTGCTGGTGTCCAGCTCCATCACTGAATATGTTCTGGTTTCTTGTCTGTAACCTTTCCGGAAATATAGAGAGCTCTGTTCGGTTTCATCTGGTAAGAGGAAAATAAAAACGTAAAACTTATGTATGTATGTGTCAGGGTTAGGATTTGAATTGCCGTGCTGGGTCACGCTTTATTTCATGTCATCATTGATTTTAGCCAGTGCAAACGTCCTTGAACTATTCCCGTGGACAGTTTGTTTTTGAAACGCTTTTTCTTAGAGATGGAAAGAAAGTGGGGCAAGATAGAACGAATGGATAAATTAACAGTGACGGTGCAGTTTTCGACCCCGTGGTTTGGGTGTACTTTAGCAAGGGAAGACGGGGCGAATAAGGAGTGAATATTCGTACATAAAACGTAGAGGGTGGAGAGACTTTGCGAAAGCTTTTGACATCCTAATTTAACTTTGTCTGTTACTATTAATAGACTGCGAGCTGAGCTCGAAATGGATGCACCAATCAAATTTGAGCAGTTGGCTGGGGGTTGCAGAAGATATAAGCGAAGCCATCTTTGGGTTTACTCCACTCCATGCAGCGTATTCCATCCTGCGAGGGTGTCGGCTAAGGTTCAGCCAGAGAGAACCATAAGACTGTTAAAGACATGTCTATGTCCTGGATAGACAATGAAATAATCCACAGCTATTTTCTCCAGTTCCCTGAAATCGTTTCAGGGAACCAATCGTAAGTGTCTTCACAATGATTCGAGATGATGTGAATCTGACCCTACTTTTCCAGTAGAAGTACTACCAAAGGATGCAAGATTATAATGTCTTTACTTGCAATTAAGATCTAGACTGAGTGACTGATCTACACATTTGTAAATTGTAATTTGATGTGTCTGGATGAGGCTGGGGATTGCCAGCCCATCCTAGAGCCGATCTAGATCTATCTTAACTACGTCAGTGTGTCTTGACAGTTTGATCCTTTATAAGCTATTACTGAGTTAATATTGTCGTCTGAGACATAAGAATATTATTTGTGAGATAGTAGGCAGATCATATTTCTGAAGATAAATAATGACTAAGTAAACTGTGAATGAGTCAGAATGATATGGATTTTCTAATCTTTTAAGAATCTAGAGGAGACTTCTAGTTATGTATTATAGTATTTTCATTTGATGCTGCTGATGTTGTCTTTTTAATATGTAAGATAGACGAAATTGTTAGGAATCTTAAGTAATAAATTTGTGGCCCTACAAGGTCCTTGATATAACTTACTCGAAATTGTTATTAGTGTATGTGGCATGGTATGGCAGAATAATTAGTAAAACCTCTCGATATTTATTAAATGCAGTCGAACACCTAAATTCCATAATATACCACCCCATAACACGCTAGAACATACCCAACTCGTAACAGTATGTATGTAATTATGTAGGTATGTATGTATGTATGTATGTATGTATGTATCCTGACATACTCATATTAGATGAAAAGAACAAAGATGCTTTTATTGTAGAAATTGCTGTTCCATTTGACAAATTCATCGATTTATGTTTTCATGAAAAGTTTTTGAAATATCTATCACTGCATAATAATATGAATGACAAGGGCTATCACTGTAGAATCATTGTTATTATCGTGGGAGCATTGGGGACTGTTCATAACAAAGCCGCATCAGGGTTAAAAATGCTAGGTTTCAGCAATAGGCAGTCAACTAGCATGTGCAAGTTTATCAGCATTAGCGCAATTATAGGTTCGCAAAGAGTATGGAAAAGAAGGTATAATTTAATCTGATTGAAATAACGTACAAAATGTAATGTCTATTGTACGGAATATATTGGTGTGTTGTACAGCTGAAGATGGTTGAATATGTGATTATGTAAATGGATGTATTCATTGCATGTAAAAATCATATAGTCAATAAAGTTCTTGAAGTATGTATGTATGTATGTATGTATCCTGATCCCCAAAAAGGGGGGTAATCCCGACGAACCAGCAGACTGGCGCCCCATCTCCCTGCGTGCCTCCTCTTACAAACTTTACGTCAAACTTATACAAGAGAGAGCCTTGAAATGGATAGTAGCAACGGGCAGATTATCGCCCAAACAGAAAGGCTCACTCCCAAGGAATGGACTGCATGAACACGTCTTCTCCTTGAAAACTGAAATCGACAACTTACGCCATCAGAGTTCTAAACTCTTTATTACGTTTGTCGATATAAAGGACGCTTACGGAAGTGTAGATCATAACATAATGATAAAAACAATGAAGGACTCGAAATATCCAGACAATATAGTGCAGATCACAAAGGACATCTACACGAATTCAACATTTCAGGTCCAGGCCGGCAGAGCGCTCACCCCCAGTATTGTCCGCGGCCGTGGCATTATCCAGGGGTGTCCCTGGAGCTCCATCGTTTTCATCCAAGCCATGGATGCTTGGCTCCGCTGGATGGCTTCACCATACACTGACGTATGCATCCCGAACCCGTGTCAGGCGTACATGGACGACGTGTCGATGACTGCAACCACAGAACATGACATGAAAGCAATGATCACAAAAAGTGAACAATTTATGAACTTTACCGCAATGGAAATTAAGCACAAGAAGTGCGCTGTCCTACATGGACAAAGAACTGGGAACAACTGGTCTAAAAACGATAATACATCAAAAGTGACATTTGAAATTCAGAACGATAAGATTCCTATGTTTGGGAGAGATAAAAAATATACTTACTTAGGTCATGACCTCAACTTAAGCGGAACCTCCCTAAAAGAGCAAATGAAAAAGGCAGCAGATAATTTTGAAAATGTTTTAACTAAGATTGAAAACTCAGTCTTACCTTTGGCATACAAAATTGAAGCTGTTAATTCTATGGCTATTTCTAAACTAATCTTTTATTTCAATAACCTATCAATCCCAGATACTGTTTTGCAACACCTAGAGGATTGTATTATCAATTTTGTAAGAAATGTACTAGGACTTAATCAGTCATCGACCCGTTCTTTTGTCTTTGTCCCTTTGAAGACGGGTGGCCTGGGAATATTGAAACCATCCACAATGTATTATGTTAAAAGAGTCACCTTTTTACTATCTATGCTCAATTGTGACGACGAGCAGGTTCGAAAGACAGCGCGCAACGCGCTTCATTTACACATGTCAAAGCGAAAAGTTAAAGAGGTACAAGATAGGACGCAACATCATTTTGGTGGCTTCGAGTTGACAGAGAAAAATATACTGAAAAAGGAAAGCAAAGTTAACTGGGGGGCTTCCGACTTTGTCGAAATGAATAGATTGTGTACAAAATTGAAATCTTCTTTAAATTTTGATGCAGAGAATGATCTTTTCACTTTGTCTATGTACGATAGCAACAATACTTTAATGTCCACCACCAATGTACACACGCTATCAAAATATTTCAAACAACAAAGAATGAAAGAAGATATTGATTATTGGCGTAACTTGGAACAACAGGGTCAAATTTTTAACAGTGTCATGAAATGCATGCATTCATCATCCAGTGCTGTTCTGAAAAACTCAAGTGTGAATGACAATATCATAAAATTTACAATGAAGGGGAGATTACAACTTCTTGAAACAAATGTTAACATGAATAAATATTACCCCGAGGCATTCCCTCGATCATGTTCCCTTTGCAACCATCCATATGACACAAACTCACATATTCTCAATGGATGTCAACAATTTAAAGGAATGTACTCAGAAAGGCATGACAGAATTGTAAATTATTTGTATGAACACATCTCCAATAAATTAGCCAGTGATATTTGTGTAGTGACAACCAACAAATGTGTTCAGGTGGACGAAAACATCCCCAACAAGCCTGACATACTCATATTAGATGAAAAGAACAAAGATGCTTTTATTGTAGAAATTGCTGTTCCATTTGACAAATTCATCGATTTATGTTTTCATGAAAAGTTTTTGAAATATCTATCACTGCATAATAATATGAATGACAAGGGCTATCACTGTAGAATCATTGTTATTATCGTGGGAGCATTGGGGACTGTTCATAACAAAGCCGCATCAGGGTTAAAAATGCTAGGTTTCAGCAATAGGCAGTCAACTAGCATGTGCAAGTTTATCAGCATTAGCGCAATTATAGGTTCGCAAAGAGTATGGAAAAGAAGGTATAATTTAATCTGATTGAAATAACGTACAAAATGTAATGTCTATTGTACGGAATATATTGGTGTTGTACAGCTGAAGATGGTTGAATATGTGATTATGTAAATGGATGTATTCATTGCATGTAAAAATCATATAGTCAATAAAGTTCTTGAAATATGTATGTATGTATGTATGTATGTATGTATGTATGTATGTATGTATGTATGTATGTATGTATGTACATATATACATACATACATAGGGTCTTTATTTCCACTGAAATACATTACAATTGCATGTACTGATACAATATAAATAAACATTGCATCTGTGTGGAAATTGTGGCTGTGATAGGCTAGGAGTAGATGGAAGGCTGTCTGTGAAAGATGGGAACTCAAGAGTTGCACAGTAGGGCTTGTTCAGTAAGGTGTTAAAAATCAATAGCTTTGAAATGGTGTTTACATCGCTGCTTCCATGCCTGGTATGATCCAATGATGGCGCTTAAGCTACAGTAGCTGCTTAGAAAGTTTGCCTCTGTTCTACTTACATCCAACTTCACTAGCCCAGTTTTAAATTTCTGATGCACAATGCCCAAAGTTCCTACGATCAACACAATAACCTCACACTGATATCCTGTATTATTGATGTCAAGAGACAATGGGAAATACTTGTTGAATTTTTCTTGGTAACATGTGTTTATGTGTGCATCAAATGGAACTGATATTTCAACAAGTTTTGCTTTTTTCTGTTGGTGGTTTATGATGGTGATATCAGGTCTCGTGTGTGTTTGCTGGAAAACGTCTGTATGTGATTGTTGGTCTGTGAGGAAATGACTACGCTTAATCACAGTGTCCCTCATAACAGTCTTTTCTTTGTTAAACCAGGCAATTTTTGCGTGAATAATGTCCACAATTCTGTTGTGCCTGCTCTGGTATATTTTCTGCTGTTTCGTGCAGCCGCTCAGGACGTGGGAGGCGGTTTCTGTCGGGTGGTTGCAGATCTTGCAGCTCTTGGTGTATGTCTGAGGGTAGTAGATAGATAAGAGGCTTTCACATTCCAAGAGCTGCAATCTGCCTCGACACACGAACGATCGTAACTTGTCATTTATTTTGTGGTTTGTCAAGGCTGCGGCAGAATGTTTATAGTCTGCTTTAGTGGCCTCTCTCACTATTCTGCCCTGTGAGGATTTGCTGACGAGGTCTTCATGGAATGCTCTGACCTTGAGTGTCTTGTAGGCCATGTAAAAGGCCTCAGCGGATCTGAACGATAATGTTGTTTCTTCGTCTGCCTGTATCTGCATAATGAAGTCGTGGCCTTGTTGTAGTAGGCCGATGTTCTCACGATAACACATTTCGTGGAGAATGATCCAGTCTGATTTTGTCCAATTCACTTTGGAGTTTTTATTGACATTGCCTTTGCAATCAATTGCATAACCAGCAAAGTTCGGATGATCGTTGCTAGTTTCTTCCGCCTTGCGTTTCGACATATGGAGTTTTAAGGACCTTCTTGCTGTTTCTTTGACATACGGGTCGTCGTTATTAAGGAGAGACAGATAGAAGGACATGTGTTTTGCGTAGTAGAGGACATGGGGGTTAAGCAAGCCAATGCCACCCATGGATCTTGGAGTGAAGAAGAATGCTCGTGTTGAAGACGAGTTTAAGCCTAACCAGGTTCGTGCGGACCAGACTATTTTGTCCTCTAGGTGTTTCAAATTGGCCTCTGTGAAGTGCAGGTTTGGGAAGTAAAAAGTCAATTTTGACATGCACATCACGTTCACTGCCGAAAGTTTGGCTGATGTCGGTAGCACTGATTTGTCAATCTGGTCTATGGTTTTATCAAAGTCACTTATAATGCTATTCACCTGTTGTTGACCACTGGTGTTGGTAATGTTAATGTCATGCCCCAGGTAAGTATATTCCTTCACTTTGTGGTACATTGGAATAGGAGCATTCTGGATACTAAACTGACGGTTGCCAGTCGTGGATTTTTTGTTCCAGTTATTGCCTGTTCTGTGTCCATGAAGGACAGCGCATTTACGATGTTTCACTTCCATTTGTGCCATCTGCATAAAGTTATGTGTCTTATCAATCATGGTGGCCATTTCATTTGCAGAGGTAGCGCAACAGCATACATCATCAACGTAGCCCTGCACTGGTGTTAAGTTGGAAGCTGTAATTCCATCTGACTCATAGTCTGAATTTATCCATCTTAACCATTTGTCAATTCCTTGTTCGAAGGCTATAATTGACCAGGGGCAGCCCTGGATAACTCCTTTCTCCTTGTGGATTATTCTTGTTATCCCCCCTTTTGCTTTGACTTGGAAAGTCGACCCTTCATAGATATCTTTAGTTATGTCGACGACTGCTTGTGGATATTGCGCTTCTTGGAGTTGGTTAAGCATGAATGCGTGATTGAGGCTGCCAAATGCATCCTTAATGTCAATGAAACTTATGAACATCTGACTGCTGCTGTGTAAAAAGTTGGTGATTGTCGACTTTAAGCAGTACACATGTTCTTGTAACCCATTTCGAGGTATTGATCCTTTTTGTCTCGTTGAAAGTCGCCCAGTTGCGACAATCCACTTCATTAATCGGGATTCAATGATTTTCATGAACAATTTATATGATGTTTGTAAGAGCGAAATGGGCCGCCAGTCGTCGATGTTATCGGGGTTGCCGTTCTTTTTCTGCACCAATGTTATTATTCCGTGTTTCCACTCCGGTGGTACACGGCGGTTTTCTAGGCATGTGTTAAACATGCGTGTGAGCACAGGTATAAGTTTTCTGCTCTGTTGTTTCACTGTGTCATAAGTAACACCGTCTGCGCCTGGCGACTTTTTTCTAGGCAAGTTTTTAATTGTTGTGGATACCTCTTCTTCTGTAATTGGGTCGATGGGTAGATCCCATTGTGGCGATGGGGTGGATAAACCTATCCATGGTGGGGTTTGAGAGGTATCGGGTGGAGCTTGGCAGTGGGTTTTGAAGTGCTGCTCTATCTCATCGATATCGATGTTACATGCAGAAGAATGCTTTCTCTTGCCGTCGTTTTTGATAATCTCGATCGCTTCACGTTGCTTATATTGCCACAAGTTAATCAGTTCTCCCTTTTCTACAATGGACTCTTCCGTGCCAGCACAGTGTGAGGGGGTTCCCCGTCGAAAAAATGGCTGAATCTCTGACTTGACCGAACTTAGCATGTACTTTATCTTAGAATGAAGGGTAGTAGATTCGTCCTGTAGGTGGTCGGGTGCGGAATCAAGGGTTTCAGGGATTGTGAGAGGGAACTTAGATAGGATACGTATCACGTATCTCAGGAACTGGATACTGAAGGGTTGGCCGTCTGGCCTAGTTTCAACATATACTCTTGAGAACACACTACACAATAGTCTAATGACTCGCCACCATTTACTAGGATCTTCATGCGTGTATCTTGGCTTGATGGTTATTGGCTTCGTGCTGATACTCTTCCTAAAGGCCTTCTCTTGACCAATAAATTCATGGCCCCCGGTAGCGGTGTGGTCATAGGCTTGTTTGCCTAAATCACAGACGAAGAATTGAGCAAACTTCCCGGACGCAGCTTCGAAGCTGGCGGCAGCAGGCCAGTGGTTGATTGATAGGGCAGATGGCAATATACCGTCACTCTGGCCTGGATATCGTGACACAGAGCATCCACCAGTATTGGTGTTCTTTGGTTTGGGTCTTTCACCCTAGCCAGTTGGGACTGCGAGGCTGTGGAGTAGCCTACAGGCAGCCGGTCAGGCAATATGACTGTCCCTCTGGCATCCTCCTGCACCTGGATACATTTCCAGTCGTCTTGACCCTGTCTTGCCACTTGGATAAGTTGTGTCCAGGCGAGAGAGTGAGTCTGATGTTTGCGCAGCTCTTTCTCACTAAAAACAAATTCTTTGCGCCAGTCTTAACACTCACCTCGTCTTCTTTCATCTTTGTCTCGTCTTCTTTCCTCTCAAAATTCCAACGGCGATGGGCGAGTGCGGTGGCAGCAGGTTTGGATAGACTGGAAGCTGTTAGCACAGACCTACACGTTGGTGGCTGTGGGCTATGGTCGCTTCATCGTCGATTGAAGTGGAGGCGTGGGGAGGCAGCACCCACAGTAGCTGAGCAGCCTTATTTAAGGATAGCACTGCTCACCTCAACTGAGGAAGGGGCTAGAAAAGGTGCCCTAAAGAAAGCCCACTTCACATCACCCTGACTGGTATACCGCGACCAGTGGGGATCCCTTTTTGCGGTCGAAACAAAAAGAAATTCAGCTTACTCAGGCTAGGAGCCTGGAATATACGCACATTACAGGACAACTCAAACAACCCGGAAAGACGCACTGCACTTATTGCCATTGAGCTCAGCAGGTACAACCTGGACATAGTGGCACTCATTGAGACCAGACTCCCTGATAGTGGCCAACTCAAAGAGCTCAGTGGTGGATACACCTTCTTCTGGAAAGGCAAGGGTGCAGTCGAACCGAGACAGCATGGTGTTGGGTGTCACGAGTGGAGTGAGTGCAATTAAGGGGATTGCTACAGAGCGGGTGTCGAGTAAGAAGGGCTCACGGCAGACAAGTGGGGAAAGACGGGAAAGGAGGAGAGTAAAATTAACGCACGTAGACAAGTAAGTTAAGCGTGCATATTGTGAGTGGTGGGGGGTCTGAATGAGGCGAAAGCGCTGTATTACTATCACTGCAAGTTAGAAGGTCCTACTGAACGGACGCTAGTAAGAGCCCAGCGGGCGGACATAAGGGGAGCAGTCGAGAGACCAGTGAGAGAGTTTTTCCAGTGATGACTGGTAGGTAGAACGTTGATTGATAATTATGATTGATGTATTATATTATATTCGTCTATTACCATGATGTAAATAAGTATATGTGAGGAATGTGGAAGTCCTTGATATTGGATATAGCAATGTGCGCCATGAGCGATAGATGAAAGTGAGTTCATGGATTTGTAGCGCGAGTGAGTAGTGTGTACTCCGATGGAGGTGTGTTACCGTAAGATGTGTGGTGAGTGAAATGTGAACTATTGTGTGTACGCTTCATGGGTTGTAAGGAGAGGTGGAGTGAATAGAAATGGTATGGCATTATACCAATGTAATGTTATTCTTGTAGGTGTCGGGGACGGGCCGCAGAGCCACCTCGATGAGCACAGGGGATAGGCCAGCATAGGGCCGGAGGCCACACATAGGCCAGAAGTGAGGCTGTCAGTGCAGGACAGTAGAGGCACATAAAGTCGTGGCAGTCAGGCCACGGACAGGGACGTAGATATGAGCGTGAATGTGATAATGTACTATTGCCATGTTGATGGACTAGGAACTAATAATGTACTATTGCCATGTTGATGGGCTATTGAAATGATAATGTGTTATTGCCCTGCTGAGGTGCTAGGGGAAGGCTAAGGTGTATGACAATAGGAAGGTGATATTGAGAGACTGCGGTGCCAGTGAATTATTAATGTGCTATTAAGACCCTGAGGGGAGAGGCTGAGGCCGAAGTGCCTTTAGGAGTAACTACCGGGTTGTGCATCCGAGGGAGAGTGTGTGTGAGAATAAGGCCGTTGTACGGCAGTTAATTTCAATAATATAATGTATGTAATTGCGCTATTATCTGTATAATTATGTTTAATAAATGTGTGAGTCTGATGGGTTGTTCTGTTAAGTGTTAAACTTGGTCGTTCGTGATTGTTGTCCTGTCATAACTTATTACATCTCCCAGTCTGGGATTTGTGACATTGGGTTTGCAATTAAAAATGACCTTGTCAGAAACTTGCAGTCCATGCCAATTGAAATAAATGACAGGCTAATGACACTCAGGATCCCAGTTGGGAAAAGCCAGTCAGCCACCCTCATTAGCGCATATGCGCCCACCATGACAAACCCAGATGAAGCCAAAGACAAGTTCTATTCTGATCTAGAATCTTTCATATGCTCTGTCCCGGCAGCTGATAAACTGATTCTCTTGGGGGACTTCAATGCTAGGGTTGGCTCCGAAATCTCAGCGTGGCCAAATGTTTTGGGCCCTCATGGAGTTGGTTCATGCAATAACAATGGGTTGCGCTTACTTACTTTGTGCGCTGAATTTGGCCTGTTCATTACCAACACAAATTTTAGTCTCCCCGTGAGAAACAGAACGTCATGGATGCATCCCTGCTCAAAGCATTGGCATCTCATAGACTATGTCATTGTGAGGAAGACTGACAGAAAGGATGTCCTTGTAACAAAGGCGATGTGTGGTGCCGAGTGTGGAACTGACCACAGACTCATTGTTTGCAAGCTCAGACTAACATTGAGGCGCAATAGACGCCCTCAAGGAAAAGCGCCACCTAAACGCCTAAATGTTTCAAAACTCTGCTCAGCTGAGAAACAGAGCGAGCTCTCATCAGAACTCTCCTCAAAATTGGATTGCGTGACTTTTGACCCTGAGAACATTGAACAGAGCTGGACTGACCTAAAAACGACTGTACACTCTTGCGCCAGCAGCACAGTTGGTTTTCCTGTCCGCAAGCACCAGGACTGGTTCAATGATAATGATAATGAAATCAAAGTGCTCATCAAAGAAAAAAATAGTCTCATCCAAGCTCACTGCAGTGACCCCTCTTCCACAGCAAAAGCTGATGCACTGCGTGCATGTAAGGGTGTACTCCAGAAGAAGCTGAGGAAAATGAAAAATGACTGGCTTGAAGAGCGAGTAAGAGAAACTCAGAAATATGCCGACACAAACAACACTAGAAAGTTCTTTGAGAGCCTCCGAGCTGTGTTTGGACCATCCCGCTCTGGCACTACGCCACTTCTTGCGTCAGATGGTTCAACACGCATTGTTGAATTGAATGCCATAATTCAGCGTTGGGCAGAACATTTCGGAGGTGTGCTAAATCGGCCATCAAATATAAATACTGAGTCCATTGACCGCCTCCCTCAGACTCCTATTAATGCAGCTCTTGCCAAACCATTCACAGCAAATGAGACCCGAACTGCCACAAATCAGATGTCCTTTAACAAATCACCAGGCGTGGATTCAATTCCTGCTGAGGTGTATGCCTTCGGTGGAGAAAAGCTTATTGAAAGGTTGACCGAGTTGTTCAATCATATGTTGAAAGCAGGGAAGCTGCCACAGGACTTCAAAGATGCTTCAATCATCCATCTGTACAAAAACAAAGGGGACAGCCAAGTCTGTGACAACCATCGGGGAATCTCTCTACTCTCAATTGCTGGCAAAATATTGGCAAGAATGCTTCTGAATCGCCTTCTTGATCACCTCTCGTCAAATGACTTGCTTCCCGAGAGCCAATGTGGCTTTCGTAAAGAGAGGGGAACGGCGGATATGATTTTTGCTGCCAGACAGATTCAGGAAAAATGCATGGAACAAAATAAAGCGCTGTATATCACATTTGTTGACCTCACAAAAGCATTTGACACAGTGTGTCGTGAAGGCCTCTGGAAAATCTTGGCGAAGTTTGGGTGTCCACCCGAATTCATCACAATAGTGCGCCAGTTTCATGATGGCATGCAAGCTGCAGTCAAAAGCAACGGCAGTTTTTCAGAGCCCTTTGCTGTCACAAATGGGGTAAAACAGGGTTGTGTCTTAGCCCCAACTCTGTTCAGCATCATGTTCTCTGCAATGCTACTAGAAGCCTTTAGCTCTCCTCCTCAAGGGGTAAACATCAAGTACCGAACTGATGGCAGTCTATTCAACCTCAGGAGACTTCAGGCAAAAACCAAAACCAAAAGTACTCAACTCTGTGACCTACTATTTGCTGATGATTGTGCACTTCTGGCACACGATGAGGATAGCATGCAAAACTGTGTTGATAAGTTCTCTAGTGCCTGTGACAACTTTGGCCTCACAATAAGCACAAAGAAGACGGAAGTGCTCCATCAGCCTACTCCAGACGACAAGTATCCTGTGACCTCAAATATCAAAGTCCATGACAGTCTTCTGAAGGTGTCGGAGAACTTCACCTATCTTGGCAGTACACTGTCTTCCGCGGCTCGTGTTGATACTGAAATTCTCTCAAGAATCAGCAAAGCCAGCCCAGCATTTGGCAGGCTTCGAAAGAGAGTGTGGGATGTTGCCGGCATTCGCACAGAGACTAAGCTGAAAGTGTACAATGCTGTGGTCCTTCCCACCCTACTCTATGGGGCTGAAACCTGGACAGTGTACCAATCGCATGCCAGAAAGCTAAATCACTTTCATCTGGCCTGCCTTAGAAAGATCCTAAGGATCAAATGGCAGGATAAAATTCCAGACACTGAGGTCCGCAATCGTGCCAAGGAATTGAGCATCTTCTGCCACCTGAAAAAAATTCAGCTACGTTGGGCAGGACATGTCAGAATGCCCGACTCCAGACTCCCTAAGCAAATCTTCTTCTCTGAGCTCTCCAATGGAACGAGGAATGTTGGGGCCCCAAAGAGACGTTACAAAGACACTCTCAAGCAATCACTGAAGGCCTTTGCCATTGATGTGAGTGAGTGGGAAAAGCTCTCGCTTGATCGTGCAAATTGGAGGGCGGCCCTAACCAGAGGCAGCAAAGCATGGGAAGCTGACAGAGTCCAGCAGGCTATCAAAAAAAGAGAACGGCGCAAGAAAAGGCCCAGTGGTACTGAACCAACGGAGCACTCTTGTCATTTATGCGGAAGGGTCTGCAGGGCAAAAATAGGACTTATCAGTCACATGAGAAGCCATAAGTCATGAAAGAACAGTCTTTCCATTCTGTCCTCTGTGTCCTTTAGTTCTCTTTATTGTCCATGTGTTGAAATTCTCAACAATTTCTGTTCTTTATTCCTCTGGTGTTGTTAAGGTCATCATCATACCTGATGGACGAACTATTATTATGTATGTATGTATGTATGTATGTATGTATGTATTTATGTATGCAGGTAGGTAGGCCATCAGTCATGAATATAATCACGAAAGAGTCTAAAGTAAATTGGACGAAATCAACATGGGTACATTTGAACGAAATGTGTGCCAGACTAAACCTAAAGCTACATGACAGAAACAACAAATATGCCTTCGAACTTCACATAGATGAAGAGATATCAACTGTCATCGAAGATGCCACACGATTTTATGCGGCGTACAAAAAACTTCAGCTAAACGAAATCACCGAAAATTGGAAAGCCAAGAAATCTCAGGGACGTATTGTACGGGAATCCCCCAATATCGATCACTCTCTCTCCAACTCATTCTGGACAAACCACAACATTCCGGACAAAATAAGAACTTTTATCATTAAGGGACGATTACAATTACTTCCATGTGAAAGCTTAATGAGTCTTTACTATCCTAATGTGTATTCCAAAAAATATAAACTTTGTAACCATCCTACAGAAACTGCCTCACATATTTTAAATGGATGCACAAAATTCAAGACCATGTATCAGAAGCGACACAACAGAATTGTTAACTTTATAACAAACAAAATTAAAGGAAACAGCATCAAGAATAAAATTGTCCTTATGGATACGCCCCTCACGCCAGGAATTTTTCAGTCTAGTAATACATCCTTCAACCACTCACAAAACAGACCGGATATCACAGTCATAGACCCAGATAATAAGGCAGTAAAGCTTGTTGAAATATCTATCCCATTCGATGCCTTCATTGGCAGGTGCTATCAGTCGAAATTTGATAAATACTATCCCTTGTGTCTGGAAATTAATTCACTAAGATATCATTGTGAAATAATTCTTTTGATCTTTGGTTCGTTAGGTCACGTCCACAAGAGAGTAAAAAGTGAACTATGTAAACTTGGCCTCAGTAAAATTGAAGCAGAATTTATACCAAAACACTGCAGTGTTAGCAGTGGCATAGGCTCTTTTAACGTATGGAAGCTGAGAGCAAGAAAGTAGGACAGAGGTAGTTTAGCATAAAGTGAAATAATATTGTATCAACTCTAATATTTTACCAGAGAAGAAGATTTGGAGAGCAAGAATGAAAGGAACCATAGCATGCATTTCCGCTTCTGTACAATGTGAAGTATTGTTTTTCCAATAAGATATTGTACGGGTACATTTGACATGTATTTCATGGAAATAAACAAATTTGATATGTCTTTATGTATGTATGTATGTATGTATGTATGTATGTTCAAGATGGCGGACGGGCCAGCGGGGCTTTTGTCACTGTGTGTTCTTTTCGTCATAATGGACCATATATCCGTCGTAGCTGCCGTCGATAATGCTGCTGAGGTGGGCAGGAAAGTTGGTCTGGTTACCAGACTGAAGATGAGCTTCAAGGAAGCGTTGAAAAGTGGGAAAATTCGTATGGAAAACATCAGGTATGCAGGTGACACTAACAATAACAACAAAGATGGCGGACACAGCTTCAGTAATGAAGCACTTCTAGACCCAAGTAGTTGGGAACATTTCTCGGCCATCCAGAGAAGTGGGATGAATTTATTGATCAAGAGAAGGCCTTTAGGAAGAGTATCAGCACGAAGCCAATAACCATCAAGCCAAGATACACGCATGAAGATCCTAGTAAATGGTGGCGAGTCATTAGACTATTGTGTAGTGTGTTCTCAAGAGTATATGTTGAAACTAGGCCAGACGGCCAACCCTTCAGTATCCAGTTCCTGAGATACGTGATACGTATCCTATCTAAGTTCCCTCTCACAATCCCTGAAACCCTTGATTCCGCACCCGACCACCTACAGGACGAATCTACTACCCTTCATTCTAAGATAAAGTACATGCTAAGTTCGGTCAAGTCAGAGATTCAGCCATTTTTTCGACGGGGAACCCCCTCACACTGTGCTGGCACGGAAGAGTCCATTGTAGAAAAGGGAGAACTGATTAACTTGTGGCAATATAAGCAACGTGAAGCGATCGAGATTATCAAAAACGACGGCAAGAGAAAGCATTCTTCTGCATGTAACATCGATATCGATGAGATAGAGCAGCACTTCAAAACCCACTGCCAAGCTCCACCCGATACCTCTCAAACCCCACCATGGATAGGTTTATCCACCCCATCGCCACAATGGGATCTACCCATCGACCCAATTACAGAAGAAGAGGTATCCACAACAATTAAAAACTTGCCTAGAAAAAAGTCGCCAGGCGCAGACGGTGTTACTTATGACACAGTGAAACAACAGAGCAGAAAACTTATACCTGTGCTCACACGCATGTTTAACACATGCCTAGAAAACCGCCGTGTACCACCGGAGTGGAAACACGGAATAATAACATTGGTGCAGAAAAAGAACGGCAACCCCGATAACATCGACGACTGGCGGCCCATTTCGCTCTTACAAACATCATATAAATTGTTCATGAAAATCATTGAATCCCGATTAATGAAGTGGATTGTCGCAACTGGGCGACTTTCAACGAGACAAAAAGGATCAATACCTCGAAATGGGTTACAAGAACATGTGTACTGCTTAAAGTCGACAATCACCAACTTTTTACACAGCAGCAGTCAGATGTTCATAAGTTTCATTGACATTAAGGATGCATTTGGCAGCCTCAATCACGCATTCATGCTTAACCAACTCCAAGAAGCGCAATATCCACAAGCAGTCGTCGACATAACTAAAGATATCTATGAAGGGTCGACTTTCCAAGTCAAAGCAAAAGGGGGGATAACAAGAATAATCCACAAGGAGAAAGGAGTTATCCAGGGCTGCCCCTGGTCAATTATAGCCTTCGAACAAGGAATTGACAAATGGTTAAGATGGATAAATTCAGACTATGAGTCAGATGGAATTACAGCTTCCAACTTAACACCAGTGCAGGGCTACGTTGATGATGTATGCTGTTGCGCTACCTCTGCAAATGAAATGGCCACCATGATTGATAAGACACATAACTTTATGCAGATGGCACAAATGGAAGTGAAACATCGTAAATGCGCTGTCCTTCATGGACACAGAACAGGCAATAACTGGAACAAAAAATCCACGACTGGCAACCGTCAGTTTAGTATCCAGAATGCTCCTATTCCAATGTACCACAAAGTGAAGGAATATACTTACCTGGGGCATGACATCAACATTACCAACACCAGTGGTCAACAACAGGTGAATAGCATTATAAGTGACTTTGATAAAACCATAGACCAGATTGACAAATCAGTGCTACCGACATCAGCCAAACTTTCGGCAGTGAACGTGATGTGCATGTCAAAATTGACTTTTTACTTCCCAAACCTGCACTTCACAGAGGCCAATTTGAAACACCTAGAGGACAAAATAGTCTGGTCCGCACGAACCTGGTTAGGCTTAAACTCGTCTTCAACACGAGCATTCTTCTTCACTCCAAGATCCATGGGTGGCATTGGCTTGCTAACCCCCATGTCCTCTACTACGCAAAACACATGTCCTTCTACCTGTCTCTCCTTAATAACGACGACCCGTATGTCAAAGAAACAGCAAGAAGGTCCTTAAAACTCCATATGTCGAAACGCAAGGCGGAAGAAACTAGCAACGATCATCCGAACTTTGCTGGTTATGCAATTGATTGCAAAGGCAATGTCAATAAAAACTCCAAAGTGAATTGGACAAAATCAGACTGGATCATTCTCCACGAAATGTGTTATCGTGAGAACATCGGCCTACTACAACAAGGCCATGACTTCATTATGCAGATACAGGCAGACGAAGAAACAACATTATCGTTCAGATCCGCTGAGGCCTTCTACATGGCCTACAAGACACTCAAGGTCAGAGCATTCCATGAAGACCTCGTCAGCAAATCCTCACAGGGCAGAATAGTGAGAGAGGCCACTAAAGCAGACTATAAACATTCTGCCGCAGCCTTGACAAACCACAAAATAAATGACAAGTTACGATCGTTCGTGTGTCGAGGCAGATTGCAGCTCTTGGAATGTGAAAGCCTCTTATCTATCTACTACCCTCAGACATACACCAAGAGCTGCAAGATCTGCAACCACCCGACAGAAACCGCCTCCCACGTCCTGAGCGGCTGCACGAAACAGCAGAAAATATACCAGAGCAGGCACAACAGAATTGTGGACATTATTCACGCAAAAATTGCCTGGTTTAACAAAGAAAAGACTGTTATGAGGGACACTGTGATTAAGCGTAGTCATTTCCTCACAGACCAACAATCACATACAGACGTTTTCCAGCAAACACACACGAGACCTGATATCACCATCATAAACCACCAACAGAAAAAAGCAAAACTTGTTGAAATATCAGTTCCATTTGATGCACACATAAACACATGTTACCAAGAAAAATTCAACAAGTATTTCCCATTGTCTCTTGACATCAATAATACAGGATATCAGTGTGAGGTTATTGTGTTGATCGTAGGAACTTTGGGCATTGTGCATCAGAAATTTAAAACTGGGCTAGTGAAGTTGGATGTAAGTAGAACAGAGGCAAACTTTCTAAGCAGCTACTGTAGCTTAAGCGCCATCATTGGATCATACCAGGCATGGAAGCAGCGATGTAAACACCATTTCAAAGCTATTGATTTTTAACACCTTACTGAACAAGCCCTACTGTGCAACTCTTGAGTTCCCATCTTTCACAGACAGCCTTCCATCTACTCCTAGCCTATCACAGCCACAATTTCCACACAGATGCAATGTTTATTTATATTGTATCAGTACATGCAATTGTAATGTATTTCAGTGGAAATAAAGACCCTAGTATGTATGTATGTATGTATGTATGTATGTATGTATGTATGTATGTATGTATGTATGTATGTATGTATGTATGTATGTATGTATGTATGTATTCAGGTAGGTAGGCCATCAGTCATGAAATGTCTTTCACGTAATGACCTATCCATCCCATCACTTAAACCTGCCACAGTAACACAAATTTCACAAAGATATAATGTATTTGTATCGGGTGATTAAAAAAAAAACAACTGCACCAACATTGACACAAAATATCTCGCAATCTTTTAATGAATCCGTGAGAAATTTCGGTAGAGTTGTGTCCATTATATGTGTAATGCTATGTTAAAATTTCATCAAGATTTAATGATTACTTTGAAAGATAATTTAGATTACGCGAGTGTCTGTCAAAAATTGATAAAACAAGCCAGCTGATCAAGAATGATGAAGATTTTAACGCAAATTCAGCTATCCAGCGCACAACAGTTGAGTATTTTTTCTCCAATTTTAAAAAAAAAATCAACTTCAGTCCAATTTTTTTAGTCCAATCTTAATTTGTAGATCTTAGTTTAGCAGACGACACTCAACCAAGCCTTTTGCTTCCTATAGTGATACATTGAATAGCCCCCAAGGCCCAAGACGAGTGTATTCCAACTGTTTTTTCGCATTTTGACCTATCTTAACGCTTTACTTCATAACTTTTTTTCAATGAAGCTATTTCATTCAATTTTCGTATGCAAACGCATTATGTATTTACCCATACACATGTGAAAAGGCCCAATCCATGTGACGTGTGTTACACCTGAAGACCAGTTTTTCACCTTGCTAGCTTTCTAAGCGAATCATTAAATGAGATAGTTATCATTTAAACCTTTCTCACAAAAAAAAAAAAAGATTACTTTACAAGTTTTCACCTTTAATTTACAAACGTATAGGTAAGATCTAAGTCAAAATGGTGCTTAACTTGGCGTGACATGTGTTACATTCACAAAAAAGGCGTTTTTCAGTTTAAGTAACATTCTTTGCAATTTCTGTGAAAGTAGGCTAAGAATTTCACCCAAATTTTTAAATAATATGTGTAAATGACTGCTATGAATGTAGTAAATTCTGTGTTTCATAATTCTTACTTTTTTTGATGATATAGGCAAAAACGTGGCGTGACGTGTGTTACATTTTTTCGTTTCGTGTGTTACATCTTCAAAGTGAGAATTTCACTTTTGAAGTTCCAATCTAAATTTTGTTCCTCAAGGCCAAAAAATGTGTTTCTGATGAAGAATACTCCTTCAGATCAATGCAAAATTAATGTCAGAGACAAGGGATTTGTTTTACATATTGAAAGGTTTAAAAATCAGTCACACAAATCAATTTTTGATACACAGTTTATTTGATAGTGATAGTGATAACTTGGCTGGGAGTTGTTAGAAATGGGAATGTGAGAAAAATGGGAAAGGGAAGAAACTGGCTGATAATTTAAAGATTCAGAACCAGGATATCTTTTGGAAAGTATGAGACAAGAACGAGGCTGGTAGACTTAGAGTTGAAGTGAAAATTGGGTATGAAAGGGAACTGTTGGAAAAGGTTTTTGAGGAAATTCCACATTTCCAAGAGCTTGGCCGGGTGAAAAGGGTATGGACAGAGGCCTTTAGTAAAGACAAAATGGACCCACAGACCTCTGTACTTCAGTGTGATTTCGCTATAGTACAGCTATCAGGCTGAAGTATCGAGTGCTTTATGGGGTAGACGAACAGTGAACGCGTTCATTGCTGCATTTTTTCTCGATAAAGAGGCATCATGTAAGTTTTACTTGTAGTCACGGAGTCACAGAACATAAATAAAGACACAGTTTATAGTTTCATCAAGAAATTGGTAACTACTGAACACTGAACATCTGAAGGAAAAACGTATCGTCTGTACTTATGGTCCGCCAAGGGAGTTCAAAAACAGATATTATGGTGAAGTCACTTGCTGATTTGGGTTGGTGATTAATGAATGTAAAGTCATGTGGAAGTATTTTGCCACATCACATGACAAAGGAGTGGTTGACGGGATCGGAGGGTCAGCGAAAAGTTTGGTACGAAAAAGGTGATGTCAAGGGGTGATGGCGTCATTGTGCAGGATTCAAATGGTTTTGCAAAAGAGGCAAGAAACTCAATGCCCAAAGTTAAAGTTGCCCACAAGTCATAGGAAGAAATCAATGAGAGCATTATGCAGAAGAATCCATGGTGTGAGGTGAAAGGCGTGCCTGGAGACAGCATGAACCATTTCATACCATGTGGTGGAAAGGGAAAAGTGTCATTCTATGTGGACAGTCTTCTACTTGAGGTTCTTGCAGAGGTTTACCATGGCCTTGAAAGAAAGAACGGAGAGAATGAAAGTGGAACTTAATGTTGAAAGTTGTAAGGCAAGAGACTGGCCGGGTTGTTGTGATGTATGATGGAAAACTGTACCCACTGGAGATTACAGCTGTTGGCGAGGAGGGCAGTGCGCGTGTCTGTAAAGAGACTAACATTCAATATTAACTGGAAGTGGCCTATGGCAAAAGATGAGATTTTTACACTAATAGAAATGTTGTAAACAAGATCTTTCCACCAGTTCCTGTTGGTTCTGGTCGCCAAAGCAGATTTGAAGACCAAATTCTGCATGTAACATACATCACACAAGATGTAACACACATCACGTGACGTGTGTTACATTGTTCAGATGCCCTTTTCAGGAATACGATTAAGTTTTAGATTTAAGCGTGAATGCCGAACACATTACGGTAATGAATTGTGTTTGTTTTGTAAATGGTTATGATCTGTCTCAAATATTTATTGCTAGGCAAAAACGTTATTGTAAAGTGCGACGTGTGTTACATAGTACCAGTGATGTCTCTTGGATTCTTTCTAGTTAAACCCTAAGTCAGTAATACTAATAGAGTTTTCTTGTTATTTATACACTGTTTGTTAAAATGTCAGTGCAATATAAAAATGAACAAAATCTTGATTACATCGGTTACTTGTAACTAAAAATGAAACGGCAAATTAATTTGAATACATTGACTTCTAAGTATGAAATATTGTTCTTAGAAAACCTGCCGTAAAATTATGAAATTCAGTTTGTTTTCTTCCTCAGATGACATTTTCTGTCAATAAACCATTTTAGATGTTAAACCAAGGATTTTTTACTCGCTTTTTCAAATTCCATTATTTTCTCACACTGGTTGACATTTCATGGAATGGGCCAAAATGTTATTGTGATCGAATAAGCGGTTTATGAATTATAAAGCTTCAGATTTGGGGCAGTTTTTTTTTTTTTTTTCATTCTGATCATCCTTTTTGATCAGCTGGCATGTTTTATTAATTTTTGACAGACACCCACTTAATCTAAAGATATTTAAAAGTAATGATTAAATCTTGATGAAATTTTAACAAAGCATTACACATATATAATGGACATAACTCTACCAAAAACTATCACAGATTCATCAAAGTTACTGCGAGATATTTGGTGTCAATGTTAGGGCAGTTTTTTTATTTGTTTTTTTTTTATCACCCGATATATTGTATCCCCTGAACAAGGAATATATAAGATCTGTAAGAAGTTTAAGGCTGTTGTCAAAGAAAACTAAAACTGAGCGCTACTTTAAATCGTTTATTCCATCATCAACTAGGATGTTACAATAATGTCGTCATCTTGATCGTAATCTGTTGAATTATGTCCTGCGTGTCAGGTCAATGTGTTTTAGTTAGGGAAGCATATTGTGTGCACTGTTAATTTTGTTAATTTAGTTAATTTATCAGTGTGTGTGTATATATGTGTGTGTGCGCGCTGTGTATCATACTTTCTGCTTCTGTAACTGTATTGTTATGTATTCAATGATCAAAACAAATTTCCTTGTACAAGGACGAATAAAATTTATCTTATCTTATCTTATCTTATCTTATCTGTAACCGTTCTCTTGAATTCTGTGAAAATAATGAATACTGATATGTACGCATGTATAATCTTTCTATAATAATAATAATGTAATAATGTAAAGCATTTATATAGCGCATATCCATTTAAAATGCTCTATGCGCTTTACAGAAACAACATGTCAACCACAGAGCAGAATGGAGCTGCCTGCGAAGAGCTCAACACACTGCACTGCTTCTTTCTCTCTCCCTGTCTCGCTCACTCTCTCTCTCTATCTCAGAGCAAATTGTAATGCAGCCTGTAAGGCGCACTTCACAATTCACAACAGTTCACAACTCACAGCAGTTCACAACTCACATCAGTTTACAACACACAACTCAAATAATATTTGAATATTTATTAATAACAATATATATTTATTTATGTCAGACCAGAGGTTTCTGCTATTGTATGACAGTACACAATACAGCCTGCTACTGTCACCCCCACTGTCTTGTGGGTCATCTCGGGAGAGAGGAAGACTAGGGGAAGGTAACCCTGAATACAAATACCACACTGCCTTGTGTGTTGCTATGATAGCAAAGGCTATGGGAGTAAACCCAGACAGAAAATCAGGAGTGGAGACCCGAAGGTGGTTGTCAGGGAGAACTGCATCAAACTGGCTTCCAGCATCTCCTGCAGCCGGACTAGTTCCAAATGTATTGACCTGGTCTCTCCCTTGGATTTAACTAGAATGGCAGAGAGAGGGGTGGTGCCTCTGGGCAAAGCACCATCTCTTAAAAATAGCCCAGGCAAGGCAGCAAAACGAGGAGGCGTTTGCTCGGGCTTGGCAAGCGTCTGTCTCTCCTCTATAAGCCCACCCATTTCCGATTTGGAGAGGACACTCCAGCCATCCGTTACGGATGGGCACAACACGGGAGGTGGCAGTTACCGGTGATAAGCTCAATCCATTTGGCGTACGGATGAGCGCCAGGGGTCCCCTCTGTCGGTGGGAGCGGCTTTTCAGCTGCATTGATCAACTACCGCCCGCCGTAACCTGGGCAGCCCCCAGGCAGTTGGGTGTTGTTCCGCCACGTCAGCCTGCTTCATAAGGTGGCTGGAGCTAGACCAAAAGTCAAAAAGCTGACGTAAAGTGTGCACCTGGCAAAAACAGAAAAATACTAAAACTTGGTACCTGGAACGTCAGAACAATGCGCCCAGGCTTGCAACAGCAAGATCTCACTGATATTGACTCCATCAGGAAATCCCAAATTATTGATCGAGAACTTCAGCTACTAAACATCGACATCGCTGCCCTTCAAGAAACTCGACTTCCCCTCTCCGGGTCAGTCAAAGAAGAAAACTACACCTTCTTCTGGCAGGGCCTTAGCAGCGAACAGCCGAGAATCCACGGCGTGGGCTTCGCCGTAAAAAACTCCCTTATCAATTCGATCGCAACTCCAATTGGAGTGTCAGAACGCATCATGACACTCAGACTGAACACCCGGTCTGGTTTATCTGTGTCTATGCCCCAACACTTACCTCCTCTGACGAAACCAAAGACATTTTCTACGAGGCATTGCAGAGGACTCTCCACAACATCCCTCTCACCGAAGGCCTGCTAATTCTGGGTGACTTTAACGCTCGAGTGGGAGCAGATCACTCCGCATGGCCAAAGTGCATTGGGCACTTCGGCATTGGCAACATCAACGAAAACGGGCAGCGCCTTCTGGAGCTATGCTCCGTAAACTCATTATGTGTTACAAACACGTACTTTGACCTTAAGAGATGCCAAAGAACATCATGGCGCCATCCCAGGTCTGGCCATTGGCATCAATTAGATCTTATTCTCTCAAGGAGGAAGAGTTTGGGCTGTATAAAAATAACTCGTTCCCTCCACAGTGCTGACTGTGACACCGACCATGCACTGGTAGTCAGCAAAATCAAAATTTCGGCCAAGAAAATATACAGATCAAAAGCCCCTTCAATCCCTAAGATCAATGTAACAGCAATCAGAGATGAATCAAATAGAAAGTCATTTGAAAAGTTATTTGCTGAAAGCATGGATAATGTCACCCAATGTGACTCGGTAGATGAAACATGGAACACTCTCAGTTCAAAAATTCATGACTGTGCCATCAAGTCTTTTGGACAGCATAAAGTTTCAAACAACGACTGGGTAGCCCAGAACAGCGAAATTCTCCTACCTCTCATTGAGCAAAAGAAATCTGCTTTCAATGAGTATAACAAAAATTGCAATCAGAGTACAAAAACTTGTTTGAAAAATGCAAAAGCTAAACTTCAGCTGGATGTAAGACGTTGCGCCAACAAATACTGGACAGACTTGTGTAACAGCATACAAGAGGCAAATGAAAAGGGAGATATGAAAACCGCCTTTAGTCAGATGAAAGTAGCTCTTGGGCCAATCATCACCAAAAGCGCGCCACTTAAGTCTGTAAATGGTGAACCCATCACAGATAAAAATGAACAACTGAATAGGTGGGTAGAGCATTACTCTCTGTTGTATTCAACTGAGAAAAATATTCCACCAGATTTTGAGGAACACCTCCAAAAACTGCCAATAATGGCCGAACTTGACGCTGAACCTTCCTTAGTCGAGCTTTCCAATGCAATCGACCACCTGTCTGCTGGAAAAGCCACAGGAAGTGACAACATTCCTGCAGAGGTATTAAAAGACCTAAAAGGCCCACTATTACCACACCTGTATAATCTGTTACTGCAGTGTTGGAAAGAAGGCGTGATACCACATGATATGAGAGACGCCAAAATTGTCACACTTTACAAGAACAAAGGAGACAAAGGCGACTGCAACAACTATCGAGGCATATCCCTCCTCAGCATTACTGGAAAGGCTTTTGCTCGCGTCATCCTCTGCCGCCTTCAACAACTGGCGGAAAAAGTCTTACCAGAAACACAATGTGGCTTTCGAAGCAAACGATCAACTATTGACATGATATTTGCACTTCGGCAAATCCAAGAAAAATGTAAAGAACAAAACAGGCCGCTTATAACATGCTTTGTGGACCTAACAAAGGCTTTCGACACCGTAAGCCGATCTGGCCTGTATGCAGTCCTTAAATCCATAGGCTGTCCACCAACATTGCTAAAACTTATTGCATCCTTCCACACTGACATGAGGGCATGTGTCAACTTTGAAGGCTGCACATCCAATTCATTTGCTGTAAACAGCGGTGTGAAGCAGGGATGTGTTCTTGCTCCTACCTTATTTGGTATATATTTTTTGCAGCCCTACTCAAGAATGCCTTTGGTCAATGTTCAGGTGGAGTACTTATTAACACCAGAGTGGACGGCTCCATTTTTAATGTTGCCAGACTAAAAGCAAAATCTCGTACAGAGCATATTATGTTACAAGAGCTCCTCTTCGCAGATGATGCTGCAATCGTGGCCCACGATGAAACCACGCTCCAGGCTCTCATCAATAGCCTTGCCAAAGCCTGTGACAAATTCATGCTAAGGATCAGTGTCTCAAAAACTGTAGTTTTGACACAAGGCTTGAGAAACCCCAACCCAATCATGCTGAATGGCTCTCCTCTGGAGCAAGTGGGAAAATTCTGCTACCTAGGCTCAACCATCAGTGGTAGCACAGACATAACAACTGAAATAAATGCCAGAATAGGAAAGGCGGCCACAGCTTTTGGCAAACTCTCAAAAAGGGTGTGGAACAATAGCAAGCTGACCATCAAAACAAAGGTACTCGTGTACCAAACTTGCGTCCTAAGCACCCTGCTGTATGGCTCAGAGACATGGACCACCTACTCCAAACATGAAAGATCCCTCAACTCCTTCCACCTGCGCTGCCTACGCAAAATTCTCAAGATCAAGTGGCAAGACAGGATCTCAAATATCGAAGTTCTGAGCCGAGCCAACATTCCATCAACTCAGGCTCTCCTAGGCAAAAAAAGACGGCGGTGGCTTGGACATCTCCACCGTATGGAAAATGATCGCATCCCCAGACAAATTCTCTACGGGGAACTTGCTACTGGCAACCGACCCAGAGGTAGGCCACATCTGCGATTCAAAGACACTTGCAAGGTCACGATGAAAGCATTCAACATCGACCCCAATGAATGGGAGAACCTTGCAAATGATCGAAGCAGATGGAGACAAAAATTGCGCAGTGGCACGCTCGCAATAGACTTCAAGGCAAAAGAAACATACCTGACAAAACGACAGAGGCGGAATGAAAACACTCGCCAAAGTGAACCCAAAAGACTGACCTGCAATCACTGCCATCGCACTCTCGGGTCAAACATTGGTAGAATAAGCCACGAGAGAAGCTGTCAGTCAAAGTGAAAGTGAATATTCTAGCTGCTAAGACCGTCTGTAAAGACGCTAAAGGCCATATATATTTAATAATGAATAATAATAAATTTTGTTGTTGCTGGTGGGGAGGGGGGATGATATGGATAAATTTTAATCTATTAATTTCAATTTCCAATTTTTTCATCTCAAAATTGAATTTACCTATCTATCGATCTATCTATCGATCTATCTATCTATCTATCTATCGATCTGTCTATCTATCTATCTATCTATCTATCTATCTATCTATCTATCTATCTTTCTATCCATCTATCTATCTATCTATCTATCCATCTATTTATCTATCTATCTGTCTATCTATCTATCTGTCTGTCCGTCTGTTGTCTATCTGTCTTTCTGTCTGCCTGTCTGTCTATCTATCTATCTATCTATCTATCTATCTATCTATCTATCTATCTATCTATCTATCTATCTATCTATCTATCTATCTATCTATCTATCTATCTTTCTATCTATCTATCTTTCTATCTATCTATCTTTCTATCTATCTATCTATCTATCTATCTATCTATCTATCTATCTATCTATCTATCTGTCTGTCCGTCTGTCTGTCTATCTGTATTTCTGTCTGCCTGTCTGTCTATCTATTTATCTATCTATCTATCTATCTATCTATCTATCTATCTATCTATCTATCTATCTATCTATCCATCCATCTATCCATCTATCCATCTATCTATCTATCTATCTATCTATCTAGTTCAATTTATCTATCTGTCTGCATTCTAAGTCCCGAGGTTAAGTCCAATAAGACTCAATGAAGGTTCTTATTTATTGTGGCTATGATACCAATCGTCGATGAAAAGTAGAGAAAATTAAAGTTTAAAGAATAAAAAATAAAAAAACAACAAAAAACGTCACCACGTCAACAGTTTGTCACATCAAGTGTCAAAGTTTAGAACCTACTGCCTGATATTTCGAAAGAGAAATCTGTCACTTCTCGACTGTAAAACAGAACAGAACTGTCGTTCGTCTCCACAAAGGACGCCTCGGTACCGTTCGTGTAAACTGGTGTAATCTGTAAGAAATTGTCTTCCGTATGCCTTGCTTCTCTCCTGGCTGGTATTGCGAAGTTCCTCGTGACAAAATCAAAAGACATAAATGGATAAGCTTCGGTCATCACTGGCAGGCCTCTATTAGACCTGGTGTAGGAGTAAATAAGCGTAACTCCGGCCTCGTCTCCAGAATTTCCAACCGTGTGTATTTTCATCTCAAAATGATATCGACCTCTAATGGGGATCCACCCACTATCAATGTGGAGTGGTACAGAATGTTCACAAATTCTGCCCGTCAAACCAACTGTGTCATGATTCAGATGTTGTTAAAACTCACGCAGAGAGTGAGTTGTTGTTGTTTTACCAGGGCCATGAGAAATTGGCTGGTGGCCTTGAACGGCCCTCGCGAATTATAGTTGGTGAGTAAATAAATGTAAAGTTAAACTGTTAGATTCACGCTTGTCGGTTTTAATGTTCGTGATTAATAAGTAATGGAGTAGGGGTGAAACAAGGTGGGGACAGTTGACATTGTTAAGTATGACTAGACAAGTTTTTGCACGTTAACTGGCTGGTAGAATAGTGCAGACGTATTACTACAATTAAAATGGTGGGAGGTTTCGACCTATGAGATAGCTGAACTAATTGGGCCAGCGGACTAGCACGCTGGGTAGTTAGATAGTATATAACATCGTGTAACGTTCAGATTTGGGTGAATACAGACGAGCAGAAGCATCCTGTCGTGAAGTATCTCCGGTTGACCAGTACCTGAACTGTGTGCTTTGAAGACAAGAAGTCCTTGCTAACGTACTGACTGAGCTCTAGAAAGAAAGGTCTGAGTGGGCTGACCTTTGAAAGCCCACGCTGCGCTATATTGATGTTCGCGCCTACCAGTAGGCGTGAGCAATGGTAATATATCTTATTTATTCAAGCATAATAGAGATCGGAGATAGAGAGAGAACTACAGCCTCATAGGAAGACTAAGGAAACCCCAGCTGGCACTCGACCACGAGTGTCCTGTATCATAGATCTATTGCCATAGTATGATTAGAATAATATAGCACATTGTTGATGAATTGAATAGTGATTGTGCATAAAATATAGTCTTTTGGCAACTGCCTAAATTACCTACAAGCCGAAGAGTGCTTTTGTAGGCTTTGAACGTACTGGGCTCTCCTAACATTTAAGCCCATATGATTTATGGAGAGTTTGCCTGGCGACTGGCCAGTGGCGACTCAACTGTCACTCTAAATTGATATCTGGTTTCGTATAATATACCTATTTGCTACTTGATTGCAGTACCTCCATAGTTACATGAATATCATTGGTTAAGTTATTAATTAGAGTTTTTTTTTGGTTTGAATATATACCCCTATTGTCTTTTGTTTTGTTATTAATATTTATGTAAACTATGGCCTGACCGGCCTGACATATATACGCTCTAGTTATTTAATACTTTTCTTGTGTGGTTGTGTCCGAGTGTGAGTTAGCTGCCTCTCGTGCAGTCGTAACATCCCCAAGACCCTAACTCTGCTCGTGACATCTGGAGGGGACCCCACTGACATCTGAAGAGGACCCGTCACCCTCTGACATCTAGAGGACACTACTATCATCTGAAGACGACCCCGTCAACAGCTGCAGGTCTACCACTCTAGCCTCCACTGTTATTTATGTCATTTTTGTAGTTTATAGTTTTGTATACTGCTAATTTTTTTTTTGTTTCTCCCCCACATGTCTGGCATGTCCTCTCGTCATTGATCCTGGGACCATTACGAGGGACTGACAGCTAGCATCAGGAAAAGACAAGACCAGCGCTGTGGACCAAAGGAAAGAGCCAGTCCATTTTGCCCAGTTAAGTGAACCATCTGTATTTTCTTCGTTTGAGGTGTTCGTCGTTCCAGCTCCCCTACTTTTGACAGGCATTATTTTTTTTTTTTGTGTTAGATTAGATACGCGGGAGGTTGGAAGGGATCGAGACTCAGCATACCTCTTTTTGCCAGACTAGCAGATCTAGGTGGCGTTTAAAACGGATAGGAGATTTGCTTTGCCTTGAATAGTTCTGTAGGGACCTGTATATTTGTTTAGATTGTGGCGTTCACATCTTCCTCGTCACTTTAGGAAGACGTCTCTCCTGTTCTTTTTCTTACCTTTTTGTAGATAGTTTCAGGTTAGTCAGGTCTGTTGTCGTTTGTTCTTTCTGTTAGTCTCGTCTTACTCTCCATGTAATTCTTTTCCATTATAGTGTTGCATTATTATATTTTGTATTCATACTTGCTATATTATTGCCTGGGATAAATCACGTGTCTAGGGCACGTTGAGAGATAATCTGGATATTAGAGTTATTAGGCTTGTATAGCCAAGGAAGTTAATATCGTGAATATTGATTTATTCCGATTTATAGCAGAGGGAACGCTGCTAGGAGTGTACGGAAAATACACTGGGAATATTACATTGGTATCGTTAGTTAACGACCAATCACGGAAGCAGTAGACTGACTGCTTGAGGATTAGGAGAAATACGTGGAGTTAAGTGATCACTGAGATAGCTCAACCACTACTTGGTTGACTAAGACGCACAGTTTGTTGTTGATTTCGTTAATTTCGTTCATACTGCAGGAACGAACACCCGCAGAGTGCAATTGATAAATTGCTTCAAGGGAGAATAAAGTTAGAGATTTTTCAGAAGCTGTCCTCGATTAGGACATTATTATATCGCATTTCGACCGATATCATGGCCGAACTACAGAAATATTTGGAACTAGCCCAATCATTTGGCATACCGGAAGCTCAGCGTGCTTCTTGGGTAGACCAGAAACTGAAAGAAGAACGAGAAGAAAAGGCCGCGGAGAGATTACGAGAAGAAAAAGCTGCGGAACGAGACGAGAGAGCCGCGGAACGCGCGGAAAAACAGGCTCAAAGAAAGTACGAGCTCGCTTTGAAACAGTTAGAAGCGAAGCAAGCCCAACCTACCGGGGCTCCGGAAGTTACTTCCAATAATAAAACGAAGCCTAAATTGCCAACCTTTAATGATAAGGTTGATCGTATTGATTCCTACCTACACCGCTTCGAACTCCATGCCGTTTGCGCGGGATGGCAGCGTAGTGAGTACACGTCATGCCTCGCCAATCTTTTGACAGGGAGAGCGTTGGAAGTTTTCCATAGCCTCACTATTGATGACGCTAGGGACTATGACATTCTAAAGACCGCGCTATTAAAACGTTTCCAACATACGGAAGATGGATTTCATAAGCGTTTCCGCGATTGCAAGCCGGAGGCATCTGAGAATTTCTCTACTTACGTGGACCGCCTCCGCCACCTACTCAGCCGTTGGACTGAGTTGGCCGGTGTGGAAGAGGGAAACTACAAGAAACTATATGATTTGATAATTAAAGACCAAATATATATGTCCTGCCACACGGACCTGGTGGCGCATTTTAAGGAACAAGCCCCCAAAACTACCGTCGAGATAACATCGATAGCGGAACGGCATGCTGCGGCTCACCCTAATCGATCGTTAGCTAAAGCTAAAGTAAGCGAACCGTGTTACGCCGGCGCTGCTACTAAGACACCGGTACCGTCGAGACAATCAAGACAGCCCTTTCGACAGTCGCCGCAGGTTCGTCCACGGTCCGAGCCGCCGGTTAGCAGGAGGCAACCGAATCCCCATAAATTTTCTCGGGACTGGGAACCCCGATATACACGTCCTTTCCCTACCGGAGGACCGCGTAACAACTACTATCAAGCGCCCACATTTCCTTCTTATTGAGGTACACCTCGAAGGGATGATAATCCAGTCTACTGTTATAGATGTGGCGCCGGAGGCCACATTGCGCGACAATGCAGAGTTAGATTAGATGCGGCAAATGCATGCTCTGTAGCATTCACCGCAAACCGCGGTTACAGAACTAGGAATGCCGAAACCGTAGATAAAGTTATTCCAGTTATGTCCGCCCTCCACGAGCGAGGCGCGCTGACATTGTATGAGGGACGAGTAAACGCCATACAAGCATCCGTATTGCGAGATTCAGGCTGTACGACCGTCGGTGTACGTGAATCGCTGGTCCGTCCTGCACAACTCCTGGATCGCGATGCGACATGCATTACTTTTGGTGGTTCAGTTGAACATTTTCGTTTGGCGGAAATATATGTTGACACACCGTTTATAACTGGTGTTGTCACGGCCTGCGTGCTACCAAATCCGGTCGCCGACCTAATCATTGGGAATATTCCCCACTTAAAGGACGTCTCCGATTGCGAACTCGGGATTTGGGATGATAACGACATTGCGTGTGTCACGACAAGACAACAATCGTGTCGCCAGAGTGACGACACATTACGATCGCCTGTCGTCGATTTGGATGTAACCCCCGAGATTTTTCGTAGCGAACAGCGCACAGATCCATCACTAAAGCCCCTCTTTGCTAAGATTGATCCGGACAACCCGGATACATCCAGGTTCTGCCTTAAAGACGACCTCCTATATCGCGTTTTTCGGGGAAAGCGCGAAACTATTTTGCAATTGGTCATACCGAGATCATTTCGCCGAGACATCACCCGCCTCGCGCACGACACGCCATTGGCGGGCCACCAAGGCAAAGCGAGAACAAAATCGAGAGTCCTGTCTCAGTTTTTTTTGGCCCGGGGTTTACGGGGACATAAATAGCTATGTGTCGAGTTGCGATACATGCCAGAAAAGAACCCCCAAATGAAAAACTTCGCGGGCACCTATACAAGAGATGCCGCCGGTTTCCACTCCATTTCAGCGAGTTGCCGTCGACATCGTCGGGCCATTACCGAAGTCGGATAGAGGCTATCGGTTTATTCTATCAGTAATCGATTATGCCACCCGTTGGCCTGAGGCTGTCCCTTTAAAGGAAATATCGGCCGATCACGTCGCCGAGGCATTGGTGACCATATTCACACGTGTCGGATTCCCCATCCGAATTATTATCTGATAGAGGTCCGCAATTCACCTCTGACCTTTTCAGGAAAGTATTGGAACTCACGGGCATTAGGCAGAAACTTACGTCGCCATACCATCCACAGTCAAATGGCTGTTGCGAGCGCTGGAATGCCACCATGAAAACTATGCTGGCACGCGTTTCCGCCGATAGACCTGGTGACTGGGACCGTCGACTTCCGGCCATCTTGTTCGCATATAGGGAACTCCCAAATGCGACAACGGGTTTTTCCCCGTTTGAACTTTTATACGGTCGAAAACCACGTGGCCCGATGGCCATTTTACGCGATTTATACGCCGGTTCTGATACCGACGTTCCTGATACGCGATCCGCGTATCAGTACATAGTCGATCTCCGACATAGAATAGTTAATGCATGCGACCTGGCTCGACAATTTGCATGCGTACGGACCAGGTCATTTATAGGATATCGCGATCAGGGTAGTCGGTTAAGAACCCTGTCAGTCGGAGATCGGGCATTGGTGCTGCTACCAGAAACGAATAACAAGCTACTCCTCACTTGGAAAGGCCCCTTTCTAGTTAAAAAGCGACTCTCGAGAGTTAATTATCTCATTACCATACGTGGTAACGATAAGGTGTACCATATTAATATGTTGAAAAAGTATCTTACCGATGATCAAACTCATCACGATCATTCATGCCATGTTGTGGCCCAAGCAAACGCAGCGATGGTCATTATCGATGACAACGACCGGGAGCCATTATCTATGACTAGATCGCTCCTATCCTTGCAAGCCACAGAGGACGCGACTTCCGTTAATATCAATCCAGAGCTGAATCAAAGTAAGACACAGGACATCATGAATCTTGTTCGGGAGTTTTCGCCAGTATTCACTGATTTGCCGGGTAAAACATCCTTAGTTCAACACGTCATCCGGTTGCACTCGGACGTACCCGTGATTGTCAAACCCTACCCGCGCCCGCTGCAAGCGCACGACACCATACAGTCCGAGGTGGAAAAGATGCTCAGCTTAGGAGCCATTGAGCGCTCGACGAGCCCTTACTGCTCGCCGATTGTAATAGTAAAGAAAACAGACGGTTCCGTTAGATTTTGTATCGATTACAGGAAGCTTAACGCTCTAACCATTTACGATGCTGAACCTATCCCGAATCAGGAAGATCTATTTGCGCGATTGGCCGAGTCGTCCGTGTTTTCGAAAATAGATTTGGCTAAAGGCTACTGGCAAATCCCAGTGGAAGAGGCCAGTAAGCAGTGCACAGCGTTTCAGACCCCTATGGGTCTCATGCAATGGAGATTCATGCCATTCGGTCTCGTAACGGCACCAGCGACATTTGCGAGGATGATGAACATCCTATTGCAGCAGACACCATGCGTCCTAAGCTACTTTGACGACATTTGCGCTTTCCATACGGATTGGAAAGGCCACTTAGAAGCACTTCGTCAAGTGCTTAGTAAACTTCGAGATGCCGGGCTTACATCTAAGCCTAGCAAAGTCTTCCTGGGTTATACGCAGATTAACTTTCTGGGACATACTATCGCCAAAGGCGTCCAAACACCGGACGACAGTAAGATAAGTAAGATTTTAAAACTCCAGGCTCCTCATACTAAGAAGCAGGTTCGTAGCCTGTTAGGCTTCTTAAGCTATTATCGGAAATTCGTTCCTAATTTTTCGGCCCTTACGGCCCCGTTATCCGATCTTACAAGAAAAGACAGACCCAACAAAATTACCTGGAATACGCAGTGCGCCACCGCGCTCGCGACAGTGCAGCAACTGTTCTCCAGTTCGCCGCTGCTTATCCTACCGAATATTAGGCGCACCTTCACCGTCCGAACTGACGCGTCGGACCAAGGAATTGGAGCTGTTTTGCTTCAGGAAAGAGATGGCTTATTGCGCCCTTGTATGTACGCTAGCCGGAAATTACTTCCGAGAGAGCAGAGATACGCTATTATAGAGCGAGAATGCCTGGCGATTGTATACGCCGTAGACGCGTTTTCCCGCTACCTACTTATGACGGAATTCGTCATCGAGACAGACCATAAACCGTTGTTATTTTTAAAATCGAACCGAGCCAAGAACGCTCGTTTGACCAGATGGAGTCTGGCCCTTCAGGAATACCGCTTCATTATAAAGGCCATTCCTGGTGGAGATAATGTCCATGCCGACCTATTATCACGGTTACCTTAATCTTGTTGTATTTTAGTCTGTCATATGTATTGGCGTTGGATACTGATTAGCACCTTGTCAGGGTTAGGACTTGAATTACCGTGCTGGGTCACGGTTTGTTTATTACATGGCATCATTGATTTTAGCCAGTGCAAATGTCCTTGAACTATTCCCGTGGACAGTTTGTTTTTGTAACGCTTTTTCTTAGAGATGGAAAGAAAGTGGGGCAAGATAGAACGAATGGATAAATTAACAGTGACGGTGCAGTTTTCGACCCCGTGGTTTGGACGTACTTTAGCAAGGAAAGACGGGGCGAATAAGGAGTGAATAAATTCGTACATAAAACGTAGAGGGTGAAGAGACTTTACGAAAGCTTTTGACATCCTAGTTTGACTTTGTCTGTTACTATTAATAGACTGCGAGCTGAGCTCGAAATGGATGCACCAATCAAATTTGGGCAGTTCGCTGGGGATTGCAGAAGATATAAGCGGAGCCATCTTTAGGTTTCTTCACTCCATGCAGACGTTTCCATCTGCGAGGGCGTCGGCTTAAGATTCGGCCTGAGAGAATCATGAGATTGTTAAAGACATGTCTATGTCCTTGATAGACAATGGAATTATCCACAGCTATTTCCTTCTATGCCCTGATTTCATATCAGGGACTAATCGTAAGTTTCGACACAGTGATTCGACGATGAACGTGAATCTGACCCTAATTTGCCAGTAGAAGTGCTACCAAAGGATGCAAGACTATAATGTTTTTACTTGCAATTAAGATCTAGAATGAGTGACTGGTATACACATTTGTAAATTGTAATTGATGTGTCTGGATGAGGCTGGGGATTGCCAGCCCATCCTAGAGCAGATCTAGATCTATCTTAACTACGTCAGTGTGTCTTGACGGTTTGATCCTTTATAAGCAATTAACTGAGTTAACCTTGTCGTCTGAGACATGAGAACATTATTTGTGAGATAGTAGGCAGACTATATTTCTGAAGATAAATAAGTAATAAGTAAACTGTGAATGAGTCAGAATGATATCTTTTAAGAATCTAGAAGAGACTTCTAGTTATGTATTATAGTATTTTCATTTGATGCTGCTGATGTTGTCTTTTTGATATGTAAAAGATAGACGAAATTGTTAGGAACTTAAAGTAATAAATTTGTGGCCCTACAAGGTCCTTGATATAACTTACTCGAAATTGTTATTAGTGTATGTGGCATGGTATGGCAGAGTAATTGTTAAAAACCTCTCGATAGTTTAAATGCAGTCGAACACATAATTCCAATTCATAATAACCATCCCCGTAACACTCGAGGGCAGGACCCAAATCGTAACACACCTCATTCAGAGACCGAGGGATGGTATCACATATTGTTCACCCATTGTGAACACTTTTCACCTACCCCTTTGCTTTCCTTTGATCCAACAGCTATTTTACTGACGTCGACCCGTATTTTGGCCACACCAGACGTTGTTGCCCAGGGTCGAGGACGAGAAGTCATGGCAGACCAGGAGTCCAGATCCACTAATGCCATCGATGCTACTATAGTTATCTTTTCTTGAGTATTATTCATTGTATGTATGCATTCCTGATGACATTCGCAAAGGATCAGTGTTGTACTCTAAAATTTTAGAGTTATGATTGTTAATGTCTACGTATTTAGAGGTAAGATTTAATCCTCAGAGAGATATATACTTTTGGACGGAGCCTTAAGATTTTCATGAAGTTTTGTCCATCAATGATACCCGTCCTGTAGGTTTTTTTCAACTTTAGTACTAGTCTTAGTTATTACCTAGTATTCTTAGTTAAGTTCACCTTTCGAGCAATTTCTCGACTCATGCCTTCCCCTTACGATAATCATTTATATCGTTAAAATTGCAAATTTTAACTGGGGTGGGGGATGTGTCATGATTCAGATGTTGTTAAAACTCACGCAGAGAGTGAGTTGTTGTTGTTTTACCAGGGCCATGAGAAATTGGCTGGTGGCCTTGAACGGCCCTCGCGAATTATAGTTGGTGAGTAAATAAATGTAAAGTTAAACTGTTAGATTCACGCTTGTCGGTTTTAATGTTCGTGATTAATAAGTAATGGAGTAGGGGTGAAACAAGGTGGGGACAGTTGACATTGTTAAGTATGACTAGACAAGTTTTTGCACGTTAACTGGCTGGTAGAATAGTGCAGACGTATTACTACAATTAAAATGGTGGGAGGTTTCGACCTATGAGATAGCTGAACTAATTGGGCCAGCGGACTAGCACGCTGGGTAGTTAGATAGTATATAACATCGTGTAACGTTCAGATTTGGGTGAATACAGACGAGCAGAAGCATCGTGTCGTGAAGTATCTCCGGTTGACCAGTACCTGAACTGTGTGCTTTGAAGACAAGAAGTCCTTGCTAACGGACTGACTGAGCTCTAGAAAGAAAGGTCTGAGTGGGCTGACCTTTGAAAGCCCACGCTGCGCTATATTGATGTTCGCGCCTACCAGTAGGCGTGAGCAATGGTAATATATCTTATTTATTCAAGCATAATAGAGATCGGAGATAGAGAGAGAACTACAGCCTCATAGGAAGACTAAGGAAACCCCAGCTGGCACTCGACCACGAGTGTCCTGTATCATAGATCTATTGCCATAGTATGATTAGAATAATATAGCACATTGTTGATGAATTGAATAGTGCTTGGGATTTATTTCTAAAAGTTTCCATCATGCTGGGTTTAGTTTTGTTCTACCTGACATTTTTTGCCACCGTACGTGAGGTGAGTTTACAAAATGTAAACAATGCATGTGTCAATCCAACTGGACACACATTGAGAAGGCTGTACACGAGTGCAGAATTGAGGACTATCGGAGCAACTTGCTGCAAGAAAATAAATCTGGACACGGCTATCAAAACAATTTGTTCTAGACTCAAGATAGCACGCATAGACACCACCTGTGTTACACATAAAAAGACCCGAAGAACAGCTAGAAAGGGAAGAAGAAAACAGAGAAAAATACAAGTGTGTATCCAACACCATGAGTCAGTCCATAAAAATAGAGCTGTAAACTGTAAAAAATCACCATTGCCTGTCATCAACAATAACAACTTGATATACATAGACTGCTCTAACATGATCCAAGAATATGTCACCAATCTTAGAATTTCTTGCCTGAATGCACAGTCCTGTCGAAATAAACGTGAAGAAGTGTGTAGCCTAATGGAAGATATGAACATGGACATACTTTGTATAACTGAATCATGGTTGCAGGAGACAGGAGATGACCCTATACTTGTTGAACTGTCACCACCTGGTTTTGCATGTAAATCATTCCCAAGAGAGGGTCGAAGGGGAGGAGGCATTGCTTTCATATATCGGCAAGACATCAAATCTGCAAATGCATTCAGGAATCTACCATCACTCGAAACAAAATTTGAAAGTTTTGAGGCAGCTTTTCTTACGTTGTCACCAATGCAAAACGTACTGTTTTATGTTGTTTGCATTTACAGACCTCCGCCATCTAAGAAAAATACATGTACCATCTCACAATTTCTGGCCGAGATGCAACAACTCCTTTACCATCTTAGATCGAAAACAAAAAAATTCATTATAACGGGAGATTTCAATTTACATTTCGATTCAACTATATCTCTAGATGTTCTTCGTTTTAAAGAACTGTTAGAAGAGCATGATGTTATTCAACATGTAAATCAAGCTACACATAAATCCAACCATATTTTGGACTATGTCATTGCACCATTATCAGAAATGAACATTTTAAGTGTCAACATTCTTGATAAAGCTATTTCAGATCATTTCTTGATAACTATTGACACTAATTTTCCTAAACCTCTGACGATAAAGAAAACGTTTGAATCCAGGAACTTAAAGAACATCAACGAGACGGATTTCAGACATGATCTAAAAAAAAACTTGAATCAGGCAGCAAACAACATGACAATGGAAAACTTCAATGTTGCTCTAAAAACAACATTAGACCAACATGCTCCGGTAACACCAAGGACAGTATCACATCGACCATGGTCACCATGGTTCGCCCTTGAAATTAAGGAATTAAAACGTAAAAGACGCCAAGATGAACGGCGATGGAGGAAATCGGAATTGCAAGTTCACAGTGACATTTTCAAAGAAAGTAAAAACAATGTTGTAAAATTGATTCAGAAACTCAAACGGGGTTATTTTATCCAAAAATTTAGCAGTGTTAAAACGTGTAGAGATCTTTTTCTGCTCTCTGACAAACTTTTGGGGAAAGAAACAAGTTCGGTTTTTCCACAGGGTGACCATAAAGACTTATGTGAAATGTTTTCATTGTATTTTTATGAAAAAATTGAACGTATCAGATCTAATTTTAACAATGTTACCAATTTATTACCTGAACTATGTGTTTTTGAAGGCAGGAAATTGACTGATTTCCAGATGTTGTCTGAGACTGAGATTAAAGATCTTATCAAAAACTCACCATCCAAATCATGTGAATTAGACCCATTTCCGATGACATTTGTGAAATTATATCTTGATGAGTTATTGCCATCCATTACTCATGTAATCAATGTTTCTCTGAGAACTGGTGTTGTACCAGATTCTTTCAAACAGGCAATTGTAAAACCTTTGACCAAAAAAGCTGGGCTCGACGTAAACAATGTGAAAAATTATAGGCCTGTGTCAAACTTACCAATTGTGTCCAAGATCCTTGAAAAATCAGCGTTGAGGCAAATCATGGAGCACATTGAAATAAATAACTTGAATGAGATATTCCAGTCGGCATACAAAAAGGGCCACAGTACTGAGACTGCTATCCTCAGAGTAGTGAATGATATTCTTCTAGAGCTCGATAACAAAAGAGTATGTATTCTTGTACTTCTGGACTTGTCTGCTGCCTTTGATACTTTAGATCATAACATTCTATTACATCGTCTAGAAAAGACCTTTGGTATTGCAGGAAATGCACTGTCATGGTTTCAGTCCTATCTTTCAAATAGAAAACAATGTGTGAGAGTCAATGATAGTTGTTCTAATGTCCAAACACTCAATTTTGGGGTACCTCAAGGTTCTGTTTTGGGCCCAATTCTTTTCACATTATACACCCAACCTCTTGCTGATATTTTCAGAAAATATGATCTTCAATACCACCAATATGCTGATGATAGCCAAATATATAAAGCATGTGATCTTGAAAACCTAGATGATACGATAAAAACAATGGAGCATTGCATACAAGAAGTTAAGAAATGGATGGATGATAATAAGCTAAAACTAAATGATGAGAAAACAGAAGTTATGCTCATAACGAATCCAAAACAAAAAATCAATCCACCAGATCTCAATGTAAATGGCCATCTTATTAAAATGACAAGTAAAGTAAAAGATCTGGGCACAATCTTAGATGCAGAGATGTCAATGTCACCATTTATTAGTCAGCTGTGTAAGAATCTTAATTTCCAGTTACGGAAAATCAGCAGTATACGGCGCTGCCTAACTACTGAAGTAACAAAACAGCTTGTAACATCGCTGTTTCTCTCTAGGCTGGACTATTGTAACATACTGCTAAGTGGTCTTCCAAAAAGTAAAATCAATAAGCTTCAGTTAATCCAAAATAATGCTGCAAGACTAATAACAAGAAGAAAAAGGATAGATCACATAACACCAATATTTAAGGAGCTCCACTGGCTACCTATTGAGCAGCGAATAAAATATAAATTGGCTTTATTTTGTTATAAATGTGTCAACAACATGTCGCCAGAGTATATTTCAGAACTTATAGAACTGCATCGCCCTGCAAGAGCATTAAGATCATCTTCTGACAACCTTAGACTAAAAGTACCCGTAGTGAACCTAAAAAGTTTTGGTGAAAGGGCTTTCAGCCATGTTGGGCCCAGGGTGTGGAATGAGATTCCTTTAGATGTCCGCAGTTCGCAAGTATTTTCAGTTTAAAAGGATGTTAAAATGTCATTTGTATGAGAGTTTCTAGTCTATGTAAAAGCTATCTATTATTATTATTATTATGTGTGTATCAATGTGGGTTGTGTGTGTGAGTTTACCCATGTATTTTTTGACATGTTTCTGTAAAGCGCATAGAGCATTTTTGTAATGGATATGCGCTATATAAATGCCATCCATTATTATTATTATTATTGTGCATAAAATATAGTCTTTTGGCAACTGCTTAAATTACCTACAAGCCGAAGAGTGCTTCTGTAGGCTTTGAACGTACTGGGCTCTCCTAACATTTAAGCCCATATGATTTATGGAGAGTTTGCCTGGCGACTGGCCAGTGGCGACTCAACTGTCACTCTAAATTGATATCTGGTTTCGTATAATATACCTATTTGCTACTTGATTGCAGTACCTCCATAGTTACATGAATATCATTGGTTAAGTTATTAATTAGAGTTTTTTTTTTGGTTTGAATATATACCCCTATTGTCTTTTGTTTTGTTATTAATATTTATGTAAACTATGGCCTGACCGGCCTGACATATATACGCTCTAGTTATTTAATACTTTTCTTGTGTGGTTGTGTCCGAGTGTGAGTTAGCTGCCTCTCGTGCAGTCGTAACATCCCCAAGACCCTAACTCTGCTCGTGACAAACTGGACAAGACAGATTGTAGGCACCAATGATGAAAACCGCAGAGTTACTCTCCGAAGCGTAGGCAGGAATGACAGACGTTTTGTCCATTCCGGAAATGTGTATGCATGTTTTCTGTTCTTTTATGGTGACGCCAACAGCTAAGAAACAGTCTGGGGTATTGTAGCAGGAAAAAGCACAATGCCAATAGGATAGATCTGCCCTGCTGTTTAATTCTGTACCACGCAAGCCGTCTCCAATGTCAGGATCTGAACAGGTTGTTTGTCTAAAGTGTACAAACTCAGGCTTTGATGAGCACATGGCGTGAGAAATCAACACTGGTGTCATGACCCATTGTATTATGAATGCTGCCATCTTTAGGCCAAACCGAATCCCCTGAAATGGTGTCAAGAAAAAACATTAAATTCTAGAATCGAAAAGGAGAGATGTATTCAAATTTACTTTCTCATTTCTCACACATCAGATTGATCTTATAAGGGTTTAAAATCCATAGCCCTAAAAGATGTAAAATATCTGAGGACGATTTTCAAAAAGCTGTAGTGTAAATAAATAATTCATTTATTAAATGGCAGATTTTGACTTTCAAGTACATTCCAATGGTGCATCATAATTCATTCGTAACGTGACCGACTGCTTATTTATGACATTCTTTGAATATCTGTTTCCTTTAGATTGAACGAAAATGTGCCTCTTTTTTTCGCGGCTCAAATATTTGCAAATGAATGATATATAATTATACTAAATTGTGACTCAAATGTGTTTACGTCTTTATTTTAGGAGGTTTCGCTGCCCTTGGCATTTACACCTCTCTTTTCTTGTTTTTATTTTTCTCGTTGTGGTGGGGATTAGTTTTTTTTAGGATTTTTCTCGGGCAGCGGCCTTGTTTGGCCTGCTCTTCCCGAGTTCCAACTGCCAAGGTATCTTTAACGTGCGCAATGTGCACTTGGGCCCTCCAAATGTTTCGTCCTTTTTCGAGAAGACTAGGTGTTCGATCCTACGTACCACAGGATCAGGGACAGGAAAATAGGGGGGGGGGGGAATCTCCAACAAAGAAATCTCTATGTTTGTATTTTTAAGAAAGTTCATTTTTAAGAAAATACTGAATAAAATAACATGGCCTTTAAAAAAAAAAGATGCATTGCAAAGTGAAGTCCAAAAATTAAACTGAATAAGATGAAAGACATTATTCTTTGGCATAACTGATAGGGGGCATAACAAATTGAAAGTTTTGTACTACAAATCATTAAGTCTGTTCACTTTAATGAAAGATTTACGAACTTATGCAGAATTTTTTATTTTTGTTACATTATAATACCAGTCTGATGTGTGGCAACATATTCTTTATCTATACCGGGAGTGAAAAAAACAACAACATATTGTTTAATATCTACAAACAAAAAATAAATAAATAAATAAATAATTAAACAAATAAATAAAAAGATAAATAAGAAATAACGGAATTTTAATGAATAATAAGTGAATAAATAATAAATAAATAAATAAATAAATGTATGAATATAAAATAAATAATAAATAAACTAATAACAAAGTAACTAATTAATCAATGAATTATTTAATAAACTAGGCCGTTCAGTGAAGCTCCGATAGGCACGCGCGTGGCACCATTTTCGATTTGATAGTCCCAGAGATATTTTGATTCAAAAATGAGGTAAATTTTGAATATGTGAGTGTGTAAAATCTACTCGTCTTATGTTTTTGAAACTTCACTTAGATGTTATTAATGACCTTTTCTCCCGAATATGGTAAAAATTCAGCTAATTTAATGAAGCAACAAGGCGCTGGCCTTCGCACCAAAAATACTTCTTTACATTCAACGGCCTTAGTTTGCGTCCGATAACATAGAAATTCTGGGTAGTATCCCCTGCCGACGACCAGCGTCGTTCACCCTATCCTGCCACAGCAGTTAGTGCTAAAATCAAGCCAGAAATAAATACAGAAAAAAAAAACACCCATAACTTTGCAACTAATAGAGATATTTTAAAAATTCAAAAAGATTTGTAATCAGTGGATCAAGACTATTGTTTTGATTGTCGTTTCGTGGACTTTGGTGAAATTTGATTTTTTTTTTCACTGAACTGCCTAAATAAACTTATAAATAAACAAAATCACTGTCACTGTCACATATAACTTAAGGGTGTATAATTTGTGAAGTATTATCTCATATGGAGAACAAAGACTATTCTTAATACTGATTCCAGTCTTAATTCGAGAGTAAAATGTAAAATGTGCACTTCTTAATTTACGGATAGGATAGTGTTAGTGCTAAAGGAGGTGTCATCTCCCTTGGAAAATCCTCCTTAATAATCAATCCAGTGTCATTTCAAGTGCGAAATGTAAAATAGGTTTTCAATGCACCTTCCACCAATGCACAGGTTTTCAATCGCAGTGTTAACTTAGAAAATGTCATCTCCCTCGGAAAATTGCTCTTAATATTGAATCCACTGTCATTTCAAGTGTAACATGTAAAAAAAAATTATGCTGGGATAGAATTGTGTTAATATTTAGAAAATGTCATCCCCTTTGGAAAACTGCTTTTAATACTGAATCCAGGGTTATTTCAAGTTTAAATTTAAAATCTGCGATTTTTAATGCACAGATAGGATAGTATTACTAGAAGTAGAACTTAGGAAGTGTCACCTCTCTTGGAAAACTCTTCTTGATACTGAGTCCAGCATTATTTCAGTCGTGAAATGTAAAATTTGCGTTTTTGAATGCACGCACTAATAGCATAGTGCTAAGACCAGGAAAGTTTCATCTCCGTTGGGAAGCAGAAAACACACCCAACTGATTTACGAACACAATGATTATCTCCTATATGGAACGGCAATAGTGAATCTAACCATTTTCTGTTCTTGAATTCCGAGTTTTTCCACAACTCAGGGACATCAGCACAGACTCACTCAACGAAACCAATTTGCTAACAACGACAGCTGAGTCACAGAAGATGTTGCAGGCGCCGGAGAAGAGGACAACTGGCGCGGCTGAGGATGATCAGCATCTATTTAGAAGCACGCACCAAAAAACTGAATGGTAGTGATGGCTTAATACATTACTTACCAAGAATCGCGATTCTTGGATATATCGTCATCAGGTATAGTTGGTATCGGGTATGGATCTGATACCAACTGGACGTTGGTGCAAAGGATATCCTTTCTAATACTTGTTGAGTGTATCAACTAATGCCTTGTATTAGTTAGAGCTAGCTGACAGGGAAGCTTCATGGCTCTTCTGATACCTGCTGATATCACTGATTCTCAGATAACTGATATCTTCTGATACCAACACTTTATGTATAATAGAAAGGACTTTGACGCCGCCTTTTAATATTACTGCTGCCATGAGTAAGCGAGACCTTTCTTTGCATTTTGTAATTTAACTGAGATGCAATAATTTCCGTGTCAAGAATTTTCCGTAGGTGTGGGTGTCTGGGGGGGGGGGGTGGGAGGGGCTGGGTAAGAGGGCAGCAACAGTGGTATCGACAAGGTATCAAATATGGCATAATCGTAATGCTGGTATCATCTTTTCATGTATCATAGGTATCGATAGTGTCAATCATTATTGCTGGCCATCACTGAATTGTCACCCCGAGACAAGCTCTCGCCCCTAAATAAAAGCTGGCGTTTGTCATCAAATGCATAATTTGTAAGATGTTAACAATAACATACGTGTTAAGTCGAGTGTAGGACGGCTATCTATGCCACTGACACCGGACACTTTGTCGATATACAATTACACTGTTGACACTTGATGGCTTATTTAATACTAGATGACCTACCGGGTATTGCCCGGAATAAACAAGCATGTGCTCCCCTTTTCTCTCTCTCTCTCTCTCTCTCTCTCTCTCTCTCTCTCTCTCTCACTCTCTCTCTCTCTCTCTCTGTCTCTATCTGTCTCTATCTGTCTCTCTCTCTCTCTCTCTCTCTCTCTCTCTCTCTCTCTCTCTCTCTCTCTCTCTCTCTCTCTCACATAATAAAAGTAACAGACCACAGTCTTGCTTCAGAACTCATGCGCACCAGAACACTACGCACCAAACTGAACGCTTGATACGGTTACTTTTTATGACATGCACGGTACTATATATTACGAAACAAACATGCAAAAATACAGATGTTACATAGCAATAAACACTGTTATTTTTTTTTAATACATGCTTGAAGTAAACAACTTTTAATTATAGCCATCATCTTCCTTATCTCAATTGCCACCTTCCTGCCAAATTTAAGACCTGAAGAGTGTATAGTTTGGTCAGTTAGTCATGCCAAATGTTGCAAGTTACTGAAATATATAATACTAATAGATTCTTCTAATCTATTTCTAATCAACCTTAGGTATGGCTATTGTTTATATGTTTGGTGGTTTAGTATTTGAGAGGCTAGTCTCTCTATCTGCCTTTCTCTGGCTTTCCTTCTTTCTCTCTCTGTTTTTCTTTCTTTCTTTCTTCTCTGTGTGTGTCTCCTTGTTGGTCTCTCTCTCTCTCTCTCTCTCACACACAGACACACACACACACACACACACACACTGGGACTCTCTGTCTGTCTCTGTCTGTTTTTCTCTTCCACTCATTTTTCTTTCTTTCTTTCTCTCTCTCTTTATCTCTCTCTTTCTTTCTCTTTTTCTCACTCTCTCTAACACATGCCTACACACGACTGCCAAGGCTGCATTGAGGACAGTAACGTACTGGGTAAAGCTTGAGATTTACTAGTTCATTCATTCTTTCTTTCTTTTAATGCCAATCCTTAAATATAAACAGACACCCACGCTGCAAACGTTCAGACTAACCTATGCATCATATCAACACAATGTGTCTTTGATTTTGTTTTTGCAGTTCTGTTTCAATCATTGAAGCATTGAATCCAGTGATTTTTTAATGTATAGTGATGTTAAATTTGAGCACTTAGTTTACTGGGATGGGGAGGGGGTAGCAAGAGAGAAAGATGGAAGGACCAGGAAAGAGAAGGGGAAGTGAGAGACAGGGAGAGAGGGAGGGAAGACGGAAGGAGAGAGGAGGGAATAGAGAGAGGCAAGGGAAGAGCGGGAGAGAAGAGAGATAGAACTTTTAGTAGCTACAGAAATAGGGGAGCGAAAGAAATCGAGGGAGGAGGGAGAAAGGGAGCGATAGGCGCAGGAGGAAGAGAGAGAGCAGGAGACACAAAGAGAGAGGAGTCAGGGAAAGAGAGAGGGGGCGAGGCAGTCAGGGAGAAAGGGAGCGATAGGCGCAGGAGGAAGAGAGAGAGCAGGAGACACAAAGAGAGAGGAGTCAGGGAAAGAGAGAGGGGGCGAGGCAGTCAGGGAGAAAGGGAGCGATAGGCGCAGGAGGAAGAGAGAGAGCAGGAGACACAAAGAGGGAGGAGTCAGGGAAAGAGAGAGGGGGCGAGGCAGTCAGGGAGAAAGGGAGCGATAGGCGCAGGAGGAAGAGAGAGAGCAGGAGACACAAAGAGAGAGGAGTCAGGGAAAGAGAGAGGGGGCGAGGCAGTCAGGGAGAAAGGGAGCGATAGGCGCAGGAGGAAGAGAGAGAGCAGGAGACACAAAGAGAGAGGAGTCAGGGAAAGAGAGAGGGGGCGAGGCAGTCAGGGAGAAAGGGAGCGATAGGCGCAGGAGGAAGAGAGAGAGCAGGAGACACAAAGAGAGAGGAGTCAGGGAAAGAGAGAGGGGGCGAGGCAGTCAGGGAGAAAGGGAGCGATAGGCGCAGGAGGAAGAGAGAGAGCAGGAGACACAAAGAGAGAGGAGTCAGGGAAAGAGAGAGGGGGCGAGGCAGTCAGGGAGAAAGGGAGCGATAGGCGCAGGAGGAAGAGAGAGAGCAGGAGACACAAAGAGAGAGGAGTCAGGGAAAGAGAGAGGGGGCGAGGCAGTCAGGGAGAAAGGGAGCGATAGGCGCAGGAGGAAGAGAGAGAGCAGGAGACACAAAGAGAGAGGAGTCAGGGAAAGAGAGAGGGGGCGAGGCAGTCAGGGAGAAAGGGAGCGATAGGCGCAGGAGGAAGAGAGAGAGCAGGAGACACAAAGAGAGAGGAGTCAGGGAAAGAGAGAGGGGGCGAGGCAGTCAGGGAGAAAGGGAGCGATAGGCGCAGGAGGAAGAGAGAGAGCAGGAGACACAAAGAGAGAGGAGTCAGGGAAAGAGAGAGGGGGCGAGGCAGTCAGGGAGAAAGGGAGCGATAGGCGCAGGAGGAAGAGAGAGAGCAGGAGACACAAAGAGAGAGGAGTCAGGGAAAGAGAGAGGGGGCGAGGCAGTCAGGGAGAAAGGGAGCGATAGGCGCAGGAGGAAGAGAGAGAGCAGGAGACACAAAGAGAGAGGAGTCAGGGAAAGAGAGAGGGGGCGAGGCAGTCAGGGCGAAAGGGAGCGATAGGCGCAGGAGGAAGAGAGAGAGCAGGAGACACAAAGAGAGAGGAGTCAGGGAAAGAGAGAGGGGGCGAGGCAGTCAGGGAGAAAGGGAGCGATAGGCGCAGGAGGAAGAGAGAGAGCAGGAGACACAAAGAGAGAGGAGTCAGGGAAAGAGAGAGGGGGCGAGGCAGTCAGGGAGAAAGGGAGCGATAGGCGCAGGAGGAAGAGAGAGAGCAGGAGACACAAAGAGAGAGGAGTCAGGGAAAGAGAGAGGGGGCGAGGCAGTCAGGGCGAAAGGGAGCGATAGGCGCAGGAGGAAGAGAGAGAGCAGGAGACACAAAGAGAGAGGAGTCAGGGAAAGAGAGAGGGGGCGAGGCAGTCAGGGAGAAAGGGAGCGATAGGCGCAGGAGGAAGAGAGAGAGCAGGAGACACAAAGAGAGAGGAGTCAGGGAAAGAGAGAGGGGGCGAGGCAGTCAGGGAGAAAGGGAGCGATAGGCGCAGGAGGAAGAGAGAGAGCAGGAGACACAAAGAGAGAGGAGTCAGGGAAAGAGAGAGGGGGCGAGGCAGTCAGGGAGAAAGGAGCAAGAGAAAGAGAGAGGGGGGAGACAGACAGATGGGAGCAAGAGAAGAAGAGGAGGAAGACAGAGGGAGGAGGAAGACAGAGGGAGGAGTAAGAAAGAACAAGCGAGAGAGAGAGAGAGGGGGTAGAGACAGCGAGGGGCAAGAGAGAAGGCCAGACAAGCAGAAAGACAGATAACGCTGGCAAGTAGTGGGATTCAGTGAACAGAATTTTTCTTCATTTTTATTGGTTGGATATCATTTCCGGCATTTTTAAATGCTCTTTTTGAGGAGCTGAAATGTCTTTCATCTTCATCTGCATTGTCAATTTTGACACCAGCCATGGACAAAGACTTAGTGTCCTTTGTCCACGTCAAAACAAGTTCCTTCAGCAATAATTTATGAGCACAATGTAGAGCCCTCAGCAATAGAAGTTAGAACGAAATACTCGATCTCACGGATGGAAGGATATCGCCGGTGTCGTGACCAATCCGCTAATAATTAGAATGTGCATGAAGTCGCAGATGGTTTTTGTTTTGATTTTCCGACACTAAAGATGGCCGGTGGATCAGCTGATTAGCGTAACCTCGAAAATAAATTATTATGTCTAAGAGGTTCAGATGCCTGCTAGTTGCATTGTAGTTGATTGCTACGACACGGGTGGAAAGTATGGATCCCAGCTGGTCACATTCCCTATCAACAGAAAGAAAGTGAAAGAATAAAACTGACCGAACGTTTCCCATTGAACATGTAATAGCTAAAGGGGCAACATGGGATGAAAAAAAAAAGTAATCTTTTATTTCTTTAATACTTCTAACTAATTCACATCTAATGCATAGTGGGGAATATGTTCATTCACAACTTTTCAGGAGCCCTTCACGGAAACTTTTTTGGAACTTCATCCGGTGCGTATGATTCCCAGAACCAAAAAAAAATTAATAAATAAAAAAAATTATAATTCATTATTAAATAAATATTATATAATTATAATACTTTAGAATACAAATTGTGAGTTGTGAACTGTTGTGAGTTGTGAACTGCGCCTAACAGGCTGCGTTACAATTGGCTCTGAGATAGAGAGAGATAGAGAGAGAGTGAGAGAAAGAGAGTGAGAGTGAGAGAGATGCAATTCGAGAGAACACATCTTTCTGTAAAGCGCCTAGAGCAAACTCGTTTGGATTAGGCGGTATATAAATGATCTTCATTAATATTATTATTATTATTATTATTATTATTATAAAGTGCGCTCCCCGTGCCCACAATGCTGCACATTTCCCCCGCTTCGTACAGGCGCCTTATATTTGGAATCAACTGCTGTAAAATACTATTACGCTGAACCTTTGATTTTATAAGAAGGGAAATTTCAGAGCAGCAATGCAATGACTGGCGTACATGTGCATAGGGGGGGGGGGCGGGGGGGTGTAAAAGGGAGCAATCGGAAAAGGAAAAAAACCCGTACCAAATAAAAAAAATAAAGGAGGGGGGGGGAGGGGGGAGGGGGGGGGAAGCTGAGATTTCCGTTGATGGTAACATTAGCATTGCATGAATTGTGTGGTTTATGTCAAAGCCTCTCAAAATCTGTTTTTTCCCCCCAGTAAAATAGGTAGTTGACATTCTACTGGAGGAATACCGGACAATAAACCCATTCAGCATTGTTCCGTTCTCTAAAGAAAACGTCGAGTGGCTCCTACTTCATTTGACTTCATGTTTTCAAACTGTCTTTACCTCAAGAGCAAAACAACAAATTGGGAACACTGCCCTGCAAGGTTTCGTGGTAATGAGTCAAACACTGTTGAGTCAAGGCCACCCCAAGCCGCAGAGTTCATGGCCATGATTACGATAATAATAAAGACAATTATTTCCTTGTCTGTTACGAGTGAAAAAGACCAAGGCTGCTGTAGGCGAGAGACCGGTGGTTCGTCCGCCCATAAATTTTTCTTCACAACAACACACTAGGTACTGCCCACACCGGCGACTGTGTTACTGTTACTAGTGTTAGTGTGAATCTGTGTGAAGCAAAATCTATGGGCGGCGAGCCACCAGTCTGGCGCCTTGGTCTGTTTCAGCCCTAAAGAGATGAGTTACCCCCCAAGCCTCTGGTTCTATGAACGTCATTCCGATAATAACAGAGTTAATTCAGTAAACAGTAAAGAGATGAGTTACTCCCCCCATCCCACCCACCCCACCCCACACCCCAGTTTTAGTATTTCATTCCCCATGAGACCAGGAGAAAGAAAAAGACTATCTATTATAACAATACCTGGTTGGTGGGGACAAGCTTGTACATGCATAGCAAGTCGTCATTGCAGGGGCGTATCGAGGGTTGCCAGCGACCGGGGCAAAGGCAGATATTGCGACCTCTGACCCGTAGACAGCATTCCTTGAGTCCCTTCCAGCAGTCCAGTATTTAACCTCTTACCCCCCCCCCCACCCACAAGCACATGCATTGTGTTTTAGAAAGCACTGATACATGTATTATTAATAATTAATTTATGCATTTAAATGTTAATATGTTCAAATTCATTTAAAATCGCCCGGTTCGACGTGTAATTTGTGCAAATTTTTCAATACCAGTGTTGAAATCTACATTGAGATCTCTCTTACTCTCAGTTGACAGTGTTGCTAGGGTTCTCCAGTCTTCCTTGGCTCACTGAGGATCTCTGGTACGTTTTGATTCATTTAAATTTTGAGAAACTCCTCCCACGGCTAACAGTTGAAACAGCACGGTCAATGCACGGATATGATAGTTTTGAAATTCCGCGCCCGAGCCAACATCCCCTGTGGCACCACCCACCTTACGCCACTGTGTCATTCTACAGCTCAGTTCCTTTCTTATTGCACTCGCCCCAAGTCATCTCATCAATGTAATAAACGAAATATTATAAGAACCACGGGAAAACTAGGGGATCGCAGCAAAGCTTAAAAAAAGACAAAAATTGGCACACACAAAAAAGTTGTATATAGCAAAGCCTAGGGTAAGAAATAATACTCACACGATACAATGAAACGCAAGCTAAAAGAAAATCCGGAAATGTCGATATTTCGGCAACAGCCTTCTTCAAGGAAAAAAAAAACGACAACAGAAAAAAAAATGGAATTGAACGCGTAAAACAATCGAACAATAAAACAATTAAATATAAAATAACGATATGTAATCTAAATAGAATATCAGATGAATGTGTCCATTTAGCGTCGAGTTCGTGCTTGTGGTGCAGCAGAGAAGCACGCCTGCCAACACTGGCGAAGCTTTGCTACATTCACCATTGTAATGATGTGTGCGTATCAATCTCTTGTATTGCTAACAGCTCTGTCTGGCAATTGGTCCATTGTCTCTTTAAAATGCATCTTGCCACATTCTCATTTCAATCCACCCCGGTATACGTGAAAAGTACAGTTATTTAACAATATAATTATAATTGAAGGGGATAGACTTAGAAGGTGTCTAAGAGTCATCGGCACTCAGATCCCTTTTATTTTAATCCCTTTAGTTTATTTCATGGAGTTTTAATTACAAGGGACCTAAGTGCAAATATCACTTGGAGTGGACCCCTTTTACTTCCAACCTTTTCAATTCTATGAAATGAATAATGCTGTGATCTTACCAGGGTAGATAGGAAGGAAAAAGTGAAGATTTACTAATCAATAACTTGGACCACTTTTTGAATGCAATATTCTTCTTACAGGTCACAGTTTTGTCCAGTTATAGTTTGGTCTTAGTGAGCCTAGTCTTTCTCTCTCTCTCTCTGTGTCTCTCACTCTCCATCTGTCTCTCTTTCTGTGTCTGACTGCCTCTCTCTCTCTTCCTAGCTCTCTTTTTGCTCTCTCTTTGTCTCTCTCCCTGCCTGTCTCTCTGTCTGTGTGTTAGTCTGTGTGTCTGTCTGTCTGTGTGTCTGTCTGTCTGTCTGTCTGTCTGTCTGTCTCTCTCTCTCTCTCTCTCTCTCTCTCTCTCTCTCTCTCTCTCTCTCTTTTTCTCTCTCTCTGTCTCTCTCGTATTTTTGAGTTTAGTCAACTTCTTTTCGTCCGTCATCAGCCAAATAAGGAGATATCAGAGGTGAGGCTTTACAAACAGTAATGACATGAAGCGTTTTGAGACTTTCTTTGCTCCATCCCTATTGTCATGACTTGCATAGGATCATTGGAGTTGCAGTGAGCACAGCTGAGTATTGGGTAAAAGATGGTACTGTATTTACATTTTATCCATTCTGTGTGCCTTTCTGTCTCTTTATTGTTCTAGATGAGGTAACCTGTGGCTCCATTCTTTTCTCTCTTCTTTCTCTAGCTCTCCCTTCCCCTCCCCTCCACCCACCTCCCACCCCCACTTCTTTTTCAAGACTCTAGTGACTTGTGGAAAACAAACTGACAATGTGTCAATATTTGATATCCTTAGACATTTTTGCTGTTAGCATTTTGCTTTATCATTCCGTTCTCATCTATCATCTTGGTGTTGTTTAGATCTCTTGTTCTACAGGGCAGTATGCAAAGAAACTGTACCAAATTGAACGTCTGTCAGATATTGTTTCCCATGCGCTGGGTTACAAAAGGAGCAAACTAAAACGAACTCGTCATTGTATATTTTAAACATAACAAGATTTTCAAAAAATTGCCCGAAACTTGAATAGATAAATACACAAGTGGTTGAAACAGGGGGAGACGGGTAGATTGAGCGACACAGAACAATACTGATTTTAGAAGTTTTGAAACTGACATTCAGGCCATTGTGTAAAGACCAAACCAATCATTTAAGGAAAATGTAAGACTCCCGCCGTCTTTCTAAATACGTGTATTTGATAATAAGTTAACAAGTCATTTATGTGAATTCATTTGTACAAGAGGTTCAGATTTGTTCTCGTCTTTACTGTCAGGACATGTACTAGAGATAGAGCTAAGGTTTGAAATAATGATAATAATGTCCAATTGTATTTGGTCTGATCAAAGACGTACATTGCCCTGAAACAATATTTCCATAACTTTTGAACTTGAGTGTCAAATGTCCTGCCATCATTGTTTATTGTGAGTTTCAGATCAATTATTGAATCTGCAGTGCAATGGAATGACAGGTTTCTGCATATCTAACGACCAAAAATTATTGCAGTGTCTTAGCGATATACAATTACACTGTCTTGTGTGGGCGTTACCCGGCACTGGACGGATGAAATATGAATGTAATTTTTCAGTTGCACAATTTTGTAGTTCACCGGGGACACACAAAAATTAATGTTAGGGAGATAAGAACTATTTCTGGCCTCAACATTCTGTATGGTTTCAGTTTTTGCAACGTCACAACGTCTTCCAGGAAATTCCATATGAAATAAAGTAAGCTTTTCTACCTATCATCTTCTAAATCTTGGGTGTCTTGGCATAACCGTGTATCTCGCAAAATATTCAATTTTCACTTTATCGGCCCCTTCTAGTCAAAACACTGAAATACACTGACCATTGCAAATCACAGATGATCTTTACATGAACAAAATTTGAGATATAACCACATTTTTAACGGCCATTCCATCCTTGACTCCCCCACCAGTTTCTGTCGTGAATGTTGTTACTAGTGCGTACCCCTCTCCCACCCCATGTGTTTTTGCTCTACTGTGGTACGTATTTTAAAGCCTCGACAGAAAATCAGACATTGTCTCATAGTTTGCTTCACAAGACATGATTATAACTGAGTAATTTTTTAGAATATTATATTAACTTGCTTTGGAAAACTATGTAGATTTTAATATTTAAATATTAAGATTCGGTGGACCAGGAAGAAAGCTGTCACCTTAATACCTGTTGTTTCTGTGTTCTGTTCCAGATAACAGAATCAGTGACCGGAATATTTTCGGTGAGACTGTGAGCAGTGATGAGAATCATACTCTTATAGAGCCAGCCAGTGAATAGACAAACATCTAAATCTTTGTGACTACGTGACCAATAAGTATGAAATTTTGTGTACTGCCATAAGTATTGGCGATTCAATTTTTTGTTTTTTTTTTGGCTCAGATTGAAATGCGAATTTTAATGCATTCATTCTGTGCATGCCTCAGAAATTAGATTATTAAGTTTGCTCAGATTATTATAAAGTGTTGTTTTTTTCTGCAAGTCTAGCAATTGAAAAAGTAGATAAGATTAAATAGTCTGGCAATTAAAAAAGTAGATAAGATTAAATAAAATACAGAAATAAGAATATTCCTACGTAAGAGAGAGAGATCAAACCCAGTGGGCTTCTGCCATGTATTTTAGTAGTGTCCTGTCCTGAATACTTTGTAGCCGGCTGTTCTCGAACCCTTTAGGTTTGTTCATTGTCAGCTGACCGTTTTGTAATTCAGTTACATCCGCTGGTATATAATCAGTTTTCCATGTACATGTGCTTCCAGCAACTAAAAATACTGAATGAATAAGACAAAATATTAATGAATTATAGATTAAATAAAAGATCTGTTAAGATATACCGAAAGTATAGATAATAAATAATAGTGTACTGAATACTTTGTTGTCGGCTGTTCTCGAACCCTTTAGGTTTTTTCATTACCAGCTGACAAGTTTGTAATTCAGGAAAGGGTAAAATAGTCCTAGTCTCAACAAATCCTAATCTCTAACTCTGAACATTCAGAGAAATTAACTGTTTAAACAAAATCGAACATGATGAAATAAAAAAAAACAATAACGATAATAACTATCCTTTTCAAAAACTGGTCAAGAAGGAAAAATTGCGGTGTATGAATTACTGGTAAAGATGCAATGACACAGAGACATAAAAAAAGGTGTTTAATATTGTCTAAGCTATCAGTATCATAACAACAATAGGAACACCTGTATTTAATCTAACTTTACTTCATGCACTTTGGAATGTAATTGGTTTGGCATTTTTCACCTTTCGTCATTGCCCTTTTTTTTTTTTTTGCTTTTATTTCACTTTCATCCGCCATCTACGTTATCTCTATTGCCTCTCTGCAAGACACAACTTTTTAATATGCCATAGACGATGATCACTTTCTCGATACTGGTGGCTGATTATCCGATCATATCAAATGACATCAGTTTGATGAAACCCAAGTTGAGTTATGGGTACCAAAACCTCTCATGGCACACCAACAATCAAAAACAACTTATCTGTACAAAATAGCTATTCCATTAAATGCTCTCTATTCTGCCATTCTATTTCGAAGATGTGGAAAACGTTATTCATGGTTCCATATTTCATCTTACTTATACATAATTTGGCTATTAGTATAATGTGATTTATAATATTTACCCTCTTACTTGTACATTCGTTATGGTCTTCTTTAACTATCCCAAAGAGTGCTGTCACTTCGTCCATGTCTAATTTATAGCCTGTTTTCATGAAGATGATCTGGCCAATATGATACCAAAATTCTCTGACTTTCTTACAATGATAGAAGAAATGTTCTATGATAGTCTCTTTCATTACAATATGCACAGTTTTCCGATGATTTTATTCCTATTCGTGTAAGTAGTATGTTGGTGGGATAGATATTATGTATTAATTTGAAGTGAAGAAGCCTAAGTCTACTTTCACGAGATGCATTTTTTGCTATCATAAAATATTTTGTTATATCTATATCCATCTTTCTTTTCCAAAAGCTCATTCCACAAATAGTGCCGTCTCTCGTGTTCAGAAACGAATTTCGTATCTGCTTATTAGTTTTGGCAAAGAAAGATTCTACATGCTCAGGCAGCTTATGGGATCTCTCTATTGCTTCCTTAATCATGTCCTTTGTGACTCTGTTTAATAATTTCCTCTGGTTTTCTGTAAAGGCATTTGCCATTGCATTATATTCAAACAGTAGTCCTGGATAATTTCCGGTCTTTTCCTGTATTATCTCCCTTCTAATTACCCCTTCCTCATTCCATATGTCATGTACATATCTAATATTTGCTTCAACCCATTTTGGGAAAAAAAGGAGTTTTCTTTTGTATTGAAACAATGTATTATTAAATAAAGGTTGATTTAATAAATCTTGTTGTGAGAGGTTATCCATATCGTATTCTACTACTTTTGTATCCTTGGCCTCTATCCAGGTACTAGCTACAGTTCTCCAGAATAAAGATGTGATATTATTTATTTTTACCTTATGTTTGATGCTTAAATTACCTTCTACGAAGTATTTGCTCCCTCCCAATTGTGAAAAAAAGTGTTCAGAAGTATTTACACGGCCTTCATTCATTCTATTACTTTTCGATGTCACCCCGTTCATCCACTTTATTAGAAACACTTTCTGCTGATCCTTTAAACTAATCATACCCAAACCTCCTTTAGAGAATTCTTTACAAATTACAGTTCTTTTTACCTTCTCAAATGCTTTCTTATTTGAATATTTTTTCTGCCAAATGAATTTAAATATCTTAGTATCTATTTCTTGCAATATATTTTGCGGTAAACTCAGGGACTGTATTATATAGCTCAACTGTGACAATAGAAGGCTCTTTACCACAGTTATTTTACCATAACATGTTAAATTACGTCTTTTCCATCTTTGAATGATTTCTTCAATTTTTCTTATCCTTTCATTCCAGTTCTCTTCTACGCATGATATTTCTTGATCAGCATTAAAATAAATGCCCAGTATTTTCATATTATCTCCTTTCTTAAGCCACGATATTCCCACATCACAGGTTCCCACAATCCTATCACCTATTTCCATCCCTTTGCATTTGTTTTTATTTAATTTCAACCCTGAGAATTCCCCGAATGTTTCGATGTCTCTAAGAGCTTCTCTCAAATCATTAGTGTGGTTTAACATCAATGTTACATCATCTGCGTATTGGTATAATTTATTATCCAGGGTATTTTTTAATTGTATGCATTTTATATGCGTATTATATCTTACCTTAATGGCCATAATTTCTGCCACTAAAATAAAAAGTAGAGGGCTGACACAACAGCCTTGCCTCACTCCGCGTTCCGTTTTAAACCAGTTTGAGACCCAGCCTCCATTTTTTACACAGCTTTCAGTATTTCGTATCAATGTTTTAATATATTGAATAAAGTTATTGCCAAAATTGAAAGCTTCAAGTGCATATATGATTGCTTTTTTATCAATACTACCGAACGCCTTTTGGAAATCTAGCGAGACTAAGATACCTGCCCCACCTTCCTCCTTCCTTAATAAGGTCATACAATCATCTATAGTACGAATCAAATTTGAGATCGATCTGCCTTTGATAAACCCACCTGATTATTATGTATAAGTTTCTCCATAACCCTTTGAAGTTTCAGCGCTAACCATTTAGAGAAAATTTTATAATCTGTATTAGTAAGACTCACTGGTCTCCAATTATTTATATTATTTCTCTCTAAGTTGTTTCCCTTGTGCAGTAGTGTAATTACGCCCCTTTTTTGCGTTGTTGTAAGCTCTCCCTTTATCACTGAGTCGGACAGACTTTCCCACAACAATGTCTTCAGACGTCCCCAGAAACACTTATAGAAGGGAGTCGTCAGTCCATCACTCCCAGGTGCTGACTCATTATTAAGTTTAGATAGTGCGTATCCAAGTTCTTCTACTGTAATCTTATCTTCCATTATTTCTTTTTCGCTTTCATCTAATACTGGGTATTCGGTATTTTCTAAATAGCTATTCAATAATGACTTTACATCAGTTTCTGCACTCTCTTTCTTATACAAGTTTTCAAAAAACTGTCGAATCTGATTCAATACTTCTAATGGCTTTTTGAAGGCGTTATCATTCACCCTTAGTTCGTATATAGTGTTTGCAGTCCCCTTTCTCTTTTCTAATGATAGGAAGTATTTTGTGTTCTTTTCGCCCTCATCTATCCACTTAACTCTCGATCTTATCTGAGCCCCCCTTGCTTTGTATAAAAGAAATACTTCTAAGTTCTGTTTTAAGATTGCCATTTCTTTTTGTAGGTTTTCATTACTCGGTTCTGCGAGTAACTGCTTATTTAGCCTTTCAATATCTAGTTCTAAATCTCGTTCTTTATTTTTCCTGAGCTGGGTCTTTGTTTTCGAATATTGTATGCAGAAAGACTTCATTGTCACAAATCCCAGACTGGGAGATGTAATAGTTTATGACAGGACGACAATCACGAACAAACAAGTTTAACACTTAACAAAACAATCCATCAGACTCACACATTTATTAAACATAATTATACATATAATAGCGCAATTACATATATTATATTATTGAAATGACTGCCGTACAACGGCCTTATTCTCACACACACGCTCCCTCGGATCCACAATCCGGTAGTTACTCCTAAAGGCACTTCGGCCTCAGCCTCTCCCCTCAGGGTCTTAATAGTACATTAATGATTCACTGGCACCGCAGTCTCTCAATATCACCTTCCTATTGTCATACACCTTAGCACTCCCCTAGCACCTCCGCAGGGCAATAACACATTATTATTTCCATAGCCATCAACATGGCAACAACATAATATCAGTTCACGAGCCTATCAACAGGGCACAATATAGTATCTCATTCACTCTCATATCTACGTCCCTGTCCGTGGCCTGACTGCCACGACTTTATGTGCCTCTACTGTCCTGCACTGACAGCCTCACTTCTGGCCTATGTGTGGCCTCCGGCCCTATGCTGGCCTATCCCCTGTGCTCATCGAGGTGGCTCTGCGGCCCGTCCCCGACACCTACAAGAATAACAGTACATTGGTATAATATCCTACCATTTCTATTCACTCCACCTCTCCTTACAACCCATGAAACGTACACACACTAGTTCACCTTTCACTCACCACACATCTTACGGTAACACACTTCCATCGGAGTACACACTACTCACTCGCGCTACAAATCCATGAACTCACTTTCATCTATCGCTCGTGGCACACATTGCTATATCCAATATCAAGGACTTCCACATTCCTCACATATACTTATTCACATCATGGTAATAGACGAATATAATATAATACATCAATCATAATAATCAATCAACATTCTACATACCAGTCATAACTGGAAAGACTCTCACTAGTCTTCTCGACTGCTTCCTTTTATCTCTGCCCGATGGGCTATTATTCACAGGTCCGATCCCTAGGACCTTCTAACTTGCAGTGATAGTTACACAGCGCTTTCGCCTCCTTCAGACCCCCCACTCATGACATGCACGACTTTCTCACTTGTCTCCGTGCGTTAATTTTACTCTCCTCTCCCCCCGTAATTATTAACTATCGCTCACTCCACTCGTGACATCATCCCCCACCCCAAAAAAATTAATGCAATTAATTTCAAATCGCATCAAGATGACTGTCAACGAGTGAGCCTGAGCAATACCTACATTAAAAAAAAATGACCTAGCAGCTCCCCTAGTATATAAAATACCGAAATCAGGGAAAAATATGGGGATCTATATGGTCTGAAATATGCATATATGTGTCACCTCATGAATAGCTAACTAAACACAATACTTAATACAGAATCAAAAACCATTCAACCTATCAACCATTCTTCATATCATATTTATAATGTCAATATTTTAAAGACGACTTATTCACACAGATCCTGTCAATGTTCCTGTCCTCCGATGTATAAGCTCCTGAAATCTTCCCCTAGGCTCGACTAAGGTAGTCGGCGATATGATTGCTGGTTCCTGGAATTGGTTGAATAACGAAGGTGTACGGCTGTAAAGCCAATGCCCATCTAGACAAGCGTGGGCTGGACGAACGATTCTTCGACAAAAATGTCAGTGGCTTGTGGTCTGTCTGGATACAAAATTCTCGTCCCATGAGATAACGTCCTAGTTTCTGGACGGACCAGACAATGGCAAGACACTCACGCTCTATCACAGAATACTTTCTTTCTCTCTGCAATAACTTCCTACTGACATAACATACAGGATGGAGACATTCGTTCTTCTCCTGTAGAAGACAAGCGCCGACACCAGAGTCCGACGCATCCGTTCTGAGGATAAAATTAGATCGAAAATCGGGTAATATCAGAATGGGTGACGATGATAATGCTGTCACCAAATTATCAAATGATGTCTGACATTCAGACGTCCACTGGACCTTATCGGGTTGTCCCTTCTTAGTAAGGTCAGTAAGAGAAGATGACAAAGAGGAAAAATTTGGAATGAACTTTCTGTAATAATTTAAAATTCCCACTAAGCTTCTGACTTGTTTCTTTGTTTTAGGGATTTGCAACCCTACTAACTTGTCAATTTTTGTTTCTTCAGGTCTCTGAACACCTCTACCCACAATATGTCCTAAGAATACTATCCCTGGACATGCCAAATCCATCTTTGCGGGTTTAGCAGTTAACCCAAAATGACGTAATCGTTTAAAAATTACTGTTAGTGTCTGAATATGATCAGACCATGTCGACGTATGGCATGCTATATCGTCAAAGAATGACACGACATTAGGTATGTCCTTCAACACTAGTCTCATTAATCGTGCAAACGTCGCTGGCGCGTTTACCAACCCAAATGGCATGACCTTAAATTGGAATAATCCAATGGGCGTTTGGAACGCCGTGTATTGTTTAGACTCCTCAGTAAGCGGGATTTCCCAATAACCTTTCGTTAAATCAATCTTGGAAAACCACGTGGACCCGGCCAATGAAGCTATTAATTCCTCCTGAAACGGAATAGGCTCCCTATCGCCTACCGTAATAGTGTTCAATCTTCGAAAATCAATACAGAACCGCACCGATCCATCAAGTTTTTTCACGAGGACGATGGGTGATGAATACGGCGATGTTGATGGTTCTATCACATCTAACTTCAACATTGACTCAACTTCCTTTATGACTCTATCTCTCGAAGAAAAAGGCAACGGATACGGTCTAAGAAATACTGGCTTATCCGAAGTCAACTTTATTTGGTGCTGGATCACCGTAGTGCGACCCGGCAAATCCGTAACAACATCCGGAAATGACGCTAACAGGGTCTCAAGTTCCCTACTCCTTGAACTGGTAAGGTCAGGGTTAATTTTTACGTCCCTGTAACCTTGTGTCGGAGTTAACTCCGGCAATTGAATTTGTAACTCTTCCTGCGCCTCGGTGTCGCTTACGTCACAGTCCAACTGGTCTACGACCCCCGTACAAGCAGTAGAGAAGACAGTCTCCTCTGGTCTTGTCTGTGCACACAGATACTGTGGTCTCTCATAAAATCTCTGTAGCATATTAACATGGAAAACCTTACTCGCTCCATCAATGTGGATAGCGTAATCTACCTTTGAAACAACTCGCTCAATAACATAAGGACCTTTCCATGTCATCAATAACTTATTATGGTCCGTAGGTAACAACAACAGAACCTTGTCTCCTGGCTTAAAAATTCTCAGTTTGGAACCTCTATCTTTATAGTCTTTTGCTCTTTTCGAAGCGATACCAGAAGCTTCTTCCGCTATAGTGCGCGCTGAAGATAGTCTTTCTCTTAAATCAACAAGGTACTGAAACACCGAAATCTGCTCATCGTCTCCCGATGATGGCGACGTCATCATGTCCCGAAGAACATCAGTTGGGCCCCTGGGACTACGACCGTACATCATTTCGAACGGCGAGAATCCCGTTGACTCCTGCCGTACCTCTCTGTACGCGAATAACACCGCAGGGATATATCTATCCCAATCTTTAGGGCGATCCGCAGCTACCTTACGCAGCATCGACTTTAACGTCGAGTTCAATCTCTCGCACATGCCATTAGCCTGCGGATGATAAGGGGTGGTAGTGATGGGTTGTATACTGAATAATCGGAACAATTCCTTCATCATCTGCGACGTAAATTGCGCGCCCCTATCAGACAGAATTTGCTCTGGTATTCCTACCCTAGCGAAAATTGCAAACAATGCTTCCGCGACTGCCTCAGACGTTATGGTCCGCAGAGGAACCGCCTCTGGCCATCTCGTAGCATTACATATGACCGTTAAGAAAAATCGATTCCCCCTATCGGTCGCTGGGTGAATGGGGCCCACAAGGTCTATCGAGACCTTTTTAAACGGTTCCGAGACCGTGGGGATCTTCTGAAGAGGAGCCTGGGGTGTACGACCCTTATGCGTCGTCTTTTGGCACGCACTGCACGTCTTACAATAGACCTGTACATCTCTGTGGATCGATGGCCAGTAAAAATTTTTAAGAACCCTTTCTTTGGTTCTAGCTATCCCCATATGACCCGCTAATGGGACATCATGTGCCAAATGCAATACTGTTGCGATCAGCAACGCTGGCACAACGACCTGCTTTAAAATGGAGGACACCGTTACATACTTACGGAACAGAATGCCCGCCTGAACAATAAAGGAGGACGACCCGTTCTTATATCTCCTCGTTTTCTCGGTTCGCGCTTCCCCAAAACATGGGTTTAATGATGGGTCCTCCCTTTGTAATCTCGCCAAGCGCTCCGGCGTGATGTCTAGGTTGACCGCTGGCGTAGCCAAAGGTCTAATCTTGTCTTTATCCGCTACCCGTCGGCGTGTTTCGACCGCGGCGCAAAAGTCAATACCTTTTGATTGCGACCATGCTTGCACGTTCTCATCGGAAGGGGAACCTACCCGTGATACATTCCCAATGATGAGCTGGGCGCCTGGGAACCAACCAACGACTGCCTCGACTTCCCCGCTAAGGAAAGGTGTATCTATCATTATTTTTGCCATGGGTAGTTTCTCAATGGCCCCCGAAAATTGGATGCACGGGACAGTCTCACCTGTAAGCTGTGAATCCCGAATGCAGTCCCTATGCACTCCCACAACGGTAGATCCTGTATCTCGTAAAACCGAGACCGGTTCGTCCCCAACAAACCCCGGATAAACCCTAAGACCACCTCCTGTATGACATGAATTTATAACGGGGATCTTTCTCCCACAAGGTAAAACACCGGAAGATAATAACTTCTCACAACTGGGACACTTAGAATACTGTCCGCCTCCGTTGTCCGATGTAACGCACGCAGCCGCATGATGAAATTTATTTGGGGAACATGGACTGGAGCTACTGTCCACGTTCGCCGCTATCCTACCTGCAGGGCAGTTCACGCTGATGTGATCTGCTCTTCCGCAGTTCCAACACTTCGCGGCCCTACACTCGCGCGAAAAGTGACCCACGCGTCCGCAAGTCCAACACTCCGCTCCCTGTGCTGCCCTAGGCCTGGGTCCCCGTGACCCCTCGCGACCGGAACTAGAGTCCCTATGCCGTCGGTCATCGGCAAAGGTCACAACTCGCCCCCGGCCATTACCGCGACCTAGCCCTCCTGCTCGGTCAAACTTACCGGATCCAAACGCCGGTGATTGGTGAAAGCCCCTATGCTGCCCCTGGGCTTGCCCGCTATAGGCACCACGCTGACGCGACCTGTCCCTAAGTCCTGCCGGCGACCCCTCGACAACGGCGACGTATCCAGCATCTTGGACGTACGCCCTGGCGACTGGTTTGGACGGATGCGCCGTACGGTATGCCTCCGCCAACTTAGACGCCTCCTGCACCGTCGCGGGTTCGTTCTCTTTCAGGAAAGCCACCAGATCTTTGTGGCACGAAGCGTACAGCTGGTCACGGATCATTAAGTCTTTCAGTTTAGCAAAATCCGTGCCCACATGCGCCAAGTCTACCCAGTTCGCGAAATACTCCGTTAGTCTCGCGACGAAGGCAGCAAAGTCCTCCCTGGTATCTGCACGTGCTCGCCTAAACTGCTCCCGGAAATATTCCTCGGTACGCGCAAATCGGCGAAGCAGCAAAGCCTTCAGCTTATCGTAGTCTTGCACGTCTTCGCGCTGTAGCTCTTTAAAGTAGGTTAACGCTCGCCCCTGCAATAGCGACGCCAGGTACGTGGCCCATAATTCCTTATTTTCCCCCCATTGCAATTGTGCGTTCAGTTCGAACCTGTAAAGGAAGGCGTCTATGTCGTCCTTCCGGTCGTCGAACGTAGGGAGCTTAATCCTAACGCCACCTTTATTGTGTACCTGCCGCTCAACCGTTTCCGTTGGCGTATTCTTCTTGAGTTCTAACTCGGCGATTCTTATTCGCGCCTCTCTCTCCTGCTGCTTATCTTCTAACTCCTTTAACTTAAACTCCCTTTCCTCTTGCTTATCCTTAGCCTCTTTTTCTCGCTCTCTATCCTTAGCACGCTCATCGCGCAAATCCGCCTGCTGTTCTTTGATCCAGCCGCGTAGCTCCTCTCCCTCAAGGCCAAGTTCCTTACCCAACTTCATTAATTGTTGGAGTTCCGCCATTTCACCGATTTATGGTTATGGTATGTATTACCAAAACGGCTAACCTGTCGGTATGATCACTAACAACACGACCAGAGACCTGAGATCACACCAGATATAACCACACCTACTTGTATCCAATACAATTCAGAAATTTACCTTTACAGCACAACTAATTCTATATTCATAAAATGTACTGCACTATTAATAATAAAAAATAGTAGAAAAGACAAGAATAAGGAAATTCAATAGAAGGACCACAAGTACGTCAAGGACAACGAACCAGACTAGGACAAAGACCTAAAAAAGAGAATATAATGGAAAAAACTGCAACCTAACTACGCCGATTACACTACAAGGTACGAACAAGAACAGAGTCTGAAAAAAAAGAACGTATCTATAGATAGGGAAGAGAGGGACAAGAGAAACGTCTTCCTAAAACAACGAGGAAGATAGAACGCTACAACTAAACAAAAATACAGGTCCCTACAGAACTGTTCACTGTGATGAACGAAGTTCCAAAGTTTACCACACCTTTTTAAAAGGATAAACTAAGTTCAACACAGCAAACCCGCGCCACCGCCCGTATAACCTATAACGCCAACAACAGCAAAAACAGGGAAAAAGACAGATTAAAGGAACAGCCCCCGATCCAGGGCACAAAATTTCAGTTTCACTTAACTTCGAATTTTGAGTTTAACTCCTCCCCTTAATCGGAGCTCTGGCCGCTTGTCTCCTCAGGCTGCACGCACACACTCTGGAAAGTTTAAATACACATTAATACCTATTCATAGCAATACATGCATCAATACATATTATTATTCATAAACATACATAAATCATATCATCATGAAATTTCCATTCATCCCACGAACAAAGACAACAGCACGAATTCCTAGCACAACAGAAAAACAACTAGATATAACGAATACACAATGTCAAAATGACCACAGGTAACCAGGACGAGCCCCCAGTGTCACAAATCCCAGACTGGGAGATGTAATAGTTTATGACAGGACGACAATCACGAACAAACAAGTTTAACACTTAACAAAACAATCCATCAGACTCACACATTTATTAAACATAATTATACATATAATAGCGCAATTACATATATTATATTATTGAAATGACTGCCGTACAACGGCCTTATTCTCACACACACGCTCCCTCGGATCCACAATCCGGTAGTTACTCCTAAAGGCACTTCGGCCTCAGCCTCTCCCCTCAGGGTCTTAATAGTACATTAATGATTCACTGGCACCGCAGTCTCTCAATATCACCTTCCTATTGTCATACACCTTAGCACTCCCCTAGCACCTCCGCAGGGCAATAACACATTATTATTTCCATAGCCATCAACATGGCAACAACATAATATCAGTTCACGAGCCTATCAACAGGGCACAATATAGTATCTCATTCACTCTCATATCTACGTCCCTGTCCGTGGCCTGACTGCCACGACTTTATGTGCCTCTACTGTCCTGCACTGACAGCCTCACTTCTGGCCTATGTGTGGCCTCCGGCCCTATGCTGGCCTATCCCCTGTGCTCATCGAGGTGGCTCTGCGGCCCGTCCCCGACACCTACAAGAATAACAGTACATTGGTATAATATCCTACCATTTCTATTCACTCCACCTCTCCTTACAACCCATGAAACGTACACACACTAGTTCACCTTTCACTCACCACACATCTTACGGTAACACACTTCCATCGGAGTACACACTACTCACTCGCGCTACAAATCCATGAACTCACTTTCATCTATCGCTCGTGGCACACATTGCTATATCCAATATCAAGGACTTCCACATTCCTCACATATACTTATTCACATCATGGTAATAGACGAATATAATATAATACATCAATCATAATAATCAATCAACATTCTACATACCAGTCATAACTGGAAAGACTCTCACTAGTCTTCTCGACTGCTTCCTTTTATCTCTGCCCGATGGGCTATTATTCACAGGTCCGATCCCTAGGACCTTCTAACTTGCAGTGATAGTTACACAGCGCTTTCGCCTCCTTCAGACCCCCCACTCATGACATGCACGACTTTCTCACTTGTCTCCGTGCGTTAATTTTACTCTCCTCTCCCCCCGTAATTATTAACTATCGCTCACTCCACTCGTGACATTCATTTCAGTTTTTAAAAGTTCCCATTTATCAGTCGGTTCAAGCTCTAAGTTGTCCCGAATAGAAACGTCAAGGAGCATATTCATTTCCAGAATGAAATTATCATCTTCCAGCAGTGAGTTGTTGAATTTCCAGATTGATGGTCCTTTTTTAAATGAAGCAGTACCTATTTTTGCTATGACCCCTTTGTGGTCGCTGAGTGTAACAATTTCATGATAAGCATTTTCGATGTGGGCTAATAGGTTGTTATCACAAAATATGTAATCTAACCTTCTAGCTATAAAAGGTGTTTTTCTGGCCCAAGTGTAATCCTTTTCGGTCCCATGGTAGCAACGCCACGCGTCGAACAAGTCTAGCATGTCAGTCATTTTTTGCAGCTCGAGAATTTCTTTTCGATCATGTGGCTCTCCAGCTACAATATCTAGGTTATTATCCCGAACGATATTAAAATCTCCACATAATATCTTATTATTATATAAAGACAGTGTTTGGGTCAGCTGAGATATAAACGATGCTTTTTCGGCTTTCATTACTGGGCCGTATATGTTGAAGATGGAAAATTCTGATCCCCATATTTTAATATTGATACCTAAAACCCGCGCTGATGAATACACCAGTCTGATTTCTTCGAAACTAAATTTTTTATTGACGAGTATGATTTGGCCTTTACTTCTGTTTGTACCAGCGGAATAGAACATCTCTCCTCCCCATTCTTTCTTCCACTCCTCTCCCTCTTCATCTGTAACATGCGTTTCTTGTAAACATGCGATATCGTACTTTCTGCATTTTAAAAAAATAAATATACGTTTAATTTATTTTTTTTTATGCCTCTGCAGTTCAGAGACAATACAAGCATGGGGTTTTTTCTGAAAGCGTAGTCCTTTATCGGTCCTTGTCGTTTCCCGGTGGTCACACACGAGGGGGGTTCAAATTAGGTTTCCTTTCCCTGTTGGCTGTGCTCGCAGCCTTCTGTTTCCTCCTCCTCCTTTGGTGAATCAATTGTGTCGCCGGCTCTTTTGTTCTGTAGGCTGTGTGAGCGTTGTTGTCCTCGACACGACATACTCCGTGAGCGGTTTAACATCATTTGTTTTATGTTTGTTTGTTTACCTGTTCCTCGTTCACCTGTTCTGTCTCTTGTTTTTGGTCTACTGTTGTGTGTTCCCTGGCTAGTTGTATCTGCATAAGTAGGTGAGCGAATACTTGTGTTTGTTGTGTGCTTGTCTGAATCGTGCTCTGTGTTTGGAATGTCATTGTGTGTCACTGATATGTTTTCCCCTTTGTCGTTGTCATCGTCAACTGGTGTCCTGTATGGAAACTTCTAAATTGATTGCAGGGATGTCTGTGTACATAAAGCGCCTGCCTGTTTTATACCCAGTCCACCCTCCGTTCTCGCCTCTATAGTGTTCCTCTTTTATTGCTGACCTTAGCACTACCCCTTTGACAGTTAACGCGTTCTCTATCTCCTCGTTACTTACTGACAGAGGTATACCTCCGATAATAATCTTCGTAGTGCTCCGTCCTGTATCCGAGAACGCAAAGGGATTTCTTGCCAATAGTGACACCGATTGGCCCATGAAGTTAATCCCTTGAGTAAGCAATTTTTGTCTAGCCCCCGCCCCTTTGACATAAATCCTCCACAATCCCCCAATCTTCTGAGCTCCCTCAATGCCTTGAGGACCTGTCGTAGCCTCACAGGCTCTACACAAGTCTAGTCCCTTAATTAAACTACCATCTGGAGGGGCAATGGTTGAGTGCAAGATAAAGTACACCCCGCGCCCAGTTATATCCGCACTAGCCCCGCTCGCCGTGTTAGAATCCGCCATCTTGCACAGCTAAAATTTGATAAGTGAGCTGAGCACGATAAACAGAAGCGCAGAATAGGCAAAAAGAGCAGTCGAACGCTTTAGACAAAATTCCACATATAACTAAGTTCCACTTACCGGAATCCTCCTATGGAAACGATAACACAAAATCCCTCTGCACCTAGATATACTTCCAAAGTACAGAGCCAGTGTATCTGCCGGCTTTGACTTCAAAGATTCAATTGGCGATTCAATTATTAAATAGAAACACGAAGTTTGGAGAAAATTCAGCCTTTAATATTATATGTGTAGCCGCCCGACAAAATGAGTCACATTTCGGCACGACCTGATGCAAGAAAATCGTTAAAAGGCATCATAGGGTCTATTTTGTCGATTTTGCCTTTTCAGTATTTTTTGAAAAGATTAACCTCTTTACTATTCCTTTTCCAAATGTGAAACTCAACGGAAAAGGGAAGATCGTTTGTGTATTATTTCTTATGAGAGGCTTTGCTACATACGACTTTTCCATTTTCTTTGTACCATATGTTGACTGCGTTACAAGCCTTGCTGCGACCCCACGGAATTTCATTTTTTTTTAAAATAATGTTTTAAAATAACTCAAATAATTACATATGGGTCCTCTTTAATTTGAATTACAAATTATGGGTGTATCTTTCTTGACATTGTATTAACAATTAATATTCTAAGACTGTACACATGTTTGAGACAATTTGCAGTTGTCCAAAGCGCCGGGAATATTGATTTCATCAAGTTCCTCAAGTGTTCAGACCATTGTAGTCACCAAGCACGTGACCACTGGAAGAATCCGAGCAAAGTCTCTATTGTGTAAGTGCTCTCCACAACAGCTTTGACTTGAATGGCTACTCGTGGTTAACTTCATTCTAATGCAGTGTGTCAAGAACAGATTTAATTCATAAATGTTTCCACTGACTAAATTTTTGTGAGAGAGCAGTGAGTAATTTTTACAAACGTAATTATTGTGCGAGCCAGCATAACTTGGTCTCGTGGGCAATTTGTTTTGAACAGTTTTTTTTATAATAGATAGACAGAAGGTGTGGGGAAGGATAGACGGACAGCGTAGGTGTGCATGACTGAGCACTTGTTGTATCTCGTGTTTTGAACTAGGGTTAGTAAAGAGGGAAGGGGTGAGTAGGAATTAAATGTTATTGAGACGTCTGTTGACCTACAGAAAATACCGTGATCCAGAGTAAAAGCTCGGGGTTTTGAACATGTTAAGAATTTATTGCTATAAAATTACATTATATTGTATGAAGTAATTCGACCTTTGATGTCGACCCAAGGTCGTTGCGTAGGGCTGTTACTTAAAATAACTCAGTTCGGCAGCTGAGCTAGAAGTGGTTGCACCAATCACAATCCAGGAATTAGACAGTAAGCTGCAGATGCAGACCAGTATTTAAGGCCATACAGAACTTAGTTCTGGGCCACATGTAGACAATCCATTTACGAGGTGGTCGGCGATAGTTGTCATAATCAAATGTAATTGGTGTGAGGTTAGTGGTCAAGGGGAAATAACCGAATTAATTATAGAGAGGAGGTGAATAAATATAACATGTGAAGTACGTCAGTTGTAGATAAGGACGGTGTTTTTTGATGACGTCATTTTAAGCAAGAGGGAACTATTGAACAACAGGAAGGCGTAGATAAACAGTAGTATGCTAGTAGATAGAATATCACTGGTGTTATGGTGAATGGCCTATAGATAATCAGATATATACTACTGATATTAAAATGTAAAGATAATGTGCTATCGATGAAGATTAGCACCCCGTTTTCAACGTGGGGGTGAGAACTATTTATTTGTCTACGTCACTTAACCGTTAAGGCGTATTGATAATATAGGCAGCCGAGAGAGCAGCTGACCGGGGGACTTCACTCCGTGCATAGCCTTCCCTGTGTGTAGGAGTCAGTTGCATCCTACTTGAGTGGATGATTGTAATATTTACCAATACAACATGACTAGATGTTGATCTTGTCATTTATATTCATAAGCTTGACATGACACCGCTTTGATATATTGTTTCTGGCCTTAGTGCCAGACCAATCGTAAGTAATCGAAGATAGAATCTCTTGATGACATCGACAGTGAATGAAACGTACGACATTTATCCGTTAGGAGAGTCTTGAAGGAACCCACCAGGAGTGAATGCGAAATTAACTGCCATCTAGAGCTGCATCTAGAACTAATGTATGAAATGTATGACTAACTGTGATTGAATTATCTGGGTGAGGCTGGGAAATGCCAGCCCATCCTAGAGCTAGATATATCTAGATATCTAGATCTCTGTACTTAACTGGGCCGACGTCACTTGTCGTTGACGGGCTCGTTCTCTTCTAGAATTGTAGGCAGAATATCCCATATGACATTATGTATTCAGAGACTGTAATTGTCATCCAATAAGTAATCTAGTTTTTAGATATATATACCTAATAGATCTAGTTTAAGCAGATAATTAGTGAGTCCAGAGTTAAATGTTATTAGAGAAAGTATAGAGCTAGACTTAGAAGGAAGTATTATTAATTATGGATGTGATGCCACAGATGTTTATCCTTATTAATTAATTAGATCTAGTCGAGATTGTTAGTGTCTTTATTATAAATAAATGTGACCCTGCAGGTCTGATGAATTGAACTTTAATCAGATTGTCTTTTAGTATTTGGAATGGTATGAAAGTTAGGTCTTAGATGGAATAAATAATAAATCAAAAAAACTCTCGATTATAAAAAAATGCAGTCGAACCAACACCCCATCAACACAACATTATGATTCCAGGGAATCCATAACAACTGGGTCATAACAATAGTCCTCAGCCAGATGAGGGACATAGAGACGCAGTTGAGCAGTCCATTGTGAGGAGCCTGATTTAAAGCTCCAGAGCCTAAGCTACTTGGTTTGATATAAACCCACAGCGTTTACATCCAGCGCTCTCACTCCTAGTGAGGGCCGCATGGTGAGAGTCCATACTAATTTGTAATGATGAAAGTGAACCGTTCTACTTACTTTTGAAGACAGTTTCAGAGCTACCGCCAGACAACGCATGGTTGTACAAGCATTCTCCATGGCGTGTCTAGAGGAAATGTCCATATCCTAACATGTCTCATTGAATTAATAGAATTTAAACTGTTATATCCGTCGCCACGTGCGCGGATTCTATTTGCCATATAACTCATATGACCTGCAAGTAGTTAGAGTGAATAAGTTAGTCTTTATAGAAAGCTGTAGTTTCATTAGTTAGATTCAGTTGCCTTTGAATTGATATTTATATTTATAATTATATTTGTTACATTAATTCCTGTAATTAAACTGCCCTACAGTTCTGCTAAAATTGAAAGCAATTGATTTATTTAGTTTTTAGAGTGCAAGTATTTATTTTTGTGTGTTCGTCGATTGTGGGAGCGGACCTCGAAAGAGTGTCAGTCGAAATATCCCCATGTAACCCACATCGCGACACAGTGGATACATAAAAAAAAACCCACACACAACACAAAAACAACAAAGACAAACAAACAAAAACTAATTTATCAAAAAGCATACGCGATACATGAACACACACACACACACGCACACGCACGTACACAGTCTCTAAGAAACATCAACACACACGCAAATGACATAACATGGAATTTGTACTGTCAAGCTAGTCAGTTTAAACATAGTGGCTATCCAAAAAAAAAAAAAACAGTTTGAGAAAATTGAAGAAAAAGACTTTTGTCCCGTGCCCAATGTTAAGGTCTTATTTACCTTGCAATGCTTTGGACTGGAAATGAAACTTCTCACAAAGACAGGGTAACCCCAGATTTTGTCGTCGATGGTGAAATTTGAAATTCAAAAAATGTGGGACACTTTGTCTCAACAAGTGGATTTAGCGCTTTACTAAAGGATATGGTTCGACTTCCATGAGAGGGTCTAAATCACACTCGCAAACACACACAAGCAAAATACTAATCCAACGAGAATAGTAACAATATGGATCAGGCCTGCAGGGCCGCAACAATTTATTCTAGGATCAAAAAGAATTTAAAAACGAGTTATAGGTTTGTGAAATCTAGAGCAACTGCAAATCAAGAATATGATATAGATTTAAATCCAACTGCTTACACACATAACTCCCCACTGCTGTTAATAACTCCCCTTCACGTAATTTAAGTGGATAACTGTTATAAGATCAGTTCATCAGTAAGTTACATGTCTCACTGTCAAAGGACCAAGACTCTGTGCTAATTATGGCAAATACAAGCTCAATCTGAAGAAGATCTAAAAGATCCTGGCACTTAATTAGTTTCAAAAAGACACAATTCAATTCTTACATTTACTAGACTCTCCAAATAGATACAAGTAAATTCCATTCACACAAATTTCACTCCAAACGTTCTATTATGGAAAATAATTTGTCCCAGGTGGCAGCTCTTGAAAGCACACGTTGTGTAACTCAGGTAGAACTCCTGGTGGACACATCTAGATCTAGTTGGGTAACACAATCAACTAAGAAACGTATCATTGCTCCCGGTCAGTGTAATGACCGAGATAAATCCAATACAGGCTGAACAAGTTGTATACTAGGACATGAGCTATCTTTCTCTTGCTTAGCTCCTTCGTCAAGTACAGTTTTAAGCATTATTCGTCTACGGACTTTTTTGCTCTAGTGGAAAAGATCTAAAAGCACTGAAACACCTCGCGATTAGGTTGCAGCCATCGTATTTGTCTAAATAGTACTCCAGCTGACGAGCTGTTCTAAATAGGGTCATTGTCCCAGCTAAATTCCTACGCTGCCTTATTACTCATTGACCTGATTGGTCAGTTTATCTACACTCTGCAAAAAAAGCGGCAACCAAGGCCAAGGACGTTTCCAGAAATAGCTTTTGAATAAAATTAAATCTGCCAGTTTCATTGGTCAGATACTGCAGACTGCTGCTCTAACCCCCACTGATCCAGACGAGGTCAGCTGGCTAGACGTGAGGCGTCTATCAACAACAACATCCCTTGCATTTCCCTTTCCAAACCTTTGGTTCACGAGGTCAGCTGAGTGCGCGGCGTCTCAGTGAAACAAACAACTTGCTTGACCCATTACTATATTTTTGGGACTAACGTAGCTCATGACACTTTGCTTATCTTTAAAACTGGCTAATTCTTTTCCAGATATTAGACTGGCAATGTCATGATTTCGGTGGCGCTAGCTTTTCCTAGTTAGAAACTGATCTGTTCTGTTTTCTGCAGTAGACGAATGGGTTAAAGGGTGCAATGAACCAGTCTGGGATTCTGTGTTGAGGTTTTCTGTATTGGATCATGGCATTTCCTTCTCGTCAGGCTGCTGGTGCAATGAGCCACGGCTGTTCTGCATCTGTTTTGACTCAATGCTCGAGGTCTTTGTTTGGCACCATCTGACTCACAACAGTCTTGACGTGCCCAAGCTAATGAGGTAGACTTGTTTCAGTTTCGCCAGTCTGGCAGGTCTATTATTGGTAGAATGAGCATGACTGTCACGAGCAGAGTTAGGGTCTTGGGGATGTTACGACTGCACGAGAGGCAGCTAACTCACACTCGGACACAACCACACAAGAAAATTATTAAATAACTAGAGCGTATATATGTCAGGCCGGTCAGGCCATAGTTTACATAAATATTAATAACAAAACAAAAGACAATAGGGGTATATATCCAAACCAAAAAAAAACTCTAATTAATAACTTAACCAATGATATTCATGTAACTATGGAGGTACTGCAATCAATAGCAAATAGGTATATTATACGAAACTAGATATCAATTTAAAGTGACAGTTGAGTCGCCACTGGCCAGTCGCCAGGCAAACTCTCCATAAATCATATGGGCTTAAATGTTAGGAGAGCCCAGTACGTTCAAAGCCTACAGAAGCACTCTTCGGCTTGTAGGTAATTTAAGCAGTTGCCAAAAGACTATATTTTATGCACAATCACTATTCAATTCATCAACAATGTGCTATATTATTCCAATCATACTATGGCAATAGATCTATGATACAGGACACTCGTGGTCGAGTGCCAGCTGGGGTTTCCTTAGTCTTCCTATGAGGCTGTAGTTCTCTCTCTATCTCCGATCTCTATTATACTTGAATAAATAAGATATATTACCATTGCTCACGCCTACTGGTAGGCGCGAACATCAATCTAGCGCAGCGTGGGCTTTCAAAGGTCAGCCCACTCAGACCTTTCTTTCTAGAGCTCAGTCAGTCCGTTAGCAAGGACTTCTTGTCTTCAAAGCACACAGTTCAGGTACTGGTCAACCGGAGATACTTCACGACACGATGCTTCTGCTCGTCTGTATTCACCTAATCTGAACGTTACACGATGTTATATACTATCTAACTACCCAGCGTGCTAGTCCGCTGGCCCAATTAGTTCAGCTATCTCATAGGTCGAAACCTCCCACCATTTTAATTGTAGTAATACGTCTGCACTATTCTACCAGCCAGTTAACGTGCAAAAACTTGTCTAGTCATACTTAACAATGTCAACTAGCCCCACCTTGTTTCACCCCTACTCCATTACTTATTAATCACGAACATTAAAACCCACAAGCGTGAATCTAACAGTTTAACTTTACATTTATTTACTCACCAACTATAATTTGGCGAGGACCGTTCAAGGCCACCAGCCAATTTTTCATGGCCCTGGTAAAAAAAACAACTCACTCTCTGCGTGAGTTTTAATAACATCTGAATCATGACAATGACGTCACAGAGCATTTTTGGGTTTTTTTTCCGACACTAAAGATTCCCGGTCGATCAGCTGATGAGTGTAACTTCCAGATTTGTCTAGGCGGAAAAAATGCCTGCTAGTTGCATTGTGGTTGATTTTTATGACAGGGGGGGAAAAGATGGATCCAAGATGGTCAGATTCCCTACTATCCGTGTAAACAAAGGAATTGACCGAACGTCGCCCATTGAACATGTGCACACGTGCCATTGTGTACTACTTTTAGCTCGCCTCTGGTTGGTTCCCAGCGACTCCCGTACTCGCAATGCAAACCAGCCAACGAATCAAAATCAATGCGGAGGCAAAACAGACTTGACATTATTCTAAATTTACCAGAGCTTTGAATTTCCTGTCTTAAAGTTACGAATGTTCAACGTTGGGTCTTGATAAAGGCGTAATACGGCTTGTCAGTCCGGTCGCTGATGGATTCAAAGTTGTCACATTTGTCTGTGAAGGTCCTGGAACCAGATCAGCTGTGTCCACGTAAACTGACGCGTAGATCTTGGGTACGAACAGGGAGATCAAGGCCACTGTCTGGTTGAGCAATAAAGCCAAAGACAGCAACAGTACACGGATAGAACTCCGGCTGGACGTGAAATAGGTGGGCACAAAGGCTACCCAGATGACCAGCGTAGTGGACACGCACATAGAGATAAATTTTGATTCGTTGAAATTGTCTGGGAGTTTCCGAGTTTTAAAGGCCAGTGTGGAACATAGGGAGATCAGTAGGAGGTTATAGGTCAGGAACGAGGCTAGACCTGGAAACGTCATGTCACAAGAGAGTTCGACAAACTGTTCGGTAGGAATGGGCTGGGTAGATTTAGCTGTTGGTCCGCACACCATGTACGTGTAAAGGCAAAGAAAGACCTGGAGAATATGGCACAACATCAATGGACAAGTATGATAATTTCATAAAAAAAAGAAAATAATATTGAATGAGTATGACTAAAATAAAACAGCCTTGTCAGACACAAACTCGTGAAAGGGAAGACTCTCTATCTAATTGTCCGACAAATGTTTATGAGCTGTCATTCTGAATCAAATCAGAGTTGACAGTGCCACCATAAACCTTGCTTAAGCTGGAACTGGGCATTATTCCAACAACAAAACTGAAGTTGTTACTGCCATCTATGGTGTGTACTGAAATTCCTTTGAAGAATTGAGTCAGGTTACGGTATATTTTTTTTTTTATACAAATGTAATCTAACTATGGTCGTGCTCTATTCCTACTGTTCGGAAGGTAAAAAATAATCATACTGCCCCTAAATACAATAACGACAACAGCGTGAGCAAAATTTGTGATAAAAGAAAATCAAGCAATGGATTTTAAACGAGAGGCACTTGACTATGAAGGGAAATAATTTTTACCAATGTAGAAACTCAAAACTAGGATGCATTGTATGCCACACACTGTGTAAATACATATCAAATGAAATATCAATACACATAACTGTAAAGACAATCATGAATTAATCTGTCACCACATGGAAGGGCTGCTCCAAACAGAAGTCCATTTGAGACTATTCAATAGAATAAAAAAAAAAGAATTACTGAGGTTTGAAAAACATGCACAGACTTCTTTAAAAGAGCAATGGTTTAAAAAAAAAAAAAAGTATGAGATGACCATTCCAACCGGGGCAGGAATTGAAGAAACCTGGACTGCAAGGGAAAGAAGGTGACCTGGCAGTCTGAAAGCCACTGAGCTGAGGGAAACAATGATGACGCCTCACCTGGAATGATTAGGGAGGCATCAAACTAAGCCCCAAACGTTACAGCCAGTGGCCGCCAGCAAACTGTACACCCAAGAAGTAGTGGCAGAAGATAACTGTGTCTGACGGCCCTTTGTAAGGTAGGGTCTTCACGGATTTACTAAGAAAATATATGATGAAATTATGGTTTACCCTTCTTGCCTGCCAGCAGCTCATTTTCCCGTTCCGTACATGGTATGATAGAGTCTTCCTGGATTTACTAAGAACATGTAGAAAAATATCGTGTGCACTTCTTGTCTGCCAGCGGCTGACTGTGCTGTTCCGGGCTTAGTGCAATACACCTTGAATGAAATGTTTCTGAACGTGAACTAGATGCAATAAGGGTTTGTTGTATTTTTCAGCTTACCTGAATTCCAATCAGAATAGCTGACACTATCAGCTGTGACTGTGGACTCACAAAGCGTGGGCGCCGAGTGCTTTTTGCGCCATTCCGGAAAATTCGGTAGATGCGTATTGTTTTTACCAGCAAGGGGGAGTAAAGACACGCAAAGCTCAGACAGAACAGGAAGTAGAGGGCGCCACAGGTCCCGTGTGTAGGTGGAGTTTGGAAAAGTATGACAGTGACGTATCCAACAAACAATGCAGCGAGTTGAAGTGCACTAAGCTCACGACTTGTGGCTTTGATAATACGGGTGTCCCGGAAGTACACGTAACCCATGGCAACAAGGAAAGTACAAGCCAGTGCGGCTAAACCCAGGCACATTTGCAGCACTGAGAGAGGGTCTGCCAGGGTGGGATACGTTGGTGAGATCAACCTGCACGTGGTGAAAACTGTCCCGGGGTCGGGCCAGGTAAACGGTGGACAAACTTGACAACTTGTATTTCCCCTGACCAGTTTCTCGTTGTCTCGACATTTGTAACAATCCCAACAACATTGTACTTCTCTCTGTATTTTGTATTCACCAAATTTACACGGTTCACTACAGACAGATTCGGGCACTGTGTCTTCATAATGGAAAAAGAAACGTTCTCCTTCACGTTTAAAATATTCCCAGGTAATATTCCTCCCCGTGTACCTGATGGTATCATTTGCAACATCGTACAAAGCCACAGTTTTTGCCTCCAGCCCCACGGTCGAGCTTACATTAACCAAATCAATATCTTTATAATCAAAAACGACTTGATTGATCTCGTACATTCCCTCGACGTCGCCTTCTTCATTAAATTTGATTAATCCGTTATATCCGAGGAAAGAAACATTCTGGAGATACTGAAGTAAAAGATTACCTTTGATGCATCGCCTGGTCTCTATTCCTGTTGCTTGGGGACAAACATCAGATATTAAATTGTGGGCTGCGTGGGCGAATGAAAACATAGCATCTATGTATAATGATGTTGTCTTTTCAAAAGTAAAATTCTCGGTGGCCAGTATATCCACATCTAGCTCACAGTTATCCAAACCAAACGAACAACCCGTCAAACCTTCCCAGGTTGGTTTAAACCAGGGATTTGTCGTAGAATCTATCCGGGCCTTTTCACGAAGATACTTGTAATATTCCAACACCAGAAGAGAATGATATGCAATAGAAAATGATCCCAGCACGTCATCTTCATACCCTTGAAATTCAGCACGAAATCCAGCACTCCAGGCATCCCCACCAACCCAAATGAAATGACCGGTTGCATTAAATTTCCTGACTTCATCGAAAACAGCACGTACATCAGATTTATACACAAATAGAATGACCACTCGAGCCCGTTGAAAACGCAACAAATCCGCAACGACATAGTGAAAATCAGAATGACTATCCACTCGGTGAGACGTAGCTATGCATATACCATAGTCTGGAGCAAATTGCTTGAAGTTCTCAAAAGCGTTTTCTCCGTAAGCACCTAGAGCATAGAGCAGTGAGATATAGGACCAGCCGTTGCTGTGGATGAAGCTGAGCAAGGCACGGGTTTGGTATTTGTCAGGTGCGGTCACTCTGAGAAAGTACGGGTGCAGGTACTTGTTGCTGAGCTCATCACTAGTGGTCAAACAACCTATCATCGGTATCTGAGAAGTGGAGAACAGCTTGGACACTGATATAGTGGAGGCGCTGGTCACTGGTCCTACAACGCCAATCACATCATAAAACTGCATTTCTGACTCATCCCTTACATCATTCCCTATATAATATGTAGAACTGGTCAAGTTGTCACTGGGGCATGACGAGTCACTACTGATACGATGCAGAAAGGAAAGAGCTTTTGCTAAAGCCACATTACCGTTGCCACATTCGTTAACCTGAACAAAGCCCAAAGTTACATTGGGTAGGAGATTCGGATTGTCGTTAATCAGCTTGACGGCGAAAGCCAAACTCTCTGAAAACTCGATGTTGAATGCGCCGGGGTTTTGCCTCTTAGAGCAGCTGCTAGGGCCATCCGTGAAGGTCATCCACATTAATGCTCCAATGTTAATATCACCTGGCTTGCTGTAGGTCTCTTGGTTTAAACCTGGCACTGCCCGCAAGGCGCCTTTACAACATGAGGATGATGATGACGAAGAGGAAGAAAACAAAGATGAAACTGCTAGAGAAAAGATAACAATCCAACTCTTCTTTGTCAAGATGTTTGTGCACGTTGTTAGCATCATCGCTAATCTACCACACCGCTTAGGCATAGATGTTGACTGTTTGCCTCAGCATTGTGAAAACCACGGTTCCGCATCGTTAACATAAATTTGAAAAAAAAAATTCATTCACTTTTCTCATGAGAAACCACAGCAACTACGAAAAAATCGCACTTCAAAATATTTCCGTTTGCTGACGGCAGCATCACAGATGTGGGCATTCCAAGGCATTTCTGTATGTTTACTCAACAAAGCACTTTACGTAACTGTCAAATGTGGGTGAATCATTAGAAATTTGTTCATTCTCTGTTTCTAAGAAGATGTAATGATATGTGTGTGTCTGTGTGCGTTTGTCTGTCAACCAAGCAGATTCTGGGTAAGCTCTTTTAAGGAAGATTTTCATGTAGACGTCATAAAGTTAGTCAGTTCTATTATATTATATCTGCTGCATTTTGTTTGAGTTTGGGGAAAGAACATCGATACGCTAGCGATCATGTCGTGCTAGGAAGCGGCAAGATTATAGACAGAATATAACACAATGGTGGGACAGAAGGTCTGGAGACACTACCAGAAGTGCCCACCAACCACCCACCTTCTTTGACTATCATTGAAAATTGTACAAATTCCAAGGTAGGCGGGCGTAGTTCATGAAAACAATAGTGCAATAATGCGTGTCAGTGTCAGTAACCCAATCAAATTAAAACTATGTGTGAAGTTTTGATTTAGGATGGCAAATACCAAATATCCCTATTCATATGCGTAAAATGACAATAACACAATTATTCACTCCAGAAATACATTATTCCGCTTTTCGCAAAGGCTGCTCAACACAATTATTTCACAGCAGTATCGAAAACAATAATATGTGGAATTCCAGACTCGAAGAACAATTTATAGACTATGTTATTATTTCTTATTTTCGAAGTCAGTTCTGTCGCAAGAATCACATCGACGTTAACCTAAATAAAAAATGGCTGGTGCCATTACCACGGAGTAATAGAATAGGAGATCCAAGCCAACTGTCTTGAGTGGTAGGCAATTCGGCTCACATCTTGTCATGAATCATGAAACATCGGAAGGTATACTGACAGTTCTGTCCACGACTCAATGAGACTTGACCAAGTGAAACAGACGGTCCCTTTATTGAGGAAGAAATGCTTTGGTTAACTTCCATCAAAGCGAACTTCCTACATTAAATCAGCTTGCCGGAACGATGCATTTTCAAACCAACGTCAAATTCACAGTTTAAGTTACAAAAGTCCTTACCTTAGAGAAGACAATACATTCGAGTATCCCATGTGAATGCTGCTTTTTTATGGACGCCAACGAGAAGGCCTCTTATTGGTGCAAAACGTCATAACGCGAAATAATTGCTGGTCTTCACAATACGATAAGCCTGGCCAATAAAAAAAAATTTTTTTTAAAAGTTCCCACTGGCATATCACGGCAAACAATTCTTTCAAAGATTTCATTGCACGTCTTTGAATTCCAGAAATATTTTTTCTTGCTCTTGGTTCAGTTTTTTAAAAAATTATTATTCCTTGAGAAAGCCATTGTTCATGTCGGGAATGAAACCTCTCCAAATTTAAATGAAAAATACAAACAAAAAACATCAAATAATATTTTAAAGTGTCATCGATTCAGCATGTCAGGATTTACACGCACGGATAGAGCATTGATTCTGCATTGTTTGTTTAAATGCTTAAACGAAGTACATGCATAAGCGACTCGTATAGGTTATCTCTCTCCTTTCTTCCTGTCCACCGCGTTACACCCGGCACGCTTTAGCCGACTAATTGGTCGGTCGACTAATTGGATGGTGCCGTCACGACATTGTAGTTTCATTGAAATCCAACTAGTCAGCGGATGCATAGGATCTCATTGAGAGTCAATCCCCTGACGTTGTGTAACTAGTCGGCGGCCCATAGCCTTTTCAAGCGGCATCTGTAACCAGGAAACCTATTGTCTTATCCTGAAGCTTTGTTTGGCATTTCACATGATCTGAATGCCTTAGCGGGCATTTTCCCTGGACTGGGTCGATGACGTTGATTAAACTTCATTTACAAAGGAGAGAACGCGCAAACTGAAACAGTAAATTCAGTGAACCCATCGACTTGGGATTTTTGCTTTGACTCTTGTTTTCTTAAAGTATTGATGTATGAATTGTTACCTTCATTAAACTTCTACTTCTGGATGTCAAGACTGTTTAAAAAACAAAACAAATGGAGGGAAAAACATTGGAAATTCACGCAATGATGATCTGCTTGGGCTTACAATTGAACCCCCTCCTTCTCGGCCCCCCCCCTTCCTCCGCCCCTTACCTCAGTTTCCCATTTTGAACATATCATTCCATTACTGGTTGACCCCCATTCCATTTCACTACCCTTTGCCATTTAGAGAGTGTCATGTATCACAAATAAAAGTTTAAAAAAAAAAAAAAAGAACAAAAAACATTCACATAAAAGTACAGGATTATATCTTACCCCTTTATTACTACTGTTTTCGTATGATTATTAATTGTAATTACTGATTTGTAATTTATACCTGAGACTTTTTTTCTCATTTTGCTGTGATAATGTAGGCAAATAAAATGAGTTTTTTTTTCAAATAAAGCATAACTTTGCTTGTCTATCTGAAGCAACAATTTTCTTTGTACTTTCATTATTGTTTTATTTGATTTGAAGATTTCAAATGGTCGGGAAATATTGTTCTGAATTTTTGGGAACTTTTTGAGTTACTTTTGTACCATTGTACAAGACAGAACATGTTAGTCAGATGCTCGAAGATTCATCCATACATGCAAAATATGAAGGAAATTTTTCGCCACTTTTCAAATAATTTCCAAATTGTAAATCCACTCCGTGAAAAACACATTTTGTCAGACATTGTTCACATTGCCTAAAGCTGTGCACGCCAAATCATGAACACATAAAAACACATCCCTTGCCATTAGGAGAAAACATAGACACGTTTCCTGCAGCTCAAGCCTTGTTGTCCGCTGCACCCACAAGGAACATTAACGTATTCCAATTTCCAATGAAGAAAATAATATAATGGTAAATTTTGTCCACGGCCGACAGCTCAAATGCCATCAAGCAAACTTCATTATCTGAGACAAAAAACCAGCTGCGCGGTCTGCAGACACGTCACTCATTGTCAAAGAAATCCAGAACACTGACATGTGTGTTACTGATCTTCTGTTATCAGAGATTTCCATTCATTTTTTTTTTTTTTGGACCATGCTCCGTCTAAGTGGCCAATAATGGCCAAGTATTCACATTTATAGTTATTTCTTGCGTCCCGGTATTTGCATCCATTCTCTCTCTGTATTAATGCCGAAGAGCTTCCATTGTTAATGTTTATTTTGGCTCACTGACATTTTCTAGACACGTCTTCCCCCGATTCCCCTTAAACTTAATCGTTTGTTAGGAAAAGAGATTGTTTACACCCTTGTCCTTCAAGGGAAATATAGGAAATTCATATAATCATAGAACAAATGCAGCTAAGTCAACAGGATACTCGGGAGAGATGCAGCGGCGGACCACAAAGACAAATAGGGGACGGGCTGAGTTTTTGCATTTTTTTTTTTTTTGCTCCGAAAGTGGAACTTTGGCCCATTTTGACCAGATAAGGTTTCCTTTGCACATTTTTGTTTGTTTGGTTTGTTGAAAGTTTTAGGGTTAGGGCTAAGTTTAGGACTGGGATTAGATTTAGCTAATAGACCACAAGAATCTTTTCGTTGGCGACAAAGGCCAGGATAATGTTGCATGAAACTGATCCACAAGCTGGTAACAAAAACCTATTATGATTATTTTGACGAGAAAACACACAAAGCCTGTCCTTTCCCTGTGTATGTGTGTGTGTGTGGGGGGGGGGGGGGGAGGTTCAAAATTATCAAATTCCTTCATTTTTCCGACATTGGAAACATCTAAAACACAGGAAACCTATAGACCTACCATTGTTATTCTTAATGATCTTATTGATACTGTTCTTGTTATCATTGAGTTTGTTATTCTCAGTGTTGTTGTTTCTATTATTGTTACTGTTCTTGCTCTTCTTGTTGTTCCTAATGAAGTTGATGTTACTGTTAACATTTTTATTATTGTTGTTGTTATTATTTCTGTTGTTACTGCTGCTGCTGGTGGTTTTCCTAATTACTATTACTATTGTTAATATTTCTGTGGATGTTGTTGTTTGATATCGTTATTGTACTGTTGTACAGGTTCATGGTGACCTAATGACATTTAGTGTCAGTGAGATCCTGTGCACCTGAAAACTCATCGAAACTAATAGAAACTTAATAACGTGACGTCACCATCCAGCTAGGCGGGCAATCAGACTCAACTGGTGCGTTAAGTTAATCCTTGGAATGGGACACTCAGAATTCTGTTTTTGTATTTGTATACTACTTTTATACCATTTGGGAAATTTGGCTTTGAGTCAATGCACCCAGTTACAACTGGAGCAGGCATGTCGTCGCCACAATGCAGCGCCGGTATGCTGTTGTTGTTGTTGTTTTAGGGGGTGGGAGATGAGAGGGGGAGATGGAGGGAGTGGTAGGGATGAATTTCAGTTTGATTTTGCCTTGGCAGCGGCCTGTTCGGCCTACTCTTTTCGAATTCCAACTGCCAATGTCTCTTTAACGTGCGCAACGTGCACCCGGCCCATCCAAATTTTTTCATCTTTATCCGAGAAGACTAGATTGTAGATACTCGATCTTCCTACACCCCCCCTCCCCCGCCCCAAAATACTATCAGAGACACGAAAATATGAGAAAAATCCCAAACTTCCAACATGCCTGCACCGGCCGGGTTTTGTACCCTGTACCCTTGCCGTGAGAAGTGGGCACCTTGCCTCTATACCACCTTGTCCCCATATAAGATACCCTCCGGCATTATGGGTTTCAACTACGCCACTGCCGAATGCATACGTTCAAACATGCTAAACTGAGAACGAATCAACACAGTGTACACAGATTGTTGACAGAGACTGATAAGTAGCTTTCTCCGAACATCAAGAGTTTTTCTGCATCAGGGCCCAGCCAATAACCAGGCCTTAAAGTGCTGGCAGACATTGATCAGAAAAGCTAACAACCGATATAATTATTGCCAAGTTCCATCATGTACTAAGTACAAAACGTTTAAGCTTAATCTGAGCCAAGTAAGGACACTTAGAAATTTCTGGTCATTATTTCTGTCTGTGAAAACGAACAAACATTGTTCTGCACGTTAAGTACTTGAATTTTGTAAAATGTCAGTTGCTTGTTTTTAGTTCGAGTAAATATTGTGAGATAATATTACATTGTGAAAATGTTAGAAATGAGTGTGTACGTGTGCCTTGCACTTGTTTGTATAAATGCTCGTGTGTGATGTTTTCTTAATGTCAGTGTATGCAAAAGCCTTAACAGTGTGGCCATGTGTGTTTTAATGACTCTGTGTATGTGGATGACTCTGTGCACTGAAATTTTTGTATACTTAGGTTTGTGTAGTATGATACAATGTATTGCACAACGGAGACAGTGGAGTGCTTGTGCGCGCGTATGTGTGTTTGCTAGGGCGCAGATTTGGAAAGCAAGTATGAAACGGACCATAGCAGGTATTTCTGCTTCTGTGTAGTGTCATGTATTGTTTTCTCAGTACTGATATTTTACAGGTACATTTGAAAGGTATTCAATGTAAATAAACAAATTTGATGTGTGTGTATGTATGTGTGTGTGCAAGCACTTACGGAGGATAATTATATAAAGAGGGGAGAGGAAGAGTTATGAAAACGAGAATATCCGATTTGAAGGCACAGTTAAAAATGATATAATAATGATAATGAATAAATAAGAATAGATATCTAAATATTGACATGTCGGCTTTAATGATAAAACAACACCTGTGCTTATGTCAACAGATCTGCAGATCGATACTCGGCAGTGGGACAGTTTTCCCCCAGGCTCTAAGTAGCTGGTCACACACAACTACAGGTCTAAACAAACACCTAAAAAATTAAACACGTTATCTTTCTTATCACACTGACGTGCGTGAGCGCTTTTGTGGGGGACAAGCTGGTGGAGGACCATCAAAGGCCCAGCTGGTCTGAGATTGTCTGAAGAGGGACGGCGGTTAGGGACCATCCCTGTGGTACGGATGTTCGGGGGTGGAGAAGGTTGAAAGAGGGGGCCCGCCTCCAGTGTATGAAAAGTGGACACGGGTGTATGTGTAGGGGGGAGGGGGGTTGTCTGGGGAGAGCACAGTCATACGGTTATCAATTTTAGTGATGAATTAAAAAGTCTGCTTTTATTTCCCTTTTTTCGAGCAAATGAAGTTGCTGGATTATGACTGCCTTTGTTCGTGTTTGTTCCATCTCCACTTTTAGCACAACTGAGAAATTCAATGTTAAATGTGTACGGACTTCGTATTATGATAAGGCGTTAGAATAAATCGAAACTGTGAAACAGCTTGACAAGTGCCACAAAGAATTTTAAAGAAGTGTCAAAGTGTGCATTTGTTATACCTCTTCTGCGTACTAAAAGATCTGCAGTTTTTCAGAGAGTGGAGATAGGACAGACAAGAGCTAAGATCGTCTTACGTAGAAAACGTGTTTCCATAGTCCATGCAAAATGAAGCAATAAGGACAGCATCGACTTTCACTGTTCTAGTGGCCGTACGTAAGTACAATGGGGGGGAGGGGGGGGTGTCAAACGTATTAAACGTGTACATGGGGGGTGGGGGTGTTAAGGAAATTGAGAAACTGGAGGGTACATCGAGGGGTGCCTGCGCAAAGACCGTATCGACAATTTTGTAAATTTGACAGGAGAGCGATTTGAAAGTCTGACACGAAGTATCAAATGTCTGTCACGACCTTTAAATCCTCATCAATTATTAGGTAAATTAATTCCATAATGGAATTCGCATCATGTCAAAGCGTAGCACTTGGCAGCGGCCTGTTCGGCCTACTCTTTTCGAATTCCAACTGCCAATGTCTCTTTAACGTGCGCAACGTGCACCCGGCCCATCCAAATTTTTTCATCTTTATCCGAGAAGACTAGATTGTAGATACTCGATCTTCCTACACCCCCCCTCCCCCGCCCCAAAATACTATCAGAGACACGAAAATATGAGAAAAATCCCAAACTTCCAACATGCCTGCACCGGCCGGGTTTTGTACCCTGTACCCTTGCCGTGAGAAGTGGGCACCTTGCCTCTATACCACCTTGTCCCCATATAAGATACCCTCCGGCATTATGGGTTTCAACTACGCCACTGCCGAATGCATACGTTCAAACATGCTAAACTGAGAACGAATCAACACAGTGTACACAGATTGTTGACAGAGACTGATAAGTAGCTTTCTCCGAACATCAAGAGTTTTTCTGCATCAGGGCCCAGCCAATAACCAGGCCTTAAAGTGCTGGCAGACATTGATCAGAAAAGCTAACAACCGATATAATTATTGCCAAGTTCCATCATGTACTAAGTACAAAACGTTTAAGCTTAATCTGAGCCAAGTAAGGACACTTAGAAATTTCTGGTCATTATTTCTGTCTGTGAAAACGAACAAACATTGTTCTGCACGTTAAGTACTTGAATTTTGTAAAATGTCAGTTGCTTGTTTTTAGTTCGAGTAAATATTGTGAGATAATATTACATTGTGAAAATGTTAGAAATGAGTGTGTACGTGTGCCTTGCACTTGTTTGTATAAATGCTCGTGTGTGATGTTTTCTTAATGTCAGTGTATGCAAAAGCCTTAACAGTGTGGCCATGTGTGTTTTAATGACTCTGTGTATGTGGATGACTCTGTGCACTGAAATTTTTGTATACTTAGGTTTGTGTAGTATGATACAATGTATTGCACAACGGAGACAGTGGAGTGCTTGTGCGCGCGTATGTGTGTTTGCTAGGGCGCAGATTTGGAAAGCAAGTATGAAACGGACCATAGCAGGTATTTCTGCTTCTGTGTAGTGTCATGTATTGTTTTCTCAGTACTGATATTTTACAGGTACATTTGAAAGGTATTCAATGTAAATAAACAAATTTGATGTGTGTGTATGTATGTGTGTGTGCAAGCACTTACGGAGGATAATTATATAAAGAGGGGAGAGGAAGAGTTATGAAAACGAGAATATCCGATTTGAAGGCACAGTTAAAAATGATATAATAATGATAATGAATAAATAAGAATAGATATCTAAATATTGACATGTCGGCTTTAATGATAAAACAACACCTGTGCTTATGTCAACAGATCTGCAGATCGATACTCGGCAGTGGGACAGTTTTCCCCCAGGCTCTAAGTAGCTGGTCACACACAACTACAGGTCTAAACAAACACCTAAAAAATTAAACACGTTATCTTTCTTATCACACTGACGTGCGTGAGCGCTTTTGTGGGGGACAAGCTGGTGGAGGACCATCAAAGGCCCAGCTGGTCTGAGATTGTCTGAAGAGGGACGGCGGTTAGGGACCATCCCTGTGGTACGGATGTTCGGGGGTGGAGAAGGTTGAAAGAGGGGGCCCGCCTCCAGTGTATGAAAAGTGGACACGGGTGTATGTGTAGGGGGGAGGGGGGTTGTCTGGGGAGAGCACAGTCATACGGTTATCAATTTTAGTGATGAATTAAAAAGTCTGCTTTTATTTCCCTTTTTTCGAGCAAATGAAGTTGCTGGATTATGACTGCCTTTGTTCGTGTTTGTTCCATCTCCACTTTTAGCACAACTGAGAAATTCAATGTTAAATGTGTACGGACTTCGTATTATGATAAGGCGTTAGAATAAATCGAAACTGTGAAACAGCTTGACAAGTGCCACAAAGAATTTTAAAGAAGTGTCAAAGTGTGCATTTGTTATACCTCTTCTGCGTACTAAAAGATCTGCAGTTTTTCAGAGAGTGGAGATAGGACAGACAAGAGCTAAGATCGTCTTACGTAGAAAACGTGTTTCCATAGTCCATGCAAAATGAAGCAATAAGGACAGCATCGACTTTCACTGTTCTAGTGGCCGTACGTAAGTACAATGGGGGGGAGGGGGGGGTGTCAAACGTATTAAACGTGTACATGGGGGGGTGGGGGTGTTAAGGAAATTGAGAAACTGGAGGGTACATCGAGGGGTGCCTGCGCAAAGACCGTATCGACAATTTTGTAAATTTGACAGGAGAGCGATTTGAAAGTCTGACACGAAGTATCAAATGTCTGTCACGACCTTTAAATCCTCATCAATTATTAGGTAAATTAATTCCATAATGGAATTCGCATCATGTCAAAGCGTAGCACTTGGCAGCGGCCTGTTCGGCCTACTCTTTTCGAATTCCAACTGCCAATGTCTCTTTAACGTGCGCAACGTGCACCCGGCCCATCCAAATTTTTTCATCTTTATCCGAGAAGACTAGATTGTAGATACTCGATCTTCCTACACCCCCCCTCCCCCGCCCCAAAATACTATCAGAGACACGAAAATATGAGAAAAATCCCAAACTTCCAACATGCCTGCACCGGCCGGGTTTTGTACCCTGTACCCTTGCCGTGAGAAGTGGGCACCTTGCCTCTATACCACCTTGTCCCCATATAAGATACCCTCCGGCATTATGGGTTTCAACTACGCCACTGCCGAATGCATACGTTCAAACATGCTAAACTGAGAACGAATCAACACAGTGTACACAGATTGTTGACAGAGACTGATAAGTAGCTTTCTCCGAACATCAAGAGTTTTTCTGCATCAGGGCCCAGCCAATAACCAGGCCTTAAAGTGCTGGCAGACATTGATCAGAAAAGCTAACAACCGATATAATTATTGCCAAGTTCCATCATGTACTAAGTACAAAACGTTTAAGCTTAATCTGAGCCAAGTAAGGACACTTAGAAATTTCTGGTCATTATTTCTGTCTGTGAAAACGAACAAACATTGTTCTGCACGTTAAGTACTTGAATTTTGTAAAATGTCAGTTGCTTGTTTTTAGTTCGAGTAAATATTGTGAGATAATATTACATTGTGAAAATGTTAGAAATGAGTGTGTACGTGTGCCTTGCACTTGTTTGTATAAATGCTCGTGTGTGATGTTTTCTTAATGTCAGTGTATGCAAAAGCCTTAACAGTGTGGCCATGTGTGTTTTAATGACTCTGTGTATGTGGATGACTCTGTGCACTGAAATTTTTGTATACTTAGGTTTGTGTAGTATGATACAATGTATTGCACAACGGAGACAGTGGAGTGCTTGTGCGCGCGTATGTGTGTTTGCTAGGGCGCAGATTTGGAAAGCAAGTATGAAACGGACCATAGCAGGTATTTCTGCTTCTGTGTAGTGTCATGTATTGTTTTCTCAGTACTGATATTTTACAGGTACATTTGAAAGGTATTCAATGTAAATAAACAAATTTGATGTGTGTGTATGTATGTGTGTGTGCAAGCACTTACGGAGGATAATTATATAAAGAGGGGAGAGGAAGAGTTATGAAAACGAGAATATCCGATTTGAAGGCACAGTTAAAAATGATATAATAATGATAATGAATAAATAAGAATAGATATCTAAATATTGACATGTCGGCTTTAATGATAAAACAACACCTGTGCTTATGTCAACAGATCTGCAGATCGATACTCGGCAGTGGGACAGTTTTCCCCCAGGCTCTAAGTAGCTGGTCACACACAACTACAGGTCTAAACAAACACCTAAAAAATTAAACACGTTATCTTTCTTATCACACTGACGTGCGTGAGCGCTTTTGTGGGGGACAAGCTGGTGGAGGACCATCAAAGGCCCAGCTGGTCTGAGATTGTCTGAAGAGGGACGGCGGTTAGGGACCATCCCTGTGGTACGGATGTTCGGGGGTGGAGAAGGTTGAAAGAGGGGGCCCGCCTCCAGTGTATGAAAAGTGGACACGGGTGTATGTGTAGGGGGGAGGGGGGTTGTCTGGGGAGAGCACAGTCATACGGTTATCAATTTTAGTGATGAATTAAAAAGTCTGCTTTTATTTCCCTTTTTTCGAGCAAATGAAGTTGCTGGATTATGACTGCCTTTGTTCGTGTTTGTTCCATCTCCACTTTTAGCACAACTGAGAAATTCAATGTTAAATGTGTACGGACTTCGTATTATGATAAGGCGTTAGAATAAATCGAAACTGTGAAACAGCTTGACAAGTGCCACAAAGAATTTTAAAGAAGTGTCAAAGTGTGCATTTGTTATACCTCTTCTGCGTACTAAAAGATCTGCAGTTTTTCAGAGAGTGGAGATAGGACAGACAAGAGCTAAGATCGTCTTACGTAGAAAACGTGTTTCCATAGTCCATGCAAAATGAAGCAATAAGGACAGCATCGACTTTCACTGTTCTAGTGGCCGTACGTAAGTACAATGGGGGGGAGGGGGGGGTGTCAAACGTATTAAACGTGTACATGGGGGGTGGGGGTGTTAAGGAAATTGAGAAACTGGAGGGTACATCGAGGGGTGCCTGCGCAAAGACCGTATCGACAATTTTGTAAATTTGACAGGAGAGCGATTTGAAAGTCTGACACGAAGTATCAAATGTCTGTCACGACCTTTAAATCCTCATCAATTATTAGGTAAATTAATTCCATAATGGAATTCGCATCATGTCAAAGCGTAGCACTTGGCAGCGGCCTGTTCGGCCTACTCTTTTCGAATTCCAACTGCCAATGTCTCTTTAACGTGCGCAACGTGCACCCGGCCCATCCAAATTTTTTCATCTTTATCCGAGAAGACTAGATTGTAGATACTCGATCTTCCTACACCCCCCCTCCCCCGCCCCAAAATACTATCAGAGACACGAAAATATGAGAAAAATCCCAAACTTCCAACATGCCTGCACCGGCCGGGTTTTGTACCCTGTACCCTTGCCGTGAGAAGTGGGCACCTTGCCTCTATACCACCTTGTCCCCATATAAGATACCCTCCGGCATTATGGGTTTCAACTACGCCACTGCCGAATGCATACGTTCAAACATGCTAAACTGAGAACGAATCAACACAGTGTACACAGATTGTTGACAGAGACTGATAAGTAGCTTTCTCCGAACATCAAGAGTTTTTCTGCATCAGGGCCCAGCCAATAACCAGGCCTTAAAGTGCTGGCAGACATTGATCAGAAAAGCTAACAACCGATATAATTATTGCCAAGTTCCATCATGTACTAAGTACAAAACGTTTAAGCTTAATCTGAGCCAAGTAAGGACACTTAGAAATTTCTGGTCATTATTTCTGTCTGTGAAAACGAACAAACATTGTTCTGCACGTTAAGTACTTGAATTTTGTAAAATGTCAGTTGCTTGTTTTTAGTTCGAGTAAATATTGTGAGATAATATTACATTGTGAAAATGTTAGAAATGAGTGTGTACGTGTGCCTTGCACTTGTTTGTATAAATGCTCGTGTGTGATGTTTTCTTAATGTCAGTGTATGCAAAAGCCTTAACAGTGTGGCCATGTGTGTTTTAATGACTCTGTGTATGTGGATGACTCTGTGCACTGAAATTTTTGTATACTTAGGTTTGTGTAGTATGATACAATGTATTGCACAACGGAGACAGTGGAGTGCTTGTGCGCGCGTATGTGTGTTTGCTAGGGCGCAGATTTGGAAAGCAAGTATGAAACGGACCATAGCAGGTATTTCTGCTTCTGTGTAGTGTCATGTATTGTTTTCTCAGTACTGATATTTTACAGGTACATTTGAAAGGTATTCAATGTAAATAAACAAATTTGATGTGTGTGTATGTATGTGTGTGTGCAAGCACTTACGGAGGATAATTATATAAAGAGGGGAGAGGAAGAGTTATGAAAACGAGAATATCCGATTTGAAGGCACAGTTAAAAATGATATAATAATGATAATGAATAAATAAGAATAGATATCTAAATATTGACATGTCGGCTTTAATGATAAAACAACACCTGTGCTTATGTCAACAGATCTGCAGATCGATACTCGGCAGTGGGACAGTTTTCCCCCAGGCTCTAAGTAGCTGGTCACACACAACTACAGGTCTAAACAAACACCTAAAAAATTAAACACGTTATCTTTCTTATCACACTGACGTGCGTGAGCGCTTTTGTGGGGGACAAGCTGGTGGAGGACCATCAAAGGCCCAGCTGGTCTGAGATTGTCTGAAGAGGGACGGCGGTTAGGGACCATCCCTGTGGTACGGATGTTCGGGGGTGGAGAAGGTTGAAAGAGGGGGCCCGCCTCCAGTGTATGAAAAGTGGACACGGGTGTATGTGTAGGGGGGAGGGGGGTTGTCTGGGGAGAGCACAGTCATACGGTTATCAATTTTAGTGATGAATTAAAAAGTCTGCTTTTATTTCCCTTTTTTCGAGCAAATGAAGTTGCTGGATTATGACTGCCTTTGTTCGTGTTTGTTCCATCTCCACTTTTAGCACAACTGAGAAATTCAATGTTAAATGTGTACGGACTTCGTATTATGATAAGGCGTTAGAATAAATCGAAACTGTGAAACAGCTTGACAAGTGCCACAAAGAATTTTAAAGAAGTGTCAAAGTGTGCATTTGTTATACCTCTTCTGCGTACTAAAAGATCTGCAGTTTTTCAGAGAGTGGAGATAGGACAGACAAGAGCTAAGATCGTCTTACGTAGAAAACGTGTTTCCATAGTCCATGCAAAATGAAGCAATAAGGACAGCATCGACTTTCACTGTTCTAGTGGCCGTACGTAAGTACAATGGGGGGGAGGGGGGGGTGTCAAACGTATTAAACGTGTACATGGGGGGGTGGGGGTGTTAAGGAAATTGAGAAACTGGAGGGTACATCGAGGGGTGCCTGCGCAAAGACCGTATCGACAATTTTGTAAATTTGACAGGAGAGCGATTTGAAAGTCTGACACGAAGTATCAAATGTCTGTCACGACCTTTAAATCCTCATCAATTATTAGGTAAATTAATTCCATAATGGAATTCGCATCATGTCAAAGCGTAGCACTTAGCAAGGAGAAAGAGAATACGCCTCCCCCCCACCCCCCCCCCCAAAAAAAATTTTTAATTTTCAGGTTATGGTGTTGACACAGTCACCCCCCCCCCTCCCTCCCCCCGACATGCTTTATGGATGGCCCCAGACGATGTTTTTCACCAACCAGTAAAACCTGTCTAAAGCCTGTGTGGCGGCCTCATCTTCATGTCCTTAGTTTTTACTGACAATCTGTCCGTACTTTTGTTTGCTGCGTGGGTGGCTATGTTAATTATTATCTTGTCATTTCTTCCCATATCCCACCAGCCCATCCCTCTCACTCTTGGTTTTTTGAATAGCGGTCTTTGTCAGATTTTCTGCACCATCTCTCCCCCTGCCCTTCACTCCTTTGACCAGGGAATGTTATTTCCGTTAAAATTCTGTACGATGACTACATGAAGTACCCGGCATTTCCCAGGATAAAACTGTACTCCCGCGGCACTCTTTCGCGCGCTCTCTCTCTCTCTCTCTCTCTCTCTCTCTCTTTCTCTGTGTGTGTGTGTGTGTGTTTTTCTCCTCTCTTTCTCTTTCCCCCGCTCTGGTCTAGAAAGTTCTTCGCGACAATCTACAGATCTCATTATGCGCCAGGACACTAAACACCCACATTTAGGCAGGGAAATTATTGCACCAAAATGCAGACAAACATAGTCTCCCTTGTGCTTGGCTTATTGCATGGAGAGAAAAAAAAAGGCATGTATTTCTGGGCATAAGAACATTAACAAAAGGCTGCAAGGAATGTGAATATACACAATATGTCGATACAAAGGTGACTGGGTTAGATTAATTGACAATTTAGACAAGTCATGTTGTAATTTGTCAAACTATTATTCAAGCTGTAGTACTGAGGAAAAGAAGTGCCAAAATTGGACCGTACTGAAAACGGGCACATTTTTTCTTAAGTATTAGATTCAGATTCTCCTCTTTATTTTTTCATTATTTATTTTCCTTCAAGTCACATCTGCCTCCTTAATTTTGATCTATCGTTCTCAGAGATCGAGCACTGCACTGTAATTTTTTTTTTTCTTTCCAAAAATTGAAATAATTTGACATGTCACGCTTTTAGCCCTTGATAGGCCGAAAATAGTGTTAGAAGGGTATTAACTCCAGAAAACTGAGGGTTTTCACCGACCAACATTGGTTGGTGAAAACATCGATATTGTTGGCAACCAGCATTGCTTGGGCAGCGGCCTGTTCGGCCTGCTCTTCTCGATTTCTAACTGCCAAGGTATCTTTAACGTGCGGAAAGTGCACACGGGCCCTCCGAGTTCCTCGTCCATATCTGAGAAGACTAGGCGCTCGATCCTACTTACCATAGGATCAGGCACAGGAAAATATGATAAAAATCAGCGAAGAGTGCCCACGGGAGAGAGCCGGCCGGCATAAGGTAGGAGAGGGGACAATGGGCAGTGAGCCGGCTCGACCTCGAATAATATGCGTGTGAACACTTGACACCCAAGAATGATAGAAAGAAAGAAAAGGGGTAAAAGAAGAAAGCAGAGAATGAAAGAGAGAAAGACGGCCAGAAAGAAAGAAAATAATGGAAAAGACAGCCAAAAAAACAAAAAAAGGAAAGAAAAATGATGGAAAGACAGAAAATGGAAAGAAAGAATTTTTAAAAAAAGAAAAAACCAGCACAAATGTTGTTGTTTCAGATTGATTTATTTAGAACTAACTTCTTGTCTTCAGGACAATTTCATGTGCAATAAATGCGCAAAAATATGGAGGACAAAGGACTTGATGATGAGCCTTAAATTTCTTCAACAGCAAAATCTACACCAACTGTGGCGACATTAATTCTTCTCAAAAGCACCACAGACTAAGGTTCTTTAGATAGTTTCGTCTGTTCAGTGCAAGAACTGATTATCCCCTTCTTTGTGAGAATGGAGACAATAATTTTGTTTAATAAAGTAAATGTCAGAAAGGCGCCTGCCTGTTAAACATGTGTGCTTACACAGATATGGATGCAATCAATATGCTGATTCAGATATAATCTGCTGATTCAGATGTCATCATCACGTCAATACAACCTTACTGACACAAGAGCGTCCACATACACACTCATACAAACTCGCACTCAGTCAGACAAACGCACCATGAAAATCAATCACATTTAAGCTATGCTGGAATCAAACGAAGGGAGATCATCCTTCTTGTAACGTCTGTCTCATTTTCACGTCTGGCCTGGTCTAGCATCCAAGGGAAGGAATCCCCTTGATGAGCATAACAAAATATAAAATATGATGCCCCTTGTGGACTTGTCCAAATACGTTTTTTAAAATGAAATCGATTTTTTGAGGACTATGTAAAATCACGAGTCTATTCGCTCTGTTCTAACAGGGAAAAAACAACAGAACACACAAAATCTAGTCGAATAAAATATTATGAGGAGCATTCATGCGCATAAACGGTTGCTCTAAGTAAAGTTAATGCCACAGGTCAGCATAGTGAACACCGGGTGCAAATCAAAGGCCGCAGTGGAAAGTGTCGTGACACGACATCGCGACTTACCTGCATGAAATGTTTCATATTAATACCCAATAACAATACAACATTATTGGATAATAAATCCGTCATACCCATAAACAGATTAGAGATTTACCATCACATTGTAGTGAGTGGGGTTAGGGCGGTGTTTCCCAAGGTGGCTCTCAAGCCTCACTGGTGGGCAGTAGGACCTCAGAATGGGGCGTGGGGGTATTTATTTGAAGTGAGAAACAATGGGCTACGACTCGAAATAAAGTTTTAATGAAATCTTCTTTTGAATATATTCATAGTGAATACATAAATAGTTTTTAAAAATGTGTTTGTGTTATAGTGTATACTAACTAACTTTGTCCAATCACGATGGGGCGCGTTTTGGGGGAGGGGGGGGGGGGTAACTGAAGTGGGTCGTGGGACAAAAAAGGCTGAGAAACACTTGGCTAGAGGGTGAGACTGTAAGCATCTAAAACTTAGTGGTTACATGACCAACATTAATTTGAGAAATTTTGTTCTCTGCAACTCTTTTTAGCGATAAAGCACGTGCACAGATCAATGTTTTTGGCCACAATTCAATTGTAATATAATGTACTAGATGAGTTGCCCGGCCCTGCCCGGGATAAATCGATTTATGAGTTTCAGTTCTGGGTGATTATTATGGACCTGCTTCATTTTGCCTGTTCCTTTAGCTTTATTTTATTTTTGTTTGTTTGTTTGTTTTTAGATACGTTTTACTGCTCTCCCTTTGCGCACTGACGTCCTGCGCGTCCCGCCAGCACCCGTCAAATTATGGCTATGATTTGCGCACGGGTTAGTTTGTTTGCACATCGCAGAAAGTGATAACGTCATATTGTGTTAATGGAAAAGAAATTTTATAATATGTTGAAAATGGTGTTTTAAAAAGATGATTGGAACTGGTAACAAAACAAATGACTTCATAAATTCAGTTTGTACATTTCCACACATTATATCTTCAAAATGAATGTGTAAAAACCTAGTAGATTTTTTAACTAATGAGCACAGAAAGTTTGAACTTTCTACGTTTAGCCGTTTTTCTGTGCATAGAGAAGGACCGCTCCAAGTTGTCCAAATATATATATAGATTTACGATGTTTTGAGCCACCAAAATAAAAAAAAAAGATGTATTTTCGTGGACTGAAAACCGTAAACTGTGACTGGAACTGCGTTCTTTGTTTCTCTTTACATATTGCTGGTCGAAAATCAACTTTATCACATCTGTGTATTCTGCAAGGAATTGTGGTGTAACAACAATTGCTAAGTCTTTGCATCGAATCCAAGTGCCCTAGTGCCCTAGTGCCCTAGATCTAGATACCATGGTTGGGCTTGGTACAAACAATTTGCAAGCTTTATCGTAATCGAGTCGTCTAGCTGCAATCGTTAAGAAAGCTGTATGGTAATGTTTGACATTAACGGAACATTGAAATGTGTCAATGAGAAAGATGCTGTATTCTGTACAATACTCTTTTGACAAGAAATGACAAGAAAACAATGTATTGAATTCTAAACAAAAGAAATATTCTAAATCTTTAAAATGATGAGCTTTATGACACAGTGGATCTTCGCCATGCTAATACACCAAATATATTAACAAAAATCGAACAACATGAATGAATAATCTTTTATGTTACTGTAAGCCTAGGCGCTCAGCAGCCGATTTCGACTGGGCAACGGATAGTGACGTCACGACAGTTACTTTTACTGAGACCTGGCACACAAGCCAACTAATTGGATCTGACTAAAACCAGAGAGTATGTATTTATGGAATGATCTCACTTCCGCCAAATCGGAAAACTAGGTCGCTGCGGTAAACAAGACTTAAAAGAGACCGCCTTCACCAAAGATAGTGTGCATACCTGTATAGTGTGGTTTGTTCATGTATTCGGGCTGATTGAATCTATTATTAGCCGTTTGTAAGAGTTTACGCCCTGTGGAATGCCCAAACGGATATTGTTACCTCGGCGACCTACTTTCAGCCCCATGCTAACAGTAACAGTGGTTTCGCGGAGCCTCCTTGTCTCGCAGACCAAATCGACCAATAGTAAAATCTCTCTAGATACATACATACTCTCTACTAAAATTCAATGCCGAGACGTCACCATCCAATTAGATTACCCGTCGGAATCGACTGGCGCGCGCCTAAGTTAACAGACAGTCGTCGCACGAATGTTATTTAATATGGGCAATTTTTTCCCCCCCACTTTAACTTGTGAAATAACACTTGAAATCAGTGATACATGGAATATTTAGAAATTATGATAATGAAATAACTGAGTAATAACTTCTTATCTCAAGAAAAACTCCATTCAGAATCATACCCATTCTATGTAGCAAATGTGATGCTGGACAAAATTAATTTGTGAGTGGGTCAGCCGAAATCGGAATTAATGTGAAAATTTTATACCGCTTTTTTAAAAAATCCAAATAAAATATTTCTAAGACGATTTCAAGCAAAATATATTGCCCGAATGCAGAAAATGTTTAGTCTTGTCAATCTTTTATTTTATAAGCGAATCTCAATTTCGAAAAAAAAAAATTGTAGCCCTTTGGGGTGGGGTTTTCTCTGGAATTTGGTATTTTTCCAAAAGCCCCATTTCGCCAGATCCACTCACAGTTTTTCAGTTCCGACCTTCGGTGAGTGTGTCACAGATCTGTAGAATTACATATTTCGAGCTGTGTCCCGCGGGATTCTTAACGTTGTCTTGGGAAAAGTTTTGCATTTTGAATCATACCCCTTGAACGTAGCGAATGTGACGCTGGACAGAATTCTCCACCAACGATCACTAAGAGTGTCACAAATAATTATGTATTACTTATAGTTGTATCCCGAGGGACACTTCAGGTTATCTTGGGGGAAATTTTTATTTGGAATCACACCAATTAAATGTAGGAAATGTGATGCTGGACAAAATGTCCCAGCTACAATATTCTGTCACAATCTCAAAAACGTGTGGACCACTTAGCATAGCTCTGTTCCCCCGGGATACGTCACGTTGGGCTTTGCACAATGATATAATTAAATATCTTTTTCTCTCTTTCTTGTTCTTTCCTCCTCAGGCCATGCTTCAATACACAAAATGTCAATAATTTCTGGAATCAGCTGGATTGGAACTGATGGCCGTATTTATATTTTCCAGTTGCTGTTGTTTTTAATGGGGAGTAGACAAAATAAATGATGATATTATGCTCTTTTATCGAACAACCAACTATAAAATCCTGAGTGTTTCAATCCTATGTTCTAAAAAGAATTTCAAACTATCAAACAAAATACGGTCATAAAATACGAGGCATGGTAAGCCATAACATTAGTTTCAATGATTCACGTAAAAGCAAACAGAGAACGATACAAAAGATCCTTTTCGGTCTCCGCATTTCGTCCTGGCAGTACAGCTACATGTGTAGCATATTTCACCAAGGTCCCTTACTGTATCATTTCATGTATGCCTGTTACTGAGTTTATTGAGTTATGATATACTGTATGTATTGCGCGTAAAATGTGCGTACCATGTATGTTCTCTTAACCGCTTTATAAAAGAGAAGTTCCCTCAGTGGTTAATAAAGGGATTCTTATCTCCAATCTTATCTTAATTTTGTATTGTTCAGATTGTTCAAACATTTGAAAAAATGAGGGGGAAGGGTTGAACTTCAAATAATGAAGGTTGAAATTAAGACGTTTTAAAGGATATCTGTTTCCGAAACTGTGAAAATAATCAGTATTACTTTCTTTTTTTTTTTCTATGTAAATATAAAAGCAACAAAGGGGAGGGGGAGGCGTATCATTATTAAGCCCGGAAAGTCACAGCCAGTTGTAGTCAGATAAAATATACAAACAAGAAATAGTGGCAGAAACTGATTGTGTCTGATCAGGCTTAGTATGATAAGGTCTTTCCGGATTTACTAAGAAAATTATAATAATATGTGAAATTGTGGTGTGCATTTCGTCTGCCACCTGTTGACTGTGCCGTTCCGGGCTAAGTATGGTACCTCCCTAATACCACCGTATGCTTAAGAGTCTGAATTGGCCCCTGCACTTAATACAACTTTAATCAAATAACCAGGGCTCTAAGTTTTATTACCATCGTTTATCAACCTTATCATTGCCATGGGCAATATTACTGCGCTCTGTCACAAGATTTCGGGCTGGAAGTGGTAACCTTATATACGTTGGTATTTGGAGCTTAACTTGAAGTGGAAACCTCTAGAAAGGATACCTTTCTGGAAAGCTGATTTCACTGCTCTGGTCGGCAATACGATGTTGAAAATTAAGCTATTTTATTGGGTAAAGGCATTTATAAGGTCAGGCTGCTCTTAAGCTGCCCCATTTTCATGATTCACTCACCAAGAGCGTTTTTGTTTTTTTAAAGGGTGGGGAGGGAGTCGAGCTGTCCTTATTCAAATAAGATGCGATAAGATAAGACTCACTTTATTATATTCCCTTTCACAGAGCCATTGAGAGCACATACGTCTTACTCATCATTAGTTATAAACATTTATCATAACTCCATAAACTCAGTAACAGGCATAGATGAAGTGACATGGTAAGGCATCTAAGTGAAATAATTATGCCACACATCTAGCTAAAGGGTCTGGCCGGGGCGAATTGTGGAGAGCAGGAACGATCTTTTGTATATTTTGTGTCCATTCAATTTTACACTGAAGCAGTTGGCAGTGACACATCCCAGATTGCCAGATTTCACCCCCCTGTCTAACATTTACCCCTCTCCTTACCCCTGCCACAGAATGTTTAACAGGTGCCGATGTCCCGATGACATAACAAAGGCCAGTGCCCGTAAGATGTAATAGCGTTGAACTGGGGAGTTGAGTTTGAGTTTGGGGTTAACGGCGCTTGGGCACGATAACAGCCATTGTACGCCTTTCGCATTTTTGGGTGTACTTTATTAAATCTTGGTTCTCTGATCTTCATCAACTAAAGTTTCACAAATAACATTTAAAAGTTATAATCTGCAAAGTTATTAAAATACATGTATGTGATTTGTATAGATCTAGAAGATTTCAGCCTCCTTCAGAAAGGACATGATGCGTTGTGGGTCCACGTCAGAAAATGATTCTTTCATGGATCCCCAGGCATAGTACCTTTTTCAGACATGCATGAAATCCATACATTCAGTTAAAATATGGTTCAAGGACAGTTGGCAATTGCATGCCATACGTTTGGGGGGATCTTCCCGCCCCGAGTTAAAAAGCAGTGTGTGAGGTGGGTATGAACCAGACGGAGTGTACTAATTTCGTTGAGAAAGATGAGCCCGCTGTCCAGTTTGATCTTGGACTTGATGTAGTTTATTTTTGGTGCTGAGATTATGTAATAGGGGACACACGGCTGGACAAGCCAGTTCGAGGGGTTGGTGCAGTATTAAGTGTGGTATGGAATCGTGTGCCGACGATGTCTTCTGGATCCAGATAGACGGCGGCGTAGATCTTGGGCACAAATAGGAAGATCAGCGCCACTGTATGGTTGAGCAGTAGAGCCAGAGACAGAAGCATCCCTTTGACGGACTTGTGAGTTGCGGTGAAATAGGTGGGAACAAATGCCAGCCAGATAACCAGTGTTGTGGACACACACATGGAGATAAATTTTGATTCGTTAAAGTTGTCGGGGAGTTTCCGAGTTTTGAAGGCGAATATGGAACACAACGAGACTAAAAGTAGATTGTAGGTCAGAAACGAGGCTAATCCTAGAAGCGTCATATCGCACGAGAGTTCTGCGTATTTCTCAGTTCTGACTGGCTGGGAAGTCTTGGCTGAAGGCGTAGCTACAATGTATGTAAACACACACAGGAGAACCTGCAGAAGCAATTGATGATCAGTTAATTTTTGTACTGCAAATCTCTTCGTGTATAGGCCACACAGTAACTTAAGTCTCACACTGCTGAAACTCGGCTGGATCTTACAAGGCCAGTCTGCAGTCGAACACTAATGTGTTTGAAAAAACAACACTATGTAGATACTACATATCTCACGCATAACAATCACTCGTACATTTAAGTCATTTCTATTAATCACATTGAAATCTTTCTCTTACTGATTGCTCCTGTATATGCTTAATAATTATCTCATTTTTCATGGTATACACTGATAATACTCGTAATTTGTTTCTAACTGTTGGAGCAAATCTATTTATTTTAGTTTCTACTCATTAATAATTTTATTCAATCTTATTCCCATCAAACTATAATAAAAATCCAATTAGTATTTACAAAGACTTTAGAATGGATAGTTTCTGTATGGAGCTCAAGTTATTGGTTAAACTTTGGTGGAGGAGGGGGCGGGGTCGGGGGCTGAGATGATTAGCCTGGCATTCTCGGTGGAAATGAATGAAAGGTCAAGGTCAGAAAGAAAAAAGGCCAGCTGCTTTATATCTTGCCATCTACCGAGTAACGATCCTGTTTCTCTCCATTTACTCACTGACGCACTGGCTCACTCACTCACTGACTCACTCACTCATTCAGTCGCTCACTCACTTACAAACATTTCATTCACACATCCATGCCTTCACTTACTCAACCAGTTAGTCACTTACTCATTGAATCACTCACTTACTCACTTTCACCCCAAATACTTTCGGGATGTCAATACTGCGTGAACAACCGTCTCTAAATCTAGCAAGATATTCATCACATTATTGTCAGGTATAGGACTTGAATTTTTCTGAGGAAAATTCATGAAATACACAACTTTTTTATCATAGGAACCAGCGGATTACCATAGTTTGTCAGTAAGGTTAAAAAAAGATTTTCTTCAGAAAACAGTATAAAAGTTGTTTGTATCTATCTGTCTGGGGGGGGGGGGGGGGGGGGATATCATACTAAGTCCTGAACGTCACAGCCAGTTTGTGCCAGCACAATATACACCCAAGAAATAAAAGCAGAAGCTGACTGTGTCTGACCTGGCTCTGCATGATAGCGCCTTCCCAGATTTACTAAGAAAATATAGGAAATTATGATGTGCACCTCAAGTCTGCCAGCATCTGACTGTGCCATTGCGGGCTTAGTATGATACTCCCTTTAGTTCCAAAGTTCTGAAGGAAAAGCCCAAACTTAATATAGCTGGGTAAAAATGTTCACTTTACCTGTATTAAAATAAGACACAGTGTCATGATGAGTTGAGACTGTGGGTTGACGAATCGTGGACGGCTGTTCTTTACCCCACTCTGGAAAATACGGTAAATTCGAACAGTTTTGACGAGCAGGGGAGAGTAGAGCCAAGCAAAACTCAGACAGAACAGGAAGTAGAGGGCGCCACAGGTTTGATCTGTAGGTTGGGTTTGGAAGATGATGACGGTGACGTAACCAACAAATATGGCCGCTATCTGCAGCACACTGAGCTCCCGACTAGCTGCCTTGATGATCCGGGTCTCCCGGAAGTAGACGTAAGCCATGACAACGAGGCACGCGCTGACGAAAGCAGCTAAACCCAGACAGATCTGAAGCAGTGGGATAGCTTCCGACAGCTCAGGGTAGGTGACTGGTATATTTATGCATGTTGTATAGTTGGTTTTGGGGTCAGGCCAGGTCAGAAGCGAACAAGCTTCACAGCTCGTGTTTTCTTTCACTAGTTTTTCATTGTCCCGACACATGCGACAAACCCAACAACACGTCAGCTCTTGTTGTATCCTGAACTCTCCAGGTTTACAAGGCGCGCTACATACGGACTCCGGCACGCTGCTCTGAGGGGACCCAGTGGGCAAAGGAACTATTCTCTCTTCCTGCACCAGGTGATCCCAGTTGATCTTCCTTCCTGTGAAGTTTGTCACATTGTTTGTTGTGTCATATATAGCCACTGTCCGAGCTTCCAGGCCAAAGGTTGAATTTAGTTTAAAAGATGTGACATTCTTATAACCATAAACAATTTGGCTGATTTTATAACTGCCTTCCAGGTCACCATTTTCGTTGAATTCAACCCTGCCATTAAATCCCTGAAAGGAAAGATTCTTTAGGTATCTAAGTAACACATCACCTTGGATACAATTTCTAGCGCCATAACCCACTGCCCCTGGACAATGATCAGCCATCAAGTTATGGGCAGCGTGGGCTATGGCCAAAATGCCGTCCAACAACAACGATGTCTGTTGGACAAACACAAATTTGTCTGTAGAGAAAATATCCTGCTCTGTGTCACACTCTGTGTCGACTTCTATGGAACAGCCTGCAATGTCTTCCCAAACATCTCTAAACCATGGGTTGGTGCTAGCATTGACTTGTATAGTACGTATGTACTCGTACAGTTCCGGCACTATATTTGCCAGATAGGATACTGTAAACGCACCCAAAACTCCATCGTGATATCTCTCAAATGTAGCACGGACGGATGAGCTCCATGCATTGCTGCCAAGCCAGATAAAATGGCCAGTGGCGTTCAACGTTCTAGAGGCTTCAAACAAATCTTGGACGCTATTGTGATAAGTGTACAAGATCACAACCCTGGCACGAGGATAGGCCAGTAAGTTGTTCATAACATTATCAAAGTTGGTGAGCGAGTTGACCCTGTGAGATGTTGCTACACAAATCCCGTATTCTGGAGAGAACTGTTTAATATTGTCGAAAGCGTTCTCTCCATAGACCCCCTGGGCATAAAGAACTGAGATGTAAGACCATCCATTTGCCTGGATGAAACTAAGCATGGCTCTCACCTGGAACTTGTCAGGGGCGAGAACTCGCAGGTAGTAAGGGTGGCGTTGCTTGTCACTCATTTCGTCACTGGTACTCATACACCCCACCAAAGGTATCTGGACACTGGAGTACAACCTAGACACAACACTGGAGGCCTGACTGGCAAAAGGGGCCAGAACAGCTATGACGTCGTAAAATGGCATTTCTGAAGCCGTGCACTGGTAACCCTGAGATTCGCTGTACATTGCGTTACTATCATTGCAAGCGCATGGTGCGCTGTCTCGGACCCTCTGTAGATAGGACAAAGCATGAGCTAGAGCTACGTTACTGTTGCCACAGTCGTTCACCTCGACAAATCCGAGGGTGACGTTCGGAAGGAGGTGCGGATTCTCATTGACCAGTTTGATGCCAAATGCAACAGCTTCGGTGGTTTCCATGACGAATGACCCGGAATAAACCTTGTCCGAGCAACTGACCGGTCCATTACTAGCCGTGGTCTGAAGGAAAGCGCCAACGTTAATATCGCCCCAAGCCATGTACACTGACTGATCTAATCCAGGCACTTTGGCAGGGGCGCCATAGTGGTATGATGATGATGATGATGATGACGAGAACGTCGACATTAAAAATGAAATAATGAAGAAAAGAAGAATATGCCTGCTGTAACGTGTTGAAACCATGGTGAGTCATGCGCAGTATCCACGCAATAGAGAATTAAATAAATAGAAAGCTAAGACTTCACATATCACACTGTTAAAGCCAATCTACGAAGTGCCAGCCATTCAAACATTAGTGTCTGTTAGTTTGAACGAAGTCTTTGCGCTCATCCAGTCCATGTGTCTTTCCACAGTCGCGAATGAGCCTGCCGGACGAAGGGCAGCAAGGACAGCCTGTCAAGTCCATCAGTGGTCACCTCAGCCCTGGCCTCTAAAATCCAGACCAATGAAGAATGAGGTAACAACTCTTTTAACGCAAAAAGTTTATTATAAGGGGCCCAAGCACACTAAATCCTCCTGTCAGAAGAAAGAAAAAAAGGCAGATGTCATTAGAGAAACGTCTATACATAACATTAATATGAATATCGACAATGTTTAGAACAAATCCACACCACAAATTCAACTATTATTTACACATCAACAATTACGTACACTGTTTAGAGCAGTGCACTGAAGACACGATGATCACTTATACCTGTTAAAGTTTTCTTGTTATTTTTGGTAGAGCAAAATGATGCCCAACGTGGACTTTCAGGCTAAAGAGCTTGACGCAACATGTGCTGTCTCTGAAGCAACAAGGGCATGTCATGTGATCATAGTCTGGGCTCTTACCAAAGGCAGCCAGATCCAGGAGATGTAGATCACCACTATTCTGAAACATTTCATCATAATGAAGAGAAGTGAACAACGTATTCCCCCAATATGATTATTTTGCACTTTTCGCACTCCAGATCAGGGTTTAGTAACATTTCAGTGAAGAAGAGCCAGTTTAGACTAAGCCTCAACACGCATGCAAGTCAGTATAGCTGTAGTATTTTTATTCATTGTTTAAAGATTTCTTCCCTGACAATTTAGAGGAGGTAAGAACCACAGCTGAAAGCTAATACAGTCGCATACGGCTCGCCAGCTGCTAGTTGCCGGCTCCTGACTCAGAGAATAACAATACATGCAAGTTGGTGATACCCAATGCAAAGGTTAACATTTGGTTTAGAATTCCAGCCGACGCTGCTAATGAAAGATGGATATTGTGTATCCTGTACACAAATGTCTGACAACACAGCCGGATCAATGCACGGAATATAATTTACAAATGAGGTACGGCAGAACACATGAAAATGTTTGCTCATGACACTCAATGCAACTTTAGTTCTTGTTTGTTCTCCATGAAACACTGAACATCTTTTAGTATGTAGAAGAGGTCTCACAAATGCACACTTTGACACATGTTGAAAATGCGTTGTGGCATAGTTCCGATCCATTCTAAATTTCTTAAAACAATACTAAAGCCGCAAACGTTTAATATCTAATTTATCAATTTATTGTGCGAAAAGTGGAGTTTGGAACAAACAAGAACAAAGGTCGAATTATATAGCCGCTCCTATGAAAGCGACTGTAACTTGTAGCAAGGTAGAAGCTCAAACAGTGTGACAGGGTCTGCTCCTGAAACAGGAAGTTCCAGAAGAGCCTGCCCAGAGCGTCACTGACGTACATGGTCGTCACGCCGGGTTCACTTTCCAGGATCTGATGAGTCAAAACAACTCTCATCTCCTTAAATAATTTCACAGATCACAGATTCACTTTTGCGACACGCCGAGTCCGTCCGTGGGTGATTCTGAATCTCCACGCTAAATTTGCTAATTCAACGCTTCTTCCATCATTTTACAATTTTGTTCTCTTTTCTAACTCATTTTCTAAATGTTTTTGAAAGTTTGACTTATGATTAATTCATGCTCTGCAGCGCTGGTGTTCAAACCATTTCAGGAGTTAAGAGGGCAGAGGGACAGGGTGGGGGTTGGGGGTGGAGTGATGACATTTATTGCGATCACTTCTGGCTTGCCAGTGATAGAGTTTTACACTGAGAGCAAGGAAAACAAAATGTCAGCAACGAAAAACATTTCGCAAGGGACATGGATGGATTCTATTAAGTATGCATGAACGCTTGCACTGCAGCTATCCTCTGCATAGTGACGGTAGACTGTTTTCTACTGATTTGCATGCACGAAACACACTAATTTCATTGTTTGTTAGACTGAGATATTTCATGCCGATAAACTGAGTCAAATCAACCAGGTTAACGCGCTGATCAACTGTTTAGGGGATGGTCTATTTTACCGGAACAGTGAAAATGGTTCTATTGTACTGCTGTTTCTCAGCGTGGTAAACCGGTGGGGGTGGGAGGGGGGGGGGGATTCAAGTTCTGAAAATATTCGTGGAATAGGAGATTTAAAGAAAATGAAGGCGGGAGAGAACAAGGGGAGAGGGAGACAGACAGACAGACAGACACAGGGAGAGAGAGAGAGAGAGAGAGAAAGAAGAGAAATATTGAGAATGTGAGGTAAAATGAGGAAAATGAAAACTGAAAGTAGAAAGCATGGAGTAGAAACAGAAAAAAAGAATAAAAAGAATGACAAATGACAAAAAGAGAGAAAGACTGAGAGAGCAAAGATGGGGATAAAACGGAGGAGGATGAGGGTTCAAAACAAGATGAAGAGGAATGAGAGAAGGCTAGAGTGAAATGAACGCATGACTTAAACCTGATCTTTAGGCGTGGAAGAAAGAAACATAAGGGGGAGGGGGGGGGGTGAATCTCAAATAAAGGACACAGGAAGTTGTTTTTAACCTTGTCTGTACAAGCCAGAGCTAGGGGGCGCATGGCAAGAACGCGGGCTGCAAACCCTCTAGGGATCCCCACATTCAGCGTGTGGCTTAGTGCGGAAGTAAACGAAGCATTACACATTGATAACTCCTCTCTGTAAAAAAAGGAACTGCGGAAACCCTTCCGGCTATCATTCTCCCCCCCCCCCCCCCCATCTCTGTACTTGTTCACCTGCTCATGCCGGTCTTGCATCAGGTTTGATGAAGTGGGGTTGGGGGTGGGAGGGGACTGACTGAAAAGGGGGGGGGGTGGATGTTGCGAGGGGCTGTTTCGTTTCCTTGACTTGTGAAGTTAGACAGTGAAAGAAAAAGAAACGCAGAAAAACTATATTTTGTCCGGAATTCTTTTGCGCAATCTACTTGATGGCCTAATGAATTATTGAACGCTTGAGCCTTCAGGGATACTCTCGCTAATTTGCTGATTACAAAGGTTTCAAAACGCTGGAGTAACCCTCAGCCGACGCTTCCGACAGTGATTCTAAGGCTGGAAAGACAATCATTGGCTCTTCCGGAGGGAAGGGAGTGCAGTGAGGTGTGTACGCATAATTATGTGTGTGAATGTGTGTATGTGTGTGAGAGAGAATTATAAAAAAACACAATGGGGGGGGGAGGGTACAAGGACACGCAGCATTTACCGGGGGGGGGGGCGGGGCGGGAAGATGGTGTCATCAATGATGACATTATAGAGCACTAATTCTCAAACGGGGGGCATTTGGCTTCTATGATAGGAATTTCAAATCTGAGGACGGGAAATGGGGAGAAATTTCAATCAGATGAATAAAATCAATTGCAGAGAAGAAATGGGGCTTGGGGCATGCATGCAAATCTCTGAGTGGTTGTGTAGTGGGGGTGGGGGGGGGGCGCAGCCTATTGCTTTGCCCAGGGGCCTGTAATTGTATTGAGACTTTCCCCAGGGGTTACAGCACAGAACCGGCAAGCTGTTGAGCACTGTCTGGTGCGGTTTTATCGAGATCTGTAAGATAATGAGATAAAGGGAAGGGAAGATGGCGTTGAACTTTTATATCATAAACCAACGACAGAGTGGGTTTACCATGAGAAAGGAGGAAGGACACGGGGGGGGGGGGGGGAGTCGGGGAGGAGGCGGCTTGGAATCTAGCAATTCAGAATCGTCACTGACTGCTCAAGACAAATTACATGTAGTTTCTGCAATGAAGCAAATAAAACCTATAAGGACGTGAACTGTGTTGCTTTATTCCGAATACCGCATCACTACTAGGCTGGTGGCTTAGTGGGGAAAGTCTGTTCAAGGTATAGGCCCATTGCTAATGACGTCACAGATTGTTTTTGTTTTGTACTTCGGACACCTAAAATGGCGGGTGGGTGAGCTGATGAGTGTAACTTCGAAATGGGTCTAAGCGGTTGAAATGCCTGCTGGTTACATTGCAGTTAACTGTTATGACAGGGGTGGAAAGGATGGCTCCAAGCTGGTCAGATTCCCTACTATCCGTGTAAACAAGGGAGAGGAAGTGAAAAAATTGACCAAACGTCTCCCATGTGCGTGAACACACGTGTCATTGTTCACAGTAGTGAAATTTTTCTTAGCTCGCCGCCGATTGGTTCGCGACGCCTGAACTGCTCGCAGTGCAAATCAGCGAACGAATCAAAATCAATGCTACCATCGCCAGGGTTATGCACGGGCTTAACAGCTAAAATGGCCAATATCCGCATTGGGCCTATATTCCTGGGTCGGTGTGTGAGGCCTCTCTTTCCGCCTGTGACTCAAGACAATTTCGGAGCCTCCAAAATACTAAGACAGGCTTGTTTTAGTGTCACTGGCGTGCAGGGTCCTACTTAACTCCAAACTCCATATTTCACGCAAAGACTAGACAAAACAGAATCAGTGGCCTAACTGCATACATCTCTGTGATATTTGTTGATGTCCCTATAGCCTACTCTTGCTGATTTAGTAGGTATAGTATCACCTTTGGTGTTTTCTCAGCACTGGAAATACGGAATGGTACTAGGTTACTGATTAGTGACATTTTGTCTTCCAGTATTCGCGCAATCTGTGGACTCCTGCATCAAAATGACAAAACTATGAAATTAGTTTGGCGATTGATGGGCTCCAGAAGAAACCTCAACAGATCCTAAATTCAGCGATACAATGATCAGTGAAGAAGACCTAACTAGACAATTGGCGCAGTGAGGAAGTCCTAACTCAACAATTGAAGATGACTAGGTAAGTCAAATTTTGCAAGAGTTATGGCCCCTTTCCGACAGTCATTCAAAATTAGTGTAAGACTAGGTGTAAGTGTTCAGTTAAAACTTGCCATGTCCCGCCTTTGTCTGACGTTTTGACTGAACACTTTCAAGTTGAAACTGAACACTTACACCGCGTCTTACAGTAATTTTGAATAACTATCTGAAAGGGGCAATAACTCATGCAAAATTTCGACTTATCCAGTTTTGGGGGAAACGCTCTACAATTACAACCAGTCAGGAAGTCCTAACTCAAAATACGACCAGTTAGAAATTCTTCGGAACAGTCCTCCAGCATATAAAATTAGTATTGCACTATGAAGACCACCGCGCTTCACAAAGAAGAGGCGGCAATTATGATGATGATGTCAGAAAGTAACTTGAAACTCTGCGGGGGCAGGAACGATGTGGTAGCGGTAGAAATCTCGTCCACTCATTTGCTTGGTACCGCAGCGAGACCACATGTTGCGTATCACCGACACCACGGCGCTAATTAATTCAGACCAAAGTTTAATCATGTCTTCGAATTTTGAGCGCCCCAGCTTCAGCACTGCTGCGTTGCCGCTCCCAGACAAATGGATTCCCAGCTTAAAGCAAGATAGAAAAACACAGATTTTCACAAAAGACACAGCCCGTAGACAGGATTTCTTATTAAAATTTGATCAAAACAGATGATAATCTTTTCTTTTTCTTGTTGCCATAGAAACTAATAATCTGCCTGCAATATTCCCTTATGGATTTTCCTGCATTATTGTATATGAACGCTGTAGGGCTGTTGCACCCTTTCAACTGTTCAGTTAAAAGAATTAAAAGAAAACATTGCAGGCATTTTTATTCTTTTTTGTCCTCAGCGTCTGATCGTTACGTATTTTCTGATCAGTTCGTTGACTGAAAGGCAAGATATTGGAACAACAATCCTCTGGGTCTTCCAACTGGAAAATTTCATGATATTCTTTGCTGGTTCATTAGCGGGATCCATTACCGTTCCTTTCAAAGATTTCTTTCATGTCTACATGGCAAATATTCGCCGTGGAACATCAACATCTTTGCCTCTTCTTTGAGCACTGTTTCATCACTGTGGCGTGTAAATGTCTTCGCCTTTAAGACTCACAGGACAATCTGATTCTGAACAGTGACTTCAAAAATCAATAAAGTTACAGCATTAATTTATAATGTAAAACTTACTGTAAGGAAAAAAAAAAAAAGAAAAACGATGAAGAAATCGTGCAAATCTCTTGCGGAGATGAAATAAATTTTCAAAGATTCTTAATTAAAATTTTGTCATAGGAGCGAGGAAAAGGGAATGAAACACTGTTCACTAATAAATAACAAAATGTCGCAATCACTAATATTTCCAGAATCCACGCTAACACGTGAGAGGGTGAGAGAGACAGGCAGACGGACAGAGAGAGAGAGAGAGAGAGACAGAGTATTGAAAGATTGACTATTTGACAATTGGCCAAACAAATCATTGGTGTTTTTTTCTTTCTGCACAGTCAAACATAAGAGCTAATTCTGGGATCTGTATTAGGACCAGTTGGCTCGAAATACCTAGTTATACTGCATTCTGGCTACTGGCCTGATAGCTCTAAAAATGAGGAGTGAAATCCTTGCAAGAGTGAGAAAAAAGACCTTCAACGGATGAGAGAAACTGCCACATTAATTGTTCTCAGCAGTCATAATAGAGTTTTATGTTGTTGTTTTTTTTTTGGTGATCCGGAAGAATTCTACTTGACGCCAGCTCAGCTTGTGAATTCCAGGGCAGTTAATATGACCGTGGCTTCCTGGTGTTTGATAATTAATTTAGTAAAACTGTAATTTAGTGGACCATCTGATAGCTGGAAGACGGATGTCCCAAGGGATGGACCATGCATGGACAATCTTTGGTACAGCAAAAGTTAGATGTGCAAAAAAAATGAGGATTCAGAAGGCCGGATCCTCTCGCCTCATGACGAGACCTTCTGGAAATGACTTTTTTTTTTTTTTTTTAAATTTGACATTGATTTTTAAAGACAAAATTGTGTTTGATTTAACTCTTTGTGTGCCAGTGACCGATAGATCGGTTCTTTCACTGGTCACGTTTGTGCCAATTACCGATGTATCGGTGCTAGGTTATTTTCTTGTGGGAAGAAAGAAAGTCAATTTTCTATCCGTAAAATAATGTTTGCTGTAGTTAGTCTTCATTCATCTCCCCCACTATTTTCTTCCTGTATCGGCAAACGTGGAAAAATTAATGGCACATGAAGATTTCATTTGGGGTGTGGGAAAGTGGGGGGGGGGGGGGGGGATTTATTTTCAAAACTCATTTACAGGTGTATAAATTAATTTTCAATCAACCTAGGGGGATGGGGTGTGTGCGGGGGGGGGTAGGGGGGGGGGTGCTGGCTAATAATAATAGGCTACCTTGACGAGCCGGATCCCCGTGGGCCGTAGACTGCCTATGTCAGATTTATCAGAAAATAAAATGAAACAAAACCGTTTTTGATAATCTTTTCATCAGACTGCCACGGAACACACAGTTTAATGACCAGTGACTATGTATTTTTTTATGCCTGTCTCAAATTTTACCGTGGACAGTAAGAGAACTCAAGCATTTTAGTTGCAGTAAGTCATAAATTCAAAACATTTCACATACATTAACATGTTTCTTGTTAGATCTATCTCGCATTATAAAAGAGGTATCATACTATGTCCGGAACGTTGTAGCCAGTTACTGCCAGCAAAATGTACCCTCAAGAAATAATGGCAGACGCTGACTGTGTCTGACCGGGCTCAGTATGATAGGGTCTTCCTGGATTTACCAAGAAAATATAGGAACTTATGGTGTGAACTTCGTATCTGCCAGCAGAAGACTGTGCTGTCCCGGGCTTATTGTGATAACCCCCTAAAGCAGACTAAGGAGAGCGGGGTATCATATTCAACCCGGAACGTCAAAACCAGTTGCTGTCAGCAAAATGTACATCCAAGACATCATGGCAGAATCTGACAATCTGACAGAGCCGAGTATGAAGATGATATCGCCCTATGTCACACTAATATTTCATTAAAGAAAAAACACAAAAGATCAATCGGCACATCCCAAAAGAGGCATTGTACATGATGTATGAATGACGGCACAGAATCACTTATGGTACGAACCTTACAGTCTGTCAAGGATATTCAGAGTAATTCCATTTCATAATTCTGAAGTCCTCCAAAATGCAAAGAAAAACTGTTAACCCTAAGAACACGAAAATCAAACCTGTTGAATTAACAATATCAAATATTCCATTTTACAATACAGTATGACTTTATAACTCTTATGGAAAGTCACGAGACTCGATCTGGATTATTACTTCAACACGGAAAAATACTACTCTGTCTTTAACAATACCACACGCTGAGAAAATCCTTCCCAAAGATACCTCAAAGGTCCTAGTAATGCAGAAAGTACCACAACGACATCTGAAGAAATTTCAGCAAAAACCTACGCTGAAGCATAATGGATTGCATGCTGGTATTGACTCACAGACAAATTATGACAATTTACCCACGATTTGCACTGTGCAACCAGTTGCAGCCACTAACAAGCAAGACTTGAAGGAAGAAAAATCTTTAAAATATCAATATTTCACCCAGAGGTTTAGTACGTTGTCCAAACATCTTTTATGAACTTTCCAAGAACGAAACCGAATCTTTGATGACATCTGTAAAGAAGACATTGTAAAGTCTCCTACAATGTTACAGCAAGAGGGGATCTTTTTTTCTGTCAGAAAGAGTTCTTCAACTAATAACTCTGCTGTGACGTACGCCACACTTTCAACAGTTATTTCGCAGCGTAATTAATGCATTGTAGTCTAGAAGTAACTATTAGAGCACACATTATGGCTGATGTGGCCAAGTAATGGCTATGAGAAAAGAGATCAAATTTAAAATCTATTCCCTTATACCGAGTGAAGCTACAAATACATATATACCCATTACTGATAGTACAATTAATGTAAATATGCGAAGCCTGCACATTAGGAGTTATCACCTTTTCTTAATGGTGCAGCTAGTACGTGTTGTTGATGCTGGTATTGTTAGCGATGGGAGGAGTGGTGGTGGTGATAATAACGATGATGGTAACCTTCATGATGGTTGTCACAAATCCCAGACTGGGAGATGTAATAGTTTAAGACAGGACAACAATCACGAACAAACAAGTTTATCACTTAACAGAACAACCCATCAGACTCACACATTTATTAAACATAAGTACACAGATAATAGCGCAATTACATACATTATATTATTGTAATTAACTGCCGTACAACGGCCTTATTCTCACACACACTCTCCCTCGGATCCACAATCCGGTAGTTACTCCTAAAGGCACTTCGGCCTCAGCCTCTCCCCTCAGGGTCTTAATAGCACATTAATAATTCACTGACACCGCAGTCTCTCAATATCACCTTCCTATTGTCATACACCTTAGCACTCCCCTAGCACCTCAGCAGGGCAATAACACATTATCATTTCAATAGACATTATCATTTCAATAGACATTATTATTTCACCAGTACATTATTAGTTCACTAGTCCCTCAACATGGCAATAGTGCATTATCACATTCACGCTCATATCTACGTCCCTGTCCGTGGCCTGACTGCCACGACTTTATGTGCCTCTACTGTCCTGCACTGACAGCCTCACTTCTGGCCTATGTGTGGCCTCCGGCCCTATGCTGGCCTATCCCCTGTGCTCATCGAGGTGGCTCTGCGGCCCGTCCTCGACACCTACAAGAATAACATTACATTGGTATAATACCCTACCATTTCTATTCACTCCACTTCTCCTTACAACCCATGAAGCGTACACACACTAGTTCACCTTTCACTCACCACACATCTTACGGTAACCCACTTCCATCGGAGTACACACTACTCACTCGCGCTACAAACCCATGAACTCGCTTTCATCTATCGCTCATGGCGCACATTGCTATATCCAATATCAAGGACTTCCACATTCCTCACATATACTTATTTACATCATGGTAATAGACGAATATAATATAATACATCAATCATAATAATCAATCAACGTTCTACATACCAGTCATCACTGGAAAGACTCTCTCACTAGTCTTCTCGACTGCTCCCCTTATGTCCGCCCGATGGGCTCTTATTCACAGGTCCGTTCCGTAGGACCTTCTAACTTGCAGTGATAGTAATACAGCGCTTTCGCCTCCTTCAGACCCCCCCCCCCCACTACTCACAACAGCACGCTTAACTTGCTTGCCTACCGTGAGCCCTTCTTACTCTACACCCGCTCTGTAGCAATCCCCTTAATTGCACTCACTCCACTCGTGACATCATCCCCCACCCCAAAAAAATTAATGCAATTAATTTCAAATCGCATCAAGATGACTGTCAACGAGTGAGCGTGAGCAATACCTACACGAAAAAAAACTGACCTAGCAGCTCCCCTAGTATATAAAATACCGAAATCAGGGGAAAATATGGGGATCAATATCGCCTGCAATATGCATATATGTGTCACATCATGAATAGCTAACTAAACACAATATCTAATACAGAATCAAAAGCCAATCAACCTATCAACCATTCTTCATATCATATTTATAATGTCAATATTTTAAAGTCGACTCATTCACACAGATCCTGTCAATGTTCCTGTCCTCCGATGTATAAGCTCCTGAAATCTTCCCCTAGGCTCGACTAAGGTAGTCGGCGATATGATTGCTGGTTCCTGGAATTGGTTGAATAACGAAGGTGTACGGCTGCAAAGCCAATGCCCATCTAGACAAGCGTGGACTGGACGAACGATTCTTCGACAAGAATGTCAGTGGTTTGTGGTCTGTCTGGATACAAAATTCTCGTCCCATGAGATAACGTCCTAGTTTCTGGACGGACCAGACAATGGCAAGACACTCACGCTCTATCACAGAATACTTTCTTTCTCTCTGCAATAACTTCCTACTGACATAACATACAGGATGGAGACATTCGTTCTTCTCCTGTAGAAGACAAGCGCCGACACCAGAGTCCGACGCATCCGTTCTGAGGATAAAATTAGATCGAAAATCGGGTAATATCAGAATGGGTGACGATGATAATGCTGTCACCAAATTATCAAATGATGTCTGACATTCAGACGTCCACTGGACCTTATCGGGTTGTCCCTTCTTAGTAAGGTCAGTAAGAGAAGATGACAAGGAGGAAAAATTTGGAATGAACTTTCTGTAATAATTTAAAATTCCCACTAAGCTTCTGACTTGTTTCTTTGTTTTAGGGATTTGCAACCCTACTAACTTGTCAATTTTTGTTTCTTCAGGTCTCTGAACACCTCTACCCACAATATGTCCTAAGAATACTATCTCTGGACATGCCAAATCCATCTTTGCGGGTTTAGCAGTTAACCCAAAATGACGTAATCGTTTAAAAATTACTGTTAGTGTCTGAATATGATCAGACCATGTCGACGTATGGCATGCTATATCGTCAAAGAATGACACGACATTAGGTATGTCCTTCAACACTAGTCTCATTAATCGTGCAAACGTCGCTGGCGCGTTTACCAACCCAAATGGCATGACCTTAAATTGGAATAATCCACTGGGCGTTTGGAACGCCGTGTATTGTTTAGACTCCTCAGTAAGCGGGATTTCCCAATAACCTTTCGTTAAATCTATCTTGGAAAACCACGTGGACCCGGCCAATGAAGCTATTAATTCCTCCTGAAACGGAATAGGCTCCCTATCGCCTACCGTAATAGTGTTCAATCTTCGAAAATCAATACAGAACCGCACCGATCCATCAAGTTTTTTCACGAGGACGATGGGTGATGAATACGGCGATGTTGACGGTTCTATCACATCTAACTTCAACATTGACTCAACTTCCTTTATGACTCTATCTCTCGAAGAAAAAGGCAGCGGATACGGTCTAAGAAATACTGGCTTATCCGAAGTCAACTTTATTTGGTGCTGGATCACCGTAGTGCGACCCGGCAAATCCGTAACAACATCCGGAAATGACGCTAACAGGGTCTCAAGTTCCCTACTCCTTGAACTCGTAAGGTCAGGGTTGATTTTTACGTCCCTGTAACCTTGTGTCGCAGTTAACTCCGGCAATTGAATTTGTAACTCTTCCTGCACCTCGGTGTCGCTTACGTCACAGTCCAACTGGTCTACGACCCCCGTACAAGCAATAGAGAAGACAGTCTCCTCTGGTCTTGTCTGTGCACACAGATACTGTGGTCTCTCATAAAATCTCTGTAGCATATTAACATCAAACTGGCTTCCAGCATCTCCTGCAGCCGGACTAGTTCCAAATGTATTGACCTGGTCTCTCCCTTGGGTTTAACTAGAATGGCAGAGAGAGGGGTGGTGCCTCTGGGCAAAGCACCATCTCTTAAAAATAGCCCAGGCAAGGCAGCAAAACGAGGAGGCGTTTGCTCGGGCTTGGCAAGCGTCTGTCTCTCCTCTATAAGCCCACCCATTTCCGATTTGGAGAGGACACTCCAGCCATCCGTTACGGATGGGCACAACACGGGAGGTGGCAGTTACCGGTGATAAGCTCAATCCATTTGGCGTACGGATGAGCGCCAGGGGTCCCCTCTGTCGGTGGGAGCGGCTTTTCAGCTGCATTGATCAACTACCGCCCGCCGTAACCTGGGCAGCCCCCAGGCAGTTGGGTGTTGTTCCGCCACGTCAGCCTGCTTCATAAGGTGGTTGGAGCTAGACCAAAAGTCAAAAAGCTGACGTAAAGTGTGCACCTGGCAAAAACAGAAAAATACTAAAACTTGGTACCTGGAACGTCAGAACAATGCGCCCAGGCTTGCAACAGCAAGATCTCACTGATATTGACTCCATCAGGAAATCCCAAATTATTGATCGAGAACTTCAGCTACTAAACATCGACATCGCTGCCCTTCAAGAAACTCGACTTCCCGACTCCGGGTCAGTCAAAGAAGAAAACTACACCTTCTTCTGGCAGGGCCTTAGCAGCGAACAGCCGAGAATCCACGGCGTGGGCTTCGCCGTAAAAAACTCCCTTATCAATTCGATCGCAACTCCAATTGGAGTGTCAGAACGCATCATGACACTCAGACTGAACACCCGGTCTGGCTTTACCAACATTATCTGCGTCTATGCCCCAACACTTACCTCCTCTGACGAAACCAAAGACATTTTCTACGAGGCATTGCAGAGGACTCTCCACAACATCCCTCTCACCGAAGGCCTGCTAATTCTGGGTGACTTTAACGCTCGAGTGGGAGCAGATCACTCCGCATGGCCAAAGTGCATTGGGCACTTCGGCATTGGCAACATCAACGAAAACGGGCAGCGCCTTCTGGAGCTATGCTCCGTAAACTCATTATGTGTTACAAACACGTACTTTGACCTTAAGAGATGCCAAAGAACATCATGGCGCCATCCCAGGTCTGGCCATTGGCATCAATTAGATCTTATTCTCTCAAGGAGGAAGAGTTTGGGCTGTATAAAAATAACTCGTTCCCTCCACAGTGCTGACTGTGACACCGACCATGCACTGGTAGTCAGCAAAATCAAAATTTCGGCCAAGAAAATATACAGATCAAAAGCCCCTTCAATCCCTAAGATCAATGTAACAGCAATCAGAGATGAATCAAATAGAAAGTCATTTGAAAAGTTATTTGCTGAAAGCATGGATAATGTCACCCAATGTGACTCGGTAGATGAAACATGGAACACTCTCAGTTCAAAAATTCATGACTGTGCCATCAAGTCTTTTGGACAGCATAAAGTTTCAAACAACGACTGGGTAGCCCAGAACAGCGAAATTCTCCTACCTCTCATTGAGCAAAAGAAATCTGCTTTCAATGAGTATAACAAAAATTGCAATCAGAGTACAAAAACTTGTTTGAAAAATGCAAAAGCTAAACTTCAGCTGGAGGTAAGACGTTGCGCCAACAAATACTGGACAGACTTGTGTAACAGCATACAAGAGGCAAATGAAAAGGGAGATATGAAAACCGCCTTTAGTCAGATGAAAGTAGCTCTTGGGCCAATCATCACCAAAAGCGCCCCACTTAAGTCTGTAAATGGTGAACCCATCACAGATAAAAATGAACAACTGAATAGGTGGGTAGAGCATTACTCTCTGTTGTATTCAACTGAGAAAAATATTCCACCAGATTTTGAGGAACACCTCCAAAAACTGCCAATAATGGCCGAACTTGACGCTGAACCTTCCTTAGTCGAGCTTTCCAATGCAATCGACCACCTGTCTGCTGGAAAAGCCACAGGAAGTGACAACATTCCTGCAGAGGTATTAAAAGACCTAAAAGGCCCACTCTTACCACACCTGTATAATCTGTTACTGCAGTGTTGGAAAGAAGGCGTGATACCACATGATATGAGAGACGCCAAAATTGTCACACTTTACAAGAACAAAGGAGACAAAGGCGACTGCAACAACTATCGAGGCATATCCCTCCTCAGCATTACTGGAAAGGCTTTTGCTCGCGTCATCCTCTGCCGCCTTCAACAACTGGCGGAAAAAGTCTTACCAGAAACACAATGTGGCTTTCGAAGCAAACGATCAACTATTGACATGATATTTGCACTTCGGCAAATCCAAGAAAAATGTAAAGAACAAAACAGGCCGCTTATAACATGCTTTGTGGACCTAACAAAGGCTTTCGACACCGTAAGCCGATCTGGCCTGTATGCAGTCCTTAAATCCATAGGCTGTCCACCAACATTGCTAAAACTTATTGCATCCTTCCACACTGACATGAGGGCATGTGTCAACTTTGAAGGCTGCACATCCAATTTATTTGCTGTAAACAGCGGTGTGAAGCAGGGATGTGTTCTTGCTCCTACCTTATTTGGTATATATTTTGCAGCCCTACTCAAGAATGCCTTTGGTCAATGTTCAGGTGGAGTACTTATAAACACCAGAGTGGACGGCTCCATTTTTAATGTTGCCAGACTAAAAGCAAAATCTCGTACAGAGCATATTATGTTACAAGAGCTCCTCTTCGCAGATGATGCTGCAATCGTGGCCCACGATGAAACCACGCTCCAGGCTCTCATCAATAGCTTTGCCAAAGCCTGTGACAAATTCATGCTAAGGATCAGTGTCTCAAAAACTGTAGTTTTGACACAAGGCTTGAGAAACCCCAACCCAATCATGCTGAATGGCTCTCCTCTGGAGCAAGTGGGAAAATTCTGCTACCTAGGCTCAACCATCAGTGGTAGCACAGACATAACAACTGAAATAAATGCCAGAATAGGAAAGGCGGCCACAGCTTTTGGCAAACTCTCAAAAAGGGTGTGGAACAATAGCAAGCTGACCATCAAAACAAAGGTACTCGTGTACCAAACTTGCGTCCTAAGCACCCTGCTGTATGGCTCAGAGACATGGACCACCTACTCCAAACATGAAAGATCCCTCAACTCCTTCCACCTGCGCTGCCTACGCAAAATTCTCAAGATCAAGTGGCAAGACAGGATCTCAAATATCGAAGTTCTGAGCCGAGCCAACATTCCATCAACTCAGGCTCTCCTAGGCAAAAAAAGACTGCGGTGGCTTGGACATCTCCACCGTATGGAAAATGATCGCATCCCCAGACAAATTCTCTACGGGGAACTTGCTACTGGCAACCGACCCAGAGGTAGGCCACATCTGCGATTCAAAGACACTTGCAAGGTCACGATGAAAGCATTCAACATCGACCCCAATGAATGGGAGAACCTTTCAAATGATCGAAGCAGATGGAGACAAAAATTGCGCAGTGGCACGCTCGCAATAGACTTCAAGGCAAAAGAAACATACCTGACAAAACGACAGAGGCGGAATGAAAACACTCGCCAAAGTGAACCCAAAAGACTGACCTGCAATCACTGCCATCGCACTCTCGGGTCAAACATTGGTAGAATAAGCCATGAGAGAAGCTGTCAGTCAAAGTGAAAGTGAATATTCTAGCTGCTAAGACCGTCTGTAAAGACGCTAAAGGCCATATAATATATTAACAGGGAAAACCTTACTCGCTCCATCAATGTGGATAGCGTAATCTACCTTTGAAACAACTCGCTCAATAACAAAGGAGCCTTTCCATGTCATCAATAACTTATTATGGTCCGTAGGTAACAACAATAGGACCTTGTCTCCTGGCTTAAAAATTCTCAGTTTGGAACCTCTATCTTTATAGTCTTTTGCTCTTTTCGAAGCGATACCAGAAGCTTCTTCTGCTATAGTGCGCGCTGAAGATAGTCTTTCTCTTAAATCAACAAGGTACTGAAACACCGAAATCTGCTCATCGTCTCCCGATGATGGCGACGTCATCATGTCCCGAAGAACATCAGTTGGGCCCCTAGGACTACGACCGTACATCATTTCGAACGGCGAGAATCCCGTTGACTCCTGCCGTACCTCTCTGTACGCGAATAACACTGCAGGGATATATCTATCCCAATCTTTAGGGCGATCAGCAGCTACCTTACGCAGCATCGACTTTAACGTCGAGTTCAATCTCTCGCACATGCCATTAGCCTGCGGATGATAAGGGGTGGTAGTGATGGGTTGTATGCTGAATAAGCGGAACAATTCCTTCATCATCTGCGACGTAAATTGCGCGCCCCTATCAGACAGAATTTGCTCTGGTATTCCTACCCTAGCGAAAATTGCAACCAACGCTTCCGCGACTGCCTCAGACGTTATGGTCCGCAGAGGAACCGCCTCTGGCCATCTCGTAGCATTACATATGACCGTTAAGAAAAATCGATTCCCCCTATCGGTCGCTGGGTGAATGGGGCCAACAAGGTCTATCGAGACCTTTTTAAACGGTTCCGAGACCGTGGGGATCTTCTGAAGAGGAGCCTGGGGTGTACGACCCTTATGCGTCGTCTTTTGGCACGCACTGCACGTCTTACAATAGACTTGCACATCTCTGTGGATCGATGGCCAGTAAAAATTTTTAAGAACCCTTTCTTTGGTTCTAGCTATCCCCATATGACCCGCTAATGGGACATCATGTGCCAAGTGCAATACTGTTGCGATCAGCAACGCTGGCACAACGACCTGCTTTAAAATGGAGGACACCGTTACATACTTACGGAACAGAATGCCCGCCTGAACAACAAAGGAGGACGACCCGTTCTTATATCTCCTCGTTTTCTCGGTTCGCGCTTCCCCAAAACATGGGTTTAATGATGGGTCCTCCCTTTGTAATCTCGCCAAGCGCTCTGGCGTGATATCTAGGTTGACCGCTGGCGTCGCCAAAGGTCTAATCTTATCTTTATCAGCTACCCGTCGACGTGTTTCGACCGCGGCGCAAAAGTCAATACCTTTTGATTGCGACCATGCTTGCACGTTCTCATCGGAAGGGGAAACTACCTGTGATACATTCCCAATGATGAGCTGGGCGCCTGGAAAACAACCAACGACTGCTTCGACTTCCCCGCTAAGGAAAGGTGTATCTATCATTATTCTTGCCATGGTTAATTTCTCAATGGCCCCCGAAAATTGGATGCACGGGACAGTCTCACCTGTAAGCTGTGAATCCCGAATGCAGTCTCTATGCACTCCCACAACGGTAGATCCTGTATCTCGTAAAACCGAGACCGGTTCGTCCCCAACAAACCCCGGATAAACCCTAAGACCACCTCCTGTATGACATGAATTTATAACGGGGATCTTTCTCCCACAAGGTAAAACACCGGAAGATAATAACTTCTCACAACTGGGACACTTAGAATACTGTCCGCCTCCGTTGTCCGATGTAACACACGCAGCCGCATGATGAAATTTATTTGGGGAACATGGACTGGAGTTACTGTCCACGTTCGCCGCTATCCTACCTGCAGGGCAATTCACGCTGATGTGATCTGCTCTACCGCAGTTCCAACACTTCGCGGCCCTACACTCGCGTGAAAAGTGACCCACGCGTCCGCAAGTCCAACACTCCGCTCCCTGTGCTGCCCTAGGCCTGGGTCCCCGTGACCCATCGCGACCGGAACTAGAGTCCCTATGCCGTCGGTCATCGGCAAAGGTCACAAATCGCCCCCGGCCATTACCGCGACCTAGCCCTCCTGCTCGGTCAAACTTATCGGATCCATATGCCGGTGATTGGTGATACCCCTACGCTGCCCCTGGGCTTGCCCGCTATAGGCACCACGCTGACGCGACCTGTCCCTAAGTCCTGCCGGCGACCCTTCGACAACGGCGACGTACCCAGCATCTTGGACGTACGCCCTGGCGACTGGTTTGGACGGATGTGCCGTACGGTATGCTTCCGCCAAATTAGATGCCTCCTGCACCGTCGCGGGTTCGTTCTCTTTCAGGAAAGCCACCAGATCTTTGTGACACGACGCGTACAGCTGGTCACGGATCATTAAGTCTTTCACTTTAGCAAAATCCGCGCCCACATGCGCCAAGTCTACCCAGTTCGCGAAATACTCCGTTAGTCTCGCGACGAAGGCAGCAAAGTCCTCCCTGGTATCTGCACGTGCCCGCCTAAACTGCTCCCGGAAATATTCCTCGGTACGCGCAAATCGGCGAAGCAGCAAAGCCTTCAGCTTATCGTAATCTTGCACGTCTTCGCGCTGTAGCTCTTTAAAGTAGGTTAACGCTCGCCCCTGCAATAGCGACGCCAGGTACGTGGCCCATAATTCCTTATTTTCCCCCCATTGCAATTGTGCGTTCAGTTCGAACCTGTAAAGGAAGGCGTCTATGTCGTCCTTCCGGTCGTCGAACGTAGGGAGCTTAATCCTAACGCCACCTATATTGTGTACCTGCCGCTCAACTGTTTCCGTTGGCGTATTCTTTTTGATTTCCAACTCCGCGATTCTCATTCGCGTCTCTCTCTCCTGTTGGTTATCCCTAGCTTCTATCTCCCTTAACTTTATCTCCTGCTCCCGTTCTTGAGCTTCTATCTCCTTTAACTTAAACTCCCTCTCCTGCTCCTGAGCCTTAGCCTCTCTTTCCTTTTCCTGAGCCTCTTTTTCCTGCTCTCTCTGTCGCTCTTGAGCCTCTTTTTCTCGCTCTCTATCCTTAGCACGCTCATCGCGCAAATCCGCCTGCTGTTCTTTAATCCAGCCGCGTAGCTCTTCTCCCTCCAGGCCAAGTTCCTTACCCAACTTCATTAGTTGTTGGAGTTCCGCCATTTCACAGATTTATGGTTATGGTATGTATTAAAAAAAAACGGCTAACCTGTCGGTATGATATCTAACGACACGACCAGAGACCTGAGATCACACCAGATATAACAATACCCAGTTGTCTCAAATACAATTCAGAAATTTACCTTTACAGCACAACTAATTCTATATCTATAAAATGTATAGCGCTATTAATTATAAAAGAAAATAGAAACGACAAGAATGAAGAAATTCAGTAGAAGGACCACAAGTACGTCAAGGACAACGAACCATACTAGGACAAAGACCTAAAAAAGAAAATATAGTGGAAAAAAATGCAACCTAACTACGCCGATTACACTACAAGGTACGAACAAGAACAGAGTCTGAAAAAAAAGAACGTATCTACAGAAAGGTAAGAGGGACAAGAGAGACGTCTTCCTAAAACAACGAGGAAGATGGAACGGCACAATCTAAACAAAAATACAGGTCCCTACAGAACTGTTCACTGTGATGAACGAAGTTCCAAGTTTAGCCCACCTCCCGAAGAGGATAAACTACGCCCACCACAGCAAACCCGCGCCACCGCCCGTATAATCAATTACAACGAAAACAGCAAAAACAGAGAAACAGACAGATGAAAAGACAGCCCTTAATCCAGGGTACAAAATTTTTGACTTTTACTTAACTTTCAATTTTTGAGTTTAACTCCTCCCCTTAATCGGAGCTCTGGCCGCTTGACTCCTCAGGCTGGCACACACACTCTGCAGAAATTTAAGTACACATTAATACATATTCATCAAAATACATGCATCAATACATATTATTATTCATAAACATACATAAATCATACCATCATGAAATTTCCATTCATCCCACGAACAAGGACAACAGCACGACTTCCTAGCACAACAGAAAAACAACTAGATATAACGACTACACAATGTCAAAATGACCACAGGTAAACAGGACGAGCCCCCAATGTCACAAATCCCAGAATGGGAGATGTAATAGTTTAAGACAGGACAACAATCACGAACAAACACGTTTAACACTTAACAGAACAACCCATCAGACTCACACATTTATTAAACATAAGTACACAGATAATAGCGCAATTACATACATTATATTATTGTAATTAACTGCCGTACAACGGCCTTATTCTCACACACACTCTCCCTCGGATCCACAATCCGGTAGTTACTCCTAAAGGCACTTCGGCCTCAGCCTCTCCCCTCAGGGTCTTAATAGCACATTAATAATTCACTGACATCGCAGTCTCTCAATATCACCTTCCTATTGTCATACACCTTAGCACTCCCCTAGCACCTCAGCAGGGCAATAACACATTATCATTTCAATAGACATTATCATTTCAATAGACATTATCATTTCAATAGACATTATTATTTCACCAGTACATTATTAGTTCACTAGTCCCTCAACATGGCAATAGTGCATTATCACATTCACGCTCATATCTACGTCCCTGTCCGTGGCCTGACTGCCACGACTTTATGTGCCTCTACTGTCCTGCACTGACAGCCTCACTTCTGGCCTATGTGTGGCCTCCGGCCCTATGCTGGCCTATCCCCTGTGCTCATCGAGGTGGCTCTGCGGCCCGTCCTCGACACCTACAAGAATAACATTACATTGGTATAATACCCTACCATTTCTATTCACTCCACTTCTCCTTACAACCCATGAAGCGTACACACACTAGTTCACCTTTCACTCACCACACATCTTACGGTAACCCACTTCCATCGGAGTACACACTACTCACTCGCGCTACAAACCCATGAACTCGCTTTCATCTATCGCTCATGGCGCACATTGCTATATCCAATATCAAGGACTTCCACATTCCTCACATATACTTATTTACATCATGGTAATAGACGAATATAATATAATACATCAATCATAATAATCAATCAACGTTCTACATACCAGTCATCACTGGAAAGACTCTCTCACTAGTCTTCTCGACTGCTCCCCTTATGTCCGCCCGATGGGCTCTTATTCACAGGTCCGTTCCGTAGGACCTTCTAACTTGCAGTGATAGTAATACAGCGCTTTCGCCTCCTTCAGACCCCCTCCCCCCCCCACTACTCACAACAGCACGCTTAACTTGCTTGCCTACCGTGAGCCCTTCTTACTCTACACCCGCTCTGTAGCAATCCCCTTAATTGCACTCACTCCACTCGTGACAATGGTGATACTGGTGATCTTATAGCTATGGTGATAAATGGTGATGGGGTGGTGTCGATAGGAATGGTGATCATAGTGTGATGTGATAATGTTGGTAGTGATTATGATAGTGGTGGTGATGGTGGTAATGGTACTGATAGTGGTGGTGGTGGTGGTGGTGGTGGTGGTGGTGGTGGTGGTGGTGGTGGTGGTGGTAATGGTTGGGGGTGGTTATGGTGGTAATGGTTGGGGTGGTGATGGTGGTAATGGTTGGGGTGGTGATGGTGGTAATGGTACTGATAGTGTTGGTGGTGATGCTGGTGGTAATGGCGGTGGTGGTGATGGTGCTGGTGGTAATGGTTGGGGGTGGTTATGGTGGTAATGGTACTGATAGTGGTGGTGGTGGTGATGGTGGTGGTGGTGGTGATGGTGGTAATGGTTGGGGTGGTGATGGTGATGGTGGTAATGGTTGGGGTGGTGCTGGTGGTAATGGTTCTGATAGTGGTGGTGGTGGTGGTTAATGTGGTGGTGCTGGTGGTAATGGTACTGATAGTGGTGGTGGTGGTGATGGTGGTGGTGGTGGTGGTAATGGTAGTGGTGGTGGTGATGGTGGTAATGCTTGGGGTAGGGGTGGTAATAGTGGTGGTGGTGGTGATGATACTGATGGTGGTGCAGGTGGCATTGGTGATGATGATGGCGATGATTGTGATGCTGTTGTCGAAATATTGTAAAAACCACAGAAAAACTGTTGAAGATATAGATTTTCCCCTGAAAAAGGCGGTTGCCGAAATGTCGGTCATTTTTTGTCTTCTCTTTGAGTGTGCGTTTCAACTTTCATTGTATCGTTTGGGTACTATTTCTTTCGCGATGCTTTGCTACATACAACTTTGGGGGGGGGGGGGGCAATTTTGACATTGTGATGCTATTGTGTATGGTGGTGGTGTGATAATGGTAATGATGATGATGATAGGGGTGCCTGAATTGTTACAGTTGCTCAATGCAACACGTGATAAGCATAGCAATAACATAATATCCATATTGAGGGCATTCAGACTCTAACTCAGAAGCTGCAAACTATTATCAGTTTGCCAGTCAGCAGTGGAATTAATATTACAATGTCAAGCTCATTGTTTGAGGTCAAACCCGTCCAGCACTGTTCCTTTGACTGCGTAAAGCTTCATACCTTGCAATTTGAACGAGGAGCTTATGCCTCTCGGATGCGACTTTAGTTTCAAGGTAAGCTCACGTCAAATAGCTTTAACGTGTTCAATAAGCTCTTTGGTTCACGTCATAGTTTCAACATGCTTATAATTTCGTTTTCTCAAGCTTCCGCCCATTCAATGGGACTGTGAAACCATGCAGAGGAGAAGCAACTTGAGTCGGACACATAATTATTTTATGTCCTGGGTGTTAATTGCTGAGCCGGTGTATTTTACTGTGAAAACATCCATCCAGAGGACTAATTAGCCAAGAGGGCAGTTCACCCCCCCCCCCGGGAACTCCCACCCCCCCCCCCGCCCTCCCCTCACGAACACTCCTAAAGTGGCATCCTTGTAATATCCTTATTGTGTGGTTCCAATGAAACTCCTCCCCACACGCATTAGAAAATGTCACACTTTACATGAAACATAGCTAACCCTACCCTATTTAATACAAATGTCATGTCAACAAACAAATGGTAGCTCTAGTAGGAAATTGTTTTATCCAGCCCACCCCCCACCCCCCTGTCCATTTACCCCTGTCCACACACACACAGAAACAGGGATACCTGCATACCCAATACGTAAATAAAAGAATTGAGAGAGGATGTTTACACCAGTGATAGATTTACAGACGTTAGTAACATGTTAATCACTAATATAAACAGTAAGATTATGAACTGGTGAAACGGTCTGCGCAGTTTTTAATTTGTCAGAGAGCCTGTTGGGATTCTATGGATTTCCCTGATTACTGTTTTATTTACATATTTCAACAACAACATTTTTTAGGGATGGAATTAGTAATAGATTGGAAAGACCTCCAAATGCGTCATATGCCAGTTTTACCAGATTGCATGTTTGTACTCGGCACGAGTCGTGCGTTAATTATAGAAAAAAAAACCTGTAGGGGACTCATTCGTCCGTGTGGGGATCTGTATTACTCCCACAGTTTAGATTACTTGATTACTGTAGGAAAATCTGGCCATGGAACGCACTCGAAAGTCTTTACCCCCCCCTCCCCCCCCCCCCCAAAAAAAAAACGTTCGACCTGCAAATTCATCTTCGCCTTTCCAATAATGCAAGCCCCTCCCCCTCTCTCCCAGTCTCTCTCCCTCTCTCTCTCTCTCTCTCTCTCTCTCTCTCTCCCTCTCTCTCCCTCTCTCTCTCTCTCTCTCTCTCTCTCTCTCTCTCTCTCTCTGCTCCCTTCCTTGTTATTTTTGCTGGAGGATTTTCATATTAGGTAAACTTGAGCTGGCTGACAAAGATAGAGGGGGGGGGGGGTGTTCATGTTTAAGGGATAGGGACATGTTTGACAACAGGTTTGGGATTGAAGATATGGTTAGACATTTCAAATTTAAACTTTTTTTTTTAATACTAGTGAACTTTGTCCTCATTCAAACGCTTTAACGTGTTTTCTGGAAATATCCAGATTCGGTAATCCTTCCTTACACAATCATAAATCAGGACAGCTAGTCGGGAAGATGTTGCTGTTCGCTGCTGAATTGAATTTGTGGAAGCCTTAAAAGACCAAAAACCACAGTGATACATTGAACGGGAGCGGAATTTTGCAGTAATAAATTGCTTGTAATCAAAATGGAAGTGAGATGTAAGGGAGATCACCAAATTAGATCACTCTGAACATAAAAAAAAAATTGCTTATGGTGAAACTACTGATGTTATAACGCAGTGTAAGGCTAGCAGTGCTGGTTTAACTCAGAATCAAATTTTCTTTGAATCAACTGGCGAGATATATTTATTTCAGTCTCGCTAGTGGGCGAAGTCCCAACTAACTTCATCGTCCATTATTATCTAACAATAAAAGCCGAGGTCTGACAGATTTGACTCCGTGTTCTCCCCGCCTTATTCTTTTGTGTTTCACTTTGCAAACATCTCTCGCCCTAGTCCTAAAGAAATCACTTTCGCATTTTATCATTATTTCAGTTCCTTTGAAGCATTATGATCACGGAAATCAAGCAAATGAATTTAGATCAGCCCTCATATAAATTTTCTACGTCGCAGAAGCTAAAATCAATGTGACAAACAACTCTGGCAATGTCTTCTCATTTGATGTGCCAATTTCAAAACCTGGATTGTTTTCTTGCCATGCAAGCGTTCACACCCCATTTTGAGAAATGACAGCCATTTCCTGTCATCAAAATACGCGTGCAACCCTGGATATTATATGCAAAATAATAATAATAATAATAATAATAATAATAATAATAATAATGCAAAGCGATGACGTGACCTTTTTCTCAATCTGACTTCCACTATGGGAGGACTTCCGAGTGCGTCATAATGCCCAAATGTTTCTTTCTTTCTTTCTTTGACACATGGAGGATCGATCAATCCATTTTGAAATATATTATATAGTGGCCTTTTCCTTCTTGAAAAGTATCGTCTGATAACTGATCGTTCCGTCAATTGCCGTGGAATGTCCCATGAGACACAAGGGCACAGTTGGGAAACAGTCGGACAGTCCGGGTTTGGAAAAATGTTGTGCTGGCCACAAATATGCAAAACACACACACACACAGTTGGGCATAGCTCGGCAGTCGGGTTTTGAGTGGCGTTATGCAGGCCGCCAATGTAGTTAGGCATGGCACAACAGTCGTGGTTTGAGAAATGTTGTACAGTTGTGGAGTAATTCAAAACAACAACAACAACAGTAATCACGCTACAGAATCATTTTACTACGATTATCCCGCTAGCATGTAGTCAACGAAATTGCTGGAGGGCCATTACGCCCTACTATTAGACTCCATCCGTTGGTCAAGGTTTGGGGAAAATGAATATTTTTTTTTTTAATGCATTGCTATACAACAGCTATTTGTACAATATTTTCCATTTGTCCTTCGTTTTAGCTCTAATAAATATAAAGAAACGTATTCTCAGTGAGGTAAGATTTTCGTTTGTTTGTTTTGTTTTGTAATGGAGACATAAAGGTTTCGTTTTTTAAGTTACCAAAACTCAAATTGCATCATAAACTTCTAAATATCGTTTCGCTGATAATGGCCCTCTTATTTAAGGCACTTGCGAAAAACGCGGGAAGTCATTTTTAATATTAGTTGGCCCTCTGACTCGGTGTGATTTTTAAAGCTGAGCTTCGATCACCAATATGTAAATTGAAGAGCAGAACGAAATTTCCTGTCATACTTTTTAATTCTACTGGAAGAAAATGCGTCTTTTGTTTTCTCTGGCTCTAAATACCTGAACACTTTTCTTCTGTTCAACTTCGTTGTGGCTCAAAATGAACGAACGTTTTAGAAATATAGCCAACTTCAAGACCTTTAAAAATATGCCCATGTCCACTTTTTACGTGTTTCTGTACGATATTTTGTAGAATTTATGGCTCAGCGGCTTAAAAGCCTTTCGTGATTCTATTGGAGGTCCGTTTCCTTTATAATGTGACTTTTTTTTTTTTTTTAATGTCATGGTAGGGAATGTGATTTGTGCACTCTCTTGCTGCCGCTGCATCCATTTTTCAACTGGCGTTGAGATGGGTGACGCATGGAGTCTGGCACGCAAGGCAGAAAATCAATGCTCAAACGACGCAATAACTTGATGATCTCCCTTTGGCTATACCCTCCATCTTGCTTATCTAAAGTCTTACCGCTTCCAGTAAATTCCAGCAAGCCTGTCTTTCATATTTGCTTTAGCGTTTGTCACGTATTGACAATAATGGCTAGGGCTATTGATCATCCAAGACTTTCCCGACTTGAGTAAGCTTTTGTTCTGGTTTCTTTTCTGCGTCGACTGAACAAAAACCTCCTTTGTTGTTATGTAAATCCCATCCCATGGCGTCATGTTAAGAAAACTAAAAAAGTAACGTTTTGATTTGAAAGGCTAAATTGGCCTTAGATGTTTTGAAAAGCCAAACTGGCACTGCCCGGGGCCAAAATGGATTGGACTTTGATGAGGAAAACGTGGATGAGAAAAGAATGAATTTTTTTGAAAGCCCAAATAAAAATGTGACCACTGATTTGGAATTTGAAAATTAGAAATCGAAAGCTGTTTCCCAGAGACAAAGAAAGTACATTTGCCTCCTATCAAAACAACGTGTAATAGAGATGGGGAATTAAGGGGGCAGAGTGAGAGACAGAAACGGATATATAAAGAGAGAGAGGGGGAGAAAAGGATAAAGAGAGAGGGACACAGAGCGAGAGAAAGAGAGGAGTAGAGAGATAGAGAGAGGGGCAGAGAGAGGAAGGGAGAGGGGAGGAGAGAGAATGTGAAATTGATGGAAAGTGGAGCGATGTTTTAGATGTTGTTTTTTTTTAAATGAAGAGATTACTGGACAAAGAGCACAGGAAGAAGGGAAGGGGGGGGGGAGGGCTTCATTTGTATGTTGTGTGGACAACTGGACATTGACCAGTAAAGTCTATAACACTCTGATGACACTGTGAATACAAAAAATACAACTTAACCAGTTGGTTAAATTGATAACTATATGAAAGCTGCATGTGAACAGTATCACTGTTGTAATAATGACAAATTTAGATTTTTATATAGTACAGTGCAACGATGCCCTCAAATGGAAAGACAATAGTGCAAGAAACTCTTAGAATCTTCTGCAGTAGTTTTTTTTTTCTTTTTTTGGTCACAAAAGTGCACCGACAGGGCATGACAGTGCTTTTACTTGCATGTGCAGAAAGACACACATAAAAAAAACAACCCAGCCACGCGTGAGTTATAACAATAAAAATAAATCATAGAAAACTAAACTGAGCTTTGCCAGATCGTGATATTTATCAGCTGGTAATTTGATGGAAGGGTGCCATTCGATTTTCTTAACGCGTAGAAGAAAAAAACATTCTATCATTGTTCAAACAGCCGCGGGCAATATCACTTACCAGGTAATTATCCCTGTGGGAGCCGCCTTTATGTGGTTTCTTTGAACCTTCGTGGGCGTTTCTTTTAAATATGTGGTTCTTCATTTGATCCTCAAAGCACGTACAGATAAAATAAATAATGTTTATTTCTATACAAGCAATTGAATCTCGCTAAACTGTCACGCATGCAGAGAAAATCATGTATTCAGTGCTTTGATTGCCTCTAGGGGGAGCTGTTTCAGTTTTCATTGCAAGTCTCATTTTGTCAATGTTTAATGCGTAACTTTGCCAGGAATCGCCATCTATTAAATTCCACACGCTGACTTTGGTTTTAAAAAAGTTGCAAACTCCAATTTTGTGTAAAATAAATATTTAACCATCTGGGCCCCGCCCCCAATTCTGCTTGTGGGGAAAATTCTGGTTTTGTGAGAAAATGTTCTCAGGGGCATAATTGAGGGGTTTTTGTGATCATTTGGTTGATTTGATATATATTGTAGAAATTGGTAAAAAAAAAATAATTCTCGCCTTGGGTTCTTGTGGGAGTTGGTAAATTTCTGTGTATCACTGTGATACACGAGGCCATAAAGGCCTTTGTGGCATTAAAGTGAAGGTGAACAAGTATTAAAAATGAAGATTACTTCATTTATATGTGACGATAATCATGGGCGTGCAAAAAACAGCGGGTGGGGTGGGCTAGGGGTAGTATCATACTAAGCCCGGATCGGGCAGTCAGTTGCTGGCAGACAAGAAGTGCATAAATATATCATAATTTCCTGTATTTTCTTACTAAATCTGGGAAGATCCTATCACACTAAGCCCGGTTAGATACAGTCAGCTTCTGCCATTATGTATTGCGTGTACATTTTCCTGACAGCAGCTGACTATGTCTGACCGGGCTTATGATACCCCCCTTAGCCTGATTTAGGGGGGGGCATCATACTAAGTCCGGAACGGCACAGTCAGCTGCTGGCTAACAATAAGTGCACACCACAATTTCCTATAGTTTCTTATTAATTCTAGACCTTATCAAACCATGCCTGGTCAGCTCAGACACAGTCAGCTTTTTCCCATTATTTCCTGAATGTACATTTTGCTGGCAGCAATTGGCAGTGACACCCTGGGGCTTAATATGATACCCCCCCCCCCACGCCACGGCAGTTACGTTAACCCCTTAGCGCCCGGAGTGTCATTCCACAAAATCTAGGCAGACATTGACAAAATTTTAATATCATCAGACTCGCAGAACAAAATCAAAATGCAGCATGGCCACATAACTGTCTTACGTAGCTCAGGGCAATTTGGTAATCGCATCTTGCGATTTTAAAATGAGATATAGCATTGAAACTGCAGTAAAAATCAAATTCAAATATTAATTCGCAAAATCTATGCTTTTTCCCAATGTGGTTCCTAGAAGGTTAAGATCAGGAATTATTTCATAAAAAAATTTTTCACTTCTGAAAAATTTTGATTTTTCACACTTGAGTGGCAGGGTAGGAGATATATGTCACGAGTGGAGTGAGCGATAGTTAATAATTACGGGGGGAAAGGAGGAGAGTAAAATTAACGCACGGAGACAGGGAAGAAAAGTCGTGCATGTCATGAGTGGGGGGTCTGAATGAGACGAAAGCGCGGTATTACTAGCACTGCAAGTTAGAAGGTCCTATGGAGCGGATCTGTGAATAATAGCCCATCGGGCAGAGATAAAAGGAAGCAGTCGAGAAGACTAGTGAGAGTCTTTCCAGTTATGACTGGTGTCGGGGACGGGCCGCAGAGCCACCTCGATGAGCACAGGGGATAGGCCAGCATAGGGCCGGAGGCCACACATAGGCCAGAAGTGAGGCTGTCGGGGCAGGACAGTAGAGGCACAGAAAGTCGTGGCAGTCAGGTCACGGGCAGGGGACGTAGATATGAGAGTGAATGAGATACTATGTTGTTGCCATGTTGATAGGCTAGTGAACTGATATTATGTTGTTGCCATGTTGATGGCTATGGAAATAATAACGTGTTATTGCCCTGCTGAGGTGCTAGGGGAGTGCTAAGGTGTATGACAATAGGAAGGTGATATTGAGAGACTGCGGTGCCAGTGAATCATTAATGTACTATTAAGACCCTGAGGGGAGAGGCTGAGGCCGAAGTGCCTTTAGGAGTAACTACCGGATTGTGGATCCGAGGGAGCGTGTGTGTGAGAATAAGGCCGTTGTACGGCAGTCATTTCAATAATATAATGTATGTAATTGCGCTATTATATGTATAATTATGTTTAATAAATGTGTGAGTCTGATGGATTGTTCTGTTAAGTGTTAACTTGTTTGTTCGTGATTGTTGTCCTGTCATACTTATTACATCTCCCAGTCTGGGATTTGTGACACTGGGGGCTCGTCCGTTGTGACACTGGGGGCTCGTCCTTTGTGACACTGGGAGGAGTTAAACTCAAAATTCAAAGTTAAGTGAAGCTGAAATTTTGTGCCCTGGATTGTGGGCTGTCCCTTTGATCTGTCTTTTTCCCTGTTTTTGCTGTTTTTGTTGTCGTTATTCATTATACGGGCGGTGGCGCGGGTTTGCTGTGGTGAGCGTAGTTTATCCTCTTCGGGAGGTGGGCTAAATTTGGAACTTCGTTCATCACAGTGAACAGTTCTATAGGGACCTGTATTTTTGTTTAGATTGTAGCGTTCTATCTTCCTCGTTGTTTTAGGGAGACGTCTCTCTTGTCCCCCTCTTACCTTTCTGTAGATACGTTCTTTTTTTTCAGACTCTGTTCTTGTTCGTACCTTGTTGTATAATCGGCGTAGTTAGGTTGCATTTTTTTTTCCATTATATTTTCTTTTGTAGAAGCTTTGTCCTAGTCTGGTTTGTTGTCCTTGACGTACTTGTGGTCCTTCTACTCAATTTCCTTATTATTGTCTTTTCTACTCTTTTTTATTATTAATAGGGCAATACATTTTACAAATATAGAATTAGTTAGGAAGTACGTAAATTTCTGAATTGTATTTGAGACAATTGGGTATTGTTATATCTGGTGTGATCTCAGGTCTCTGGTCGTGGTGCTAGTGATCATACCGACAGGGTAGCCGTTTTCATAGTATACATACCATAACCATAAATCTGTGAAATGGCGGAACTCCAACAACTAATGAAGTTGGGTAAGGAACTTGGCCTGGAGGGAGAAGAGCTACGCGGCTGGATTAAAGAACAGCAGGCGGATTTGCGCGATGAGCGTGCTAAGGATAGAGAGCGTCAACAAGAAAAAGAGGCTCAAGAGCGACAGAGAGAAGAGGAAAGGGAGTTTAAGCAACAGGAAAGAGAGGCTAAGACTCAGGAACAGGAAAGAGAGTTTAAGTTAAAGGAGTTGCAACAGGAGAGGGAGTTTAAGTTAAAGGAGATAGAAGCTCAAGAACGGGAGCAGGAGATAAAGTTAAAGGAGATAGAAGCTCAAGAGCGGGAGACAGACGCGCGAGTAAGAATCGCGGAATTAGAACTCAAAAAGAATGCGCCAACAGAAACAGTTGAGCGGCAGGTACACAATAAAGGTGGCGTTAGGATTAAGCTCCCTACGTTCGACGACCGGAAGGACGACATAGACGCCTTCCTTTACAGGTTCGAGCTGAACGCACAATTGCAATGGGGGGAAAATAAGGAATTATGGGCCACGTACCTGGCATCGCTGTTGCAGGGGCGAGCGTTAACCTACTTTAAAGAGCTACAGCGCGAAGACGTGCAAGACTACGATAAGCTGAAGGCTTTGCTGCTTCGCCGATTTGCGCGTACCGAGGAATACTTCCGGGAGCAGTTTAGGCGAGCACGTGCAGATACCAGGGAGGACTTTGCTGCCTTCGTCGCGAGACTAACTGAGTATTTCGCGAACTGGGTAGACTTGGCGCATGTGGGCACGGATTTTGCTAAACTGAAGGACTTAATGATCCGTGACCAGCTGTACGCGTCGTGCCACAAAGATCTGGTGGCTTTCCTGAAAGAGAACGAACCCGCGACGGTGCAGGAGGCGTCTAAGTTGGCGGAGGCATACCGTACGGCGCATCCGTCCAAACCAGTCGCCAGGGCGTATGTCCAAGATGCTGGGTACGTCGCCGTTGTCGAGGGGTCGCCGGCAGGACTTAGGGACAGGTCGCGTCAGCGTGGTGCCTATAGCGGGCAAGCCCAGGGGCAGCGTAGGGGCTATCACCAATCACCGGCATATGGATCCGGTAAGTTTGACCGAGCAGGAGGGCTAGGTCGCGGTAATGGCCGGGGGCGATTTGTGACCTTTGCCGATGACCGACGGCATAGGGACTCTAGTTCCGGTCGCGATGGGTCACGGGGACCCAGGCCTAGTGCAGCACAGGGAGCGGAGTGTTGGACTTGCGGACGCGTGGGCCACTTTTCACGCGAGTGTAGGGCCGCGAAGTGTTGGAACTGCGGTAGAGCGGATCACATCAGCGTGAACTGCCCTGCAGGTAGGATAGCGGCGAACGTGGACAGTAGCTCCAGTCCATGTTCCCCAAATAAATTTCATCATGCGGCTGCGTGTGTTACATCGGACAACGGAGGCGGACAGTATTCTAAGTGTCCCAGTTGTGAGAAGTTATTATCTTCCGGTGTTTTACCTTGTGGGAGAAAGATCCCCGTTATAAATTCATGTCATACAGGAGGTGGTCTTAGGGTTTATCCGGGGTTTGTTGGGGACGAACCGGTCTCGGTTTTACGAGATACGGGATCTACCGTTGTGGGAGTGCATAGAGACTGCATTCGGGATTCACAGCTTACAGGTGAGACTGTCCCGTGCATCCAATTTTCGGGGGCCATTGAGAAATTACCCATGGCAAAAATAATGATGGATACACCTTTCCTTAGCGGGGAAGTCGAAGCAGTCGTTGGTTGTTTTCCAGGCGCCCAGCTCATCATTGGGAATGTATCACGGGTAGTTTCCCCTTCCGATGAGAACGTGCAAGCATGGTCGCAATCAAAAGGTATTGACTTTTGCGCCGCGGTCGAAACACGTCGACGGGTAACTGATAAAGATAAGATTAGACCTTTGGCGACGCCAGCGGTCAACCTAGATATCACGCCAGAGCGCTTGGCGAGATTACAAAGGGAGGACCCATCATTAAACCCATGTTTTGGGGAAGCGCGAACCGAGAAAACGAGGAGATATAAGAACGGGTCGTCCTCCTTTATTGTTCAGGCGGGCATTCAGTTCCGTAAGTATGTAACGGTGTCCTCCATTTTAAAGCAGGTCGTTGTGCCAGCGTTGCTGATCGCAACAGTATTGCATTTGGCACATGATGTCCCATTAGCGGGTCATATGGGGATAGCTAGAACCAAAGAAAGGGTTCTTAAAAATTTTTACTGGCCATCGATCCACAGAGATGTGCAGGTCTATTGTAAGACGTGCAGTGCGTGCCAAAAGACGACGCATAAGGGTCGTACACCCCAGGCCCCTCTTCAAAAGATCCCCACCATTTCGGAACCGTTTAAAAAGGTCTCGATAGACCTTGTTGGCCCCATTCACCCAGCGACCGATAGGGGGAATCGATTTTTCTTAACGGTCATATGTAATGCTACGAGATGGCCAGAGGCGGTTCCTCTGCGGACCATAACGTCTGAGGCAGTCGCGGAAGCGTTGTTTGCAATTTTCGCTAGGGTAGGAATACCAGAGCAAATTCTGTCTGATAGGGGCGCGCAATTTACGTCGCAGATGATGAAGGAATTGTTCCGCTTATTCAGTATACAACCCATCACTACCACCCCTTATCATCCGCAGGCTAATGGCATGTGCGAGAGATTGAACTCGACGTTAAAGTCGATGCTGCGTAAGGTAGCTGCTGATCGCCCTAAAGATTGGGATAGATATATCCCTGCAGTGTTATTCGCGTACAGAGAGGTACGGCAGGAGTCAACGGGATTCTCGCCGTTCGAAATGATGTACGGTCGTAGTCCTAGGGGCCCAACTGATGTTCTTCGGGACATGATGACGTCGCCATCATCGGGAGACGATGAGCAGATTTCGGTGTTTCAGTACCTTGTTGATTTAAGAGAAAGACTATCTTCAGCGCGCACTATAGCGGAAGAAGCGTCTGGTATCGCTTCGAAAAGAGCAAAAGACTATAAAGATAGAGGGTCCAAACTGAGAATTTTTAAGCCAGGAGACAAGGTTCTGTTGTTGTTACCTACGGACCATAATAAGTTATTGATGACATGGAAAGGCCCTTATGTTATTGAGCGAGTTGTTTCAAAGGTAGATTACGCTATCCACATTGATGGAACGAGTAAGGTTTTCCATGTTAATATGCTACAGAGATTTTATGAGAGACCACAGTATCTGTGTGCACAGACAAGACCAGAGGAGACTGTCTTCTCTACAGCTTGTACGGGGGTCGTAGACCAGTTGGACTGTGACGTAAGCGACACCGAGGCGCAGGAAGAGTTACAAATTCAATTGCCGGAGTTAACTGCGACACAAGGTTACAGGGACGTAAAAATTAACCCTGACCTTACGAGTTCAAGGAGTAGGGAACTTGAGACCCTGTTAGCGTCATTTCCGGACGTTGTTACGGATTTGCCGGGTCGCACTACGGTGATCCAGCACCAAATAAAGTTGACTTCGGATAAGCCAGTATTTCTTAGACCGTATCCGCTGCCTTTTTCTTCGAGAGATAGAGTCATAAAGGAAGTTGAGTCAATGTTGAAGTTAGATGTGATAGAACCATCAACATCGCCGTATTCATCACCCATCGTCCTCGTGAAAAAACTTGATGGATCGGTGCGGTTCTGTATTGACTTTCGAAGACTGAACACTATTACGGTAGGCGATAGGGAGCCTATTCCGTTTCAGGAGGAACTAATAGCTTCATTGGCCGGGTCCACGTGGTTTTCCAAGATAGATTTAACGAAAGGTTATTGGGAAATCCCGCTTACTGAGGAGTCTAAACAATACACGGCGTTCCAAACGCCCATTGGATTATTCCAATTTAAGGTCATGCCATTTGGGTTGGTAAACGCGCCAGCGACGTTTGCACGATTAATGAGACTAGTGTTGAAGGACATACCTAATGTCGTGTCATTCTTTGACGATATAGCATGCCATACGTCGACATGGTCTGAGCATATTCAGACACTAACAGTAATTTTTAAACGATTACGTCATTTTGGGTTAACTGCTAAACCCGCAAAGATGGATTTGGCATGTCCAGAGATAATATTCTTAGGACATATCGTGGGTAGAGGGGTTCAGAGACCTGAAGTAACAAAAATTGACAAGTTGGTAGGGTTGCAAATCCCTAAAACAAAGAAACAAGTCAGAAGCTTAGTGGGAATTTTAAATTATTACAGAAAGTTCATTCCAAATTTTTCCTCCTTGTCATCTTCTCTTACTGACCTTACTAAGAAGGGACAACCCGATAAGGTCCAGTGGACGTCTGAATGTCAGACAGCATTTGATAATTTGGTGACAGCATTATCATCGTCACCCATTCTGATATTACCCGATTTTCGATCAAATTTTATCCTCAGAACGGATGCGTCGGACTCTGGTGTCGGCGCTTGTCTTCTACAGGAGAAGAACGAATGTCTCCATCCTGTATGTTATGTCAGTAGGAAGTTATTGCAGAGAGAAAGAAAGTATTCTGTGATAGAGCGTGAGTGTCTTGCCATTGTCTGGTCCGTCCAGAAACTAGGACGTTATCTCATGGGACGAGAATTTTGTATCCAGACAGACCACAAGCCACTGACATTTTTGTCGAAGAATCGTTCGTCCAGCCCACGCTTGTCTAGATGGGCATTGGCTTTGCAGCCGTATACCTTCGTTATTCAACCAATTCCAGGAACCAGCAATCATATCGCCGACTACCTTAGTCGAGCCTAGGGCAAGATTTCAGGAGCTTATACATCGGAGGACAGGAACATTGACAGGATCTGTGTGAATAAGTCGACTTTAAAATATTGACATTATAAATATGATATGAAGAATGGTTGATAGGTTGAATGGTTTTTGAGTCTGTATTAAGTATTGGGGTTAGTTAGCTATTCATGATGTGACACATATATGCATATTGCAGGCCATATTGATCCCCATATTTTCCCCTGATTTCGGTATTTTATATACTAGGGGAACTGCTAGGTCAGTTTTTTGAGTGTAGGTATTGCTCACGCTCACTCGTTGACAGTCATCTTGATGCGATTTGAAATTAATTGCATTAATTTTTTTGGGGTGGGGGATGATGTCACGAGTGGAGTGAGCGATAGTTAATAATTACGGGGGGAAAGGAGGAGAGTAAAATTAACGCACGGAGACAGGGAAGAAAAGTCGTGCATGTCATGAGTGGGGGGTCTGAATGAGACGAAAGCGCGGTATTACTAGCACTGCAAGTTAGAAGGTCCTAGGGAGCGGATCTGTGAATAATAGCCCATCGGGCAGAGATAAAAGGAAGCAGTCGAGAAGACTAGTGAGAGTCTTTCCAGTTATGACTGGTGTCGGGGACGGGCCGCAGAGCCACCTCGATGAGCACAGGGGATAGGCCAGCATAGGGCCGGAGGCCACACATAGGCCAGAAGTGAGGCTGTCGGGGCAGGACAGTAGAGGCACAGAAAGTCGTGGCAGTCAGGTCACGGGCAGGGGACGTAGATATGAGAGTGAATGAGATACTATGTTGTTGCCATGTTGATAGGCTAGTGAACTGATATTATGTTGTTGCCATGTTGATGGCTATGGAAATAATAACGTGTTATTGCCCTGCTGAGGTGCTAGGGGAGTGCTAAGGTGTATGACAATAGGAAGGTGATATTGAGAGACTGCGGTGCCAGTGAATCATTAATGTACTATTAAGACCCTGAGGGGAGAGGCTGAGGCCGAAGTGCCTTTAGGAGTAACTACCGGATTGTGGATCCGAGGGAGCGTGTGTGTGAGAATAAGGCCGTTGTACGGCAGTCATTTCAATAATATAATGTATGTAATTGCGCTATTATATGTATAATTATGTTTAATAAATGTGTGAGTCTGATGGATTGTTCTGTTAAGTGTTAACTTGTTTGTTCGTGATTGTTGTCCTGTCATACTTATTACATCTCCCAGTCTGGGATTTGTGACAATATATCTATATCAGTTTTGCACTTCGCTGTCATTTTTTTTTTTTTTTTGATTCCTTAAACTAGTTAAATCTTCTCCATTGCACTTTACTTTAGTAACAGTAAATGTTTTTTTGTTTTTCTTCACTATAATGTACTATCTTCTGAGGTCCATTTTGAATATTATTAAAATTAAAAGTTTTGCAGAGACTTTTGCCAACTACAATGTGTTTTCACTAGCACATCATGTCCTTTCATTTTACATTTCCTATTATATTTAGTGGATCTGGTTAAATCAGGGTTGCGGTGAAATTTTTATACCTCTTTAGAAAAAAAAATCAAAACAAAATATTTCTAAGACGATTTCATGCAAAATATTTTAATTATATGCAGAAAAATGGCTAATCTTTCATTCCATAAGCAAATCTAAATTTCCATACAATTTTTTTTCCCCTGTTTAGGGGTTTTCTCAGGAATCTGGTCTTTCATCTTAAGCCTGATTTCGCCAGATCCACTGACCTAAATTTAAGTTTTATTGTTATGAATAATAGTTTCTATTTTTAGCTTGGATACGGGGATGAATATTTGTCTACATTTTGCATGATTACTGATACTCACATTATTCTTGTGGTCTATGGAACTTTGGAACACAACAAATTTTTACAAAAAAAATTACGTCGAGGGGATGGAAGGTGAAGGGAAGGAGAGGGGTGGTAGTGTGGATGGTGGGGGGGGGGGCACGGGGGAGGATAGACTCCCAGATGCAAGACAGAAATCAAATCTTGTGTCAGCTCCTGCCACCATTTCATTCACTCAAATAATTACACAATCTCTTTAATTTGAATTATAAACCGTGGTGTATCTTAATTGACATAATTATTCAAAGTGTGTGTACATTTTTTTTAGCCTCCCATTATATAACAAGTTCATATTTATTATAAAAACAAGTTTATATTAACACCCCCCCCCCCGCCCTTTTTCCGACTCTGCGGGTGCCACAGTGATTAATAAAATCTATTCTACAGAGACCTCACGGGCGGAAGGATCTATTCAACAAACATTGAGGCATGCACCATCCGTTACTAAGCAATTAAGAGTAATTTTGACGTAATGATTTCAGGATGGATGACGACAAGAAATGAGCGCATTTGTCCAATCTCATCTCAGCGTACAATCTTAATGTTTACTGTCACTTCAACCCGTGTTTGGAACTGTTAGCCAGGTCCTTACGCTGGCTTCTTACAGACTCACGAATGTGACAAAATGAAAACGTTATATGTGTAGCAAAGCCTTGATATATTTTGACTTTGCTTCAAGACAGTGCGATCCCCACAGTTTTTCTGTGGTTTTTATAATAATGCCTTACAGAGTCACGGTATCACTACTGATCACGACACATTTCAACCGCCCCCCGCCCCCCCCCCCCCACACGCAGACACACACCATTCGTAAGCTATGTCAAAGACGAAGAAAGTATTCGTCTTAAAGGATGATTTGGAGATCCACCATTGCTTGGTTAATTGAAACCATAAAGACTCTTGAAGAATATCACGTTGTGAAAAGAGATGATGTCATGAACATGTTTTTTTCCGGGACCGGGGCATAGAAAATAAACATGTTTATACGGGTTGTCTCAAAAAATGTACAAAAAAATTTGAATCTGTCGTTTAAGATACACCAACATTAAATTTATAGTTGAAATTGAAGAGGACAGATTGGCAATTCTTCCGTTATATTTTTTTGTTTTCGGTGTTTAAGACTTCTGAAGAAGTTCAGTATTTCATGGCCATAATTATTTGTAAATTAACTTTCTACTTTTTAGTTTTACTGTCTGTGATGTCACAATGTCTTCCTGAAGAGGAGGTAATCTTTGGAAAACAATAACTTTAGAACCTGCTCGTGCGGTTCTCATTGAGGGATAATAGTTTCTATTTACGTAATCCCAGCAAAATAACGAAATAACAGAAATTAATGGAGGGTTTTTATTTCCAGAGAAAACACTATTTGTTCGCCTCTCTCACGCCTCCCCCCGCTTCCCTCGCACGTTTCTATGTGATATGACAATAAATCACTTTGTTTACACAGATTGCTGGAAGCGGCAAAGATCACGACCTTATGATTATGGAACTAAAATACCACTGCGGATAAGGAATTGCTCCGAAGGTCAGAAAAAGACGTCACTCCAAGCTGCAGAAAGACAGTCTCCTTCTCTCTGCCCCCCCCCCTCTCTCTCTCTCTCTCTCTCTCTCTCTCTCTCTCTCTCTCTCTCTCGCTCTCTCTCTCTCTCTCTCTCGATCTATCTCTCTCCCTTTCCCTCTTTCTCTCTCTCTCTTCCTCTCTCTCTTTCTCTCTCTGTCTCTCTCTCTCTCTCTCTCTCTTTCTTTCTCTCTCTCTCTCTGTCTCTCTCTCTCTCTTTCCCCTCTCCCCCTCCCCGCCTGTCCTGGGAAAATACTCAGTTATCACCATCATGACGGTCACAGTAATCCTTCTGCATTACATAACTACCACTATTTATTATTTTTTTCATATTTCAGGACTTCCCTATGTTTCCCACCAGTTCTGGACCAAATCACAAAATTGAAAAGCTTCAAAATGTTTACAACGGTTACAACTGATACTTAGATCGTAACTCCACCATTGAAAATTACCGTTACTGTAGTATCTATTTTTTGTTTTAAAAAAAAAAATAATAATAATTTTTCCATTCATTTCATCCGGGTTTGTTGTCCTCTTCCGGCTTTTTTATTTGCCTGCTTTTCAAAATGTGTGGTCATCTTGAACGGGGACACGAGAGCTATATCTATTTAAATATATGTATATAAAAATTCTGTCATTGTTTTCGCGCAACTGGAAAGGTCACTGCTCACAAACAAAGTTGTTGGCCACGTGAACAGACTAATTTCATTATCAACGCAATATGACGTATTTCTAATGGACAGTAGGTATTATTTATTAATGAAATAAATGGTACGTATAGCAAGGCACGGAATGGGTTAACTCTTTAACATTTAATTCGTTTTCAGGTGTTCGCCATCAAACGATTGGTGAGACAAGCTGCGATGTGAAGAATCATAAATGGCATCTCCGGTGTCTGGATCAATAACTTGCTCGCCTCTAATGCATTTAGAGGGCGAGTTCATTTCGCACAAAATATTCTCTCGGGCATTTCGGAGATACTGAACAGAAGGAGAATAACATGGTTTTGATACGGCCGCGATGGAAATGAAGACAGTCGATGAAATGCTGTGATTGGACAAACCAAGAGTTTTTTTCCATCAACTTTTTCGATTTTTTAGTTGCTTGTGCTAAATACCGCCCACCTTCAGAATGTTTGTTGGTTTTCTGAAATGAACCAGCTGTCAGACTCCTGAATACGGATGAAGGAAAGTTTCTGTTGTGTGGCCAGATTTCGGAGAAAAGTGTTTATCTGGCAAATAACACGGATATTTGATTTTCCGGGAACTTTCCAAGCTTTGTCTTCAGGACGGAACGCGTTTCAGCACTACATTTGACAGAGGAGTCTGTGTGTTTTCTGAATCAGATGGAAAGAAAATTTTGAAAACGTAATCTTCCATTTCAAAACCAAATGAAAAATGAAATAAATAATGCACAGGTGCATTTGTGGCGCATAGTGAATATTAAATCATGTTACTCAGTGTGATTTTTCGGCAGCGGGTTTCAAACAACAAAAAAACACAAAAACACAAAAAAACCGAAATGCATTTTACCTGCGCTTTAGTTTCATCACTGGCATATTCGTCTTTTCATCAGAAATTTAGCGAAACATACAATCGGCTTGTGACATCTATATATGTCAGCAAACCCTTTGGACGTCAATGTGTAGTGTAAATTAGTTACAAAAGTCACTCTGCTACCTGTTACATACTTGAGAACTGAACTGATGTAATTATTATTATTCCGAATATGAGCCCAGATACGACCTTTTATTTATCCGCCACTCTCATTATCATTTCTTTTGTTTGTCTTTCCGTCCTATTTATTGTCCTTCTTTACCACTGTTTTCGTCGCTCATGACATTTCTGTAAGGGAAAACATTTATAATCCGTAGGATATTTTTGTCTGTAAATTGACGACTTTTACTTTCATGATATCTTATTAGAAAAGGGGGATAAGTCTGTCTAATACAAGGGTGATCAAACTTGCTTAATGTAATAGCCACATAGGATAAAGTTCAGATGTCCGAGGGCCTCAAGCTATGAACAGAATTTATACCCGCGTTTTTACTGTTACATACACATTTTGTTACAAACATTTCACATAAATATAAAATATAAAAATATTTACCGGTACAGTTGTGTGCAGTTTTTAAACTGTTAATTTGGATTATAGCTTGTGAACTTTGAAGTGGTACACTTTGGGCGAAAATTTCGACAACTTCCAGTGCATCAATTTTCTATGAAATTTTGTATGCGCCTTATATTTGAAAAAGCGTTCATAATCTATTTTTTTCGAAATCTGAAATCATCACGATTGCAAAATCCTTTGTTTGCGCTTAGTAAAACCACGACCTTTGATATGGAGTTCAAGAAAATAGTATAATGTTTACAGTAAACGATAAAATTGAACATAATAATTTATACATGGAAAGGCGTACCCATTTATTTTAGTAGAAAAATCCAGAAAGCTCGAAGTGTTGAGACGGCCCATTTTATGAATGCATTCAATTAAAACAGACAACAAAAATGGGAAATGTAGAAAAGAAAAGTAAAACAGTAAAGATTATTTCAAACAAAATAATTTATTCTGCTATGCAGTTTCCATAATACTTGTTACGTCGCGCATCATTACATTGTGCTGTTATATGTATGCATGCGCCACCCCTCTATCCTGGCTAACGGCAAGAGAACGATGATGGCGATATACATCTGATTCTTGGTGAATTTTAATGTCTAAACTAAATGTTTTTGTTAATGCCGTCCGATATCCTGTTTGCACAATACTCAAAACACAAATTACACTAGATCAAGTTATTTTAAAAATCTTCCGAATCGGAAGAGTCAAGCAAAGCCACAATGGTGACAGGTTCAACAGGATGGATCACGCCGTCATTCTGCCAGTATTTGTTTTCATCCTCAGCCATGTCCTGTAGTCTGTAACAATGGCTGCCACTGCTTCTTCTGTCAGTAGTTTGACATCGGCGAGTTTGAACGTCATGTTTTTGTCGGCAACAGTCTGTTTAATTGTTGCCCAAACCATTTCAATTGAGTTCCCGGCGAGAGTGGTAAGGTGGACGTCTCAAGCATGTATGTCCAGCCTCTTGAATTATTTTGTCTATCTTAAAGGTTTTTGTTCTTCTTTGTTCTTTGGCAGCTGACAACAGCTCTGGCTTCAAACTTGTTTCAGAAAGTGGTATGTGCTCTTTTTTCCAACCACGCTTGAATATCAGCCTTTTTAGTGGATGAGGTTGGCATTTTACCATTCACATGGACAACATTATGATAAACAGCATTTTTCATCATGATGCAAGATGGTCTGTCTAGTTTTAGCAGTAGAGCATCTGAAACCCCACTCAATTAATATATTACCATTCATCTCGGTATGGTAATCGCACTTGTCGGTTGATTTGGATTGGAAAATCATTTCAGCACCTGGGATAAATCCAATCTAACGACTCCCAGCATGCGCTATGATTAATCCTTCACCTTTGCTGCTTGGGACATGGCGTCGTTTGTGGCGGTCAAGTGACATACATTCTGTCTCTTTGGTGTGGCGTGCATTTATCCAGGATATGTCAAGATCTATAACATCCTACTCATCTCGACGCATTTTCCTTATTTCGCGCAGATGTATACACTTGCTTGCAATTAGGTGAGGTTTTTGATACAGCACATTCTTACCACTAAATTTTTTTCTGAACTTAAAACCAAGTTTCCTTACTGTTTTCCATAAGGTTTGTTTTGATATATCAATATTATTTTCATTTCTAAGTTTGATTCTCAGATTTTTCGTGGTAATTGGCTCTTTGTTACCAAACATGTATAAAATAGAGCGTTTAATGACATCCCGGTCAAAGTCATCACATTTTTTGTTTTCTGTGACTTTTTCTTATACCATTAATTGTTGTTGAAGACAGCTTGATCCACCGATTAAACGATGATTTTGGTATACCAAGAGTATGCCAAACAGAACACAGATAGTCGTCGTTGACGGAAAGTCATCCAATCCTGCAGCTGTTCTCTCGGGAGTACCCCAGGGTACCGTAATGGGCCCCTTACTATTCCTAGTTTATATTAACGATATGCCAAGTAAGATCTCTCCAGGCACTAAATTACGACTGTTTGCTGATGATAGCCTTCTTTATAGAATAATAAACTCAAAAGAAGATACGGAAATCCTACAGAAAGATCTAGACAGTCTACAAAAATGGGAGAGGGACTGGCGTATGGAATTCCACCCCAATAAATGCCAAGTCCTGAGAATTTCAAATAAAAACCACAACATCACCTCAGACTACTTTATACACGACGAAAAATTGAGCGAAACATATGAGGCTAAATATTTGGGTGTAACGTTGGACAGAAAACTTACATGGAGCCAACATATTAATATCACATGTAACAAAGCAAACAGCATACTAGCATTTCTGAAAAGGAACATCTCTAACTGCGATAGGAAAGTAAAAGAGAAATGCTATAACACCTTTGTGAGGCCCTCCCTAGAGTATGGCTGCAGTGTCTGTGTAACAGCTGAGGTTGTTCTAGCACGTTATAGTAGGGGGGAGTTAGTTGATCTAACTACAACCCTTTAGAAAACGAAACTATTACAGCTGTAAAATAAATAAACACGAGATCCGACGATAGATTAAATAATACTAAAGTTTAATAACTGTATAGTGAACAATAAATTACTAGGAAGACACCAGCGAAACTAAATATCTACGCCACACAAAAGGAAACTCACTTACTCACCGCCCAACCACTCACACAGGTCTATATATATAAACATTCCTACAGAAAGTTCCCGAAATAAACGTTACCTTTGCCCTCGCACAAACTAACCAATCACGCATCAATACGTCATCAGGTCACATCACCCAAGGCCAAATCTGGCGTAAACATTCGTTTCCACAACGTTATCGAATATTCGGGAACATACTAATATTTACTGAACGAGTCAAAACACCTGACAACAAGCGAGCGAGGAAAAAAACTACTCACTAGAAAAGAAGGTCAGGTCACGGAGTACAGTACACTCTGGCGGTTAACAATAAAATGAAAAAAGTAGTGGACACATGCTCAGCCACCAGCACAACAACAAAACCGGGGGAGGGCAAGGGGTAGCCCGCAGATGCTACACAACTCCCCAATTTAAGTTGAATATCTTTCAACTCCAAAAACATTATACAGCGTCTGCACTATCGTGAAATAATTTTATAGCACTCCCAATCTCACAAAGGTAGTTGCTAATTCTAATACAATTAATAACAATTTCAGTGTCTTCCCGAATTTCATCGCAAATACAATACAATGCAATATCCTTTGCATCACTAGTACCATAACTAATACAATACCGTCATTGCTTCCCAATAGTAGACAGTAGGCCTACTAGTCAAAATAACACAACGCCACCACTGTGGTGAAACAATGGTCAATGATATTATTACAAATCATATATGGTGAAACGATGGCCCATCGTTACACAATGCTTCGTGCACGAATCATAGCATATAACTTGTTGTACATAACATGGTTATCTCCAAAATGTATAACTCATACGTACAATGGCAAAAATACCAATACATACCGACCACTGATTAGGGTCTTTTCTTCATCATATTAGGTCAACACAAGTTACAACAATGCAATATAACACAAACACTGCTTGCTCGCAGTCCCCATTTGGGTTACATTTTCCAAAAATTACACCAAGTTCCATTGGTAACTAATATGACATAGCATAAAATCAAAATGTGACTAACACATCATGACTCTCTATCAGCCATCAATTCAATATTCAGTCACAGATGAACTATGTCCCCAATTACAGTACAATACTGCCGTCCTAGAAATTCATCTAGTAGGCAACAGTATGGGTTACAATGCATTTCACTGATAGTGTACTACTTTAAAATACCCTGCTCAGGAAATCGGCACAGACATTTTCTCTGCCTTTTACGTAGTGAATCCTGAATCGATAAGACTGTAAAAATAAACTCCATCGTAATAACTTTGGACTGTCAAACTTGGCAGAGTTCAAAAACTCTAATGACCGATGGTCAGTTTGGAGCACAAACTCCTTTCCATACAAATACAAAGTAAACTTTTTTACAGCCCAAACAATAGCTAAACATTCGCGCTCTGAGACCGAATATTTTGTCTCACGAGGCAATAGCTTACGACTAGCATATGCCACAGGGTACAACTTTCCCTCGTGTTCCTGCATAAGACTAGCGCCTAATCCGCGATCTGATGCATCAGTTGCTAAGACAAACTCTTTGGAAAAATCTGGCAAACATAACACGGGTTTGGAGATAATGACATTCTTCAAAGAGGTGTACGCTTTCTCCTGCGTTTCATCCCACTGAACTATATTGGGCTGACCCTTTCTAAGTAAATCAGATAATGGTGATGCAATCGCTGAAAAGTTAGGAATAAATTCATGGTAATATCCCACTAATCCTAAGAATGCTTTCACTTCCTTCTTAGTGGTGGGTCTGGGTGCGTCTCGTACCTTACATACATTCTCTTCTAACAGGCCAATCATACCTTCTCCCACTAAGTGTCCAACAAAGTCTACTTCAGACGTTCCAATCAGACACTTCGATGGTCTTGCAGTTAATCCAGCTTGGTCCATCCTCTGCAGTAAGTCCTTGAGAGTCTTCACATGCTCGTCGAATGTCTCTGTATGAATCAGCAGGTCGTCCACATATGCTGTCACATTGTTCATTCCACGGATCAATGGCTTTACGATCCTGTTCAGTGTGGCTCCTGAGTTCATCATCCCAAAAGGCATCCGAATGAATTCATAGTGTTCGCCCATGGTGACGAACGCCGTCTTGGGAATGTCTTGCTCTCGAACTTTCACTTGCCAGTATCCCTTGCTCAGGTCAATCCGAGAGAATAATTTTCCTCTCGAGAGACTCTGAAACACTTCTGATGGCGCTGCTGTCGGATGAGGGTCGAATACTGTGATCTTGTTTAACCTCCTGTAGTCGATGCAGACTCGGTTGGATCCGTCCTTCTTCTTGACGACAACAATAGGTGAAGCATAAGCTGATGAGCTCCTTCGAATGATGCCCAGCCGTTCCATGGTGCTAAGCTCCTCCTTCAATGAGTCGCGCATAGCGTAGGGCACCGGGTATGGTCGTTGACGAACTGGTACTTCTGTCGTCAGGTCGATGCGATGTTCACCCAACTGACAGCATCCAGGGAGATTGGTGAAGACGTGCTGGTAATTCTTCACCACATCGCAGAGTTCTTGACGTTGTTCCGATGTCAGTTGCGTTCCATACTGGACATCTCTGTAGCCTTCATTCTGGTCCCAGCTTCCTAGGTCGGCAAGGTCCTCCGTCGTTCCACCGTTGTCGCCTTCCAGGTCGCAGTCCTCGATGACTGTCATGCTAGCTGACTCCACGGGTTGACTTTTGTCTATCAGGTCGTCCTCTGCCAGTACAGTCTCAGCACTATCACCGCCGCCGTCCTTTATGGCGTTGACATGTTCAGGCATGGTATCTCTCCTACTGTTGTCCATCCCACACATCTCTGTCACAACAGGTCTCGGTTCCATTGCCACTGCTGCTGCTTTTGACGTCCTTGGAATGTATCTCTTGAGGAGGTTGGCGTGCAAGGTCCTTTCTTTTGCACCCATCTTGACTCTATAGTCGTTAACACCGACAACTGAGACTACCTTATATGGTCACTTCCATTGGACTAGGAGCTTGTTAGTGTTCGTCGGCAGTAGCACCAACACTTCATCTCCGGGGCGGAACTTCCTCTCTCGCGCCTTCCGGTCGTAGTAGGTCTTCTGTCTACCTTGAGCCTTGGAGAGTTCTTCCGTCGCTAACTTCCATGTGTCCTCCAGCCTCTCACGTAGTTCCATGACGTACTGGTAACTGGTCTTCGTTTCCGGCTCCTCTACGTCCTTGGTCCATAGTTGTCGTAAGATGTGCATTGGTCCTCTCACAGTTCTCCCATACAGCAACTCGAATGGGGCAAACTTGGTCGACTCTTGGGGAACTTCACGATATGCGAAGAGCAGCGGGTTGATGTATCTGTGCCACTGCTTGGGTTGCTCTGCGCACAGTCGTCTCAATGTTTTCTTCAGCGTGCCGTTGAATCGCTCCACCAACCCGTTGCACATAGGGTGGTAGACTGTAGTGGTCGACTGTCGAATTCCCAGTAGTCTATTCGTTTCCTTCATGACATCTGACATAAACTGGGTCCCTTGGTCCGACAAGATCTCTTCGGGCACACCCAAACGGCTGTAGATGTTCACCAAGGCTTCTGCTACCGTTTCTGCGTCGATCTTCTTCAAGGGTGTGGCTTCGGGGTAACGAGTAGCGTAGTCTATGTACACCAGGATATACCGATGTCCACCTTCACTTGGGGGGTCGATAGGTCCTACTAAGTCCACGGCCACTCGCCTAAATGGTACGTCCACTACTGGCATACTCTGCAGGTGCACCTTTGGTGTCGCTCCTTTGTTCACTGACCTCTGGCATATGTCGCATGAGCGGCAGTATCTCGCGACGTCACCTTCAATTCCAGACCAATAAAAATTGCTCATAACTCTGTCTTTGGTTTTCTTCACGCCGAGGTGTCCTCCGACGATCGAGTCGTGGGCTACACTCAGTACATACTCTCTCAGTTTCTCGGGTAGTACCACTTGCCTTATAACAGTCGCCTGTCTCAGGTCCTTGTAGATCCGGTACAGTACTCCTCCATGTTTCTCAAAATGAACAGATTTATTGCCTCTATTAGTTAGGATCTTCTTCTGCTCTAACTTCCTAATGACTTCGTCTTCTTCTTGGAGTCGGATAAGTTCCTCTCTATCCACTCCCGCGTGCCGTTCTGCCCTCGGCACCTTCAGCGACGTAGACCGGTCCTTCCTCTTCTCCTGGGCCCTCGTGGTCACCGCTCCTACCATCACCTCAGTATCAGGGTCGTACGGATCCTTCGCTCCGTCCACGTTCCCGACTACTAGGTCGCAGATGGTCTCCGGGAGACACAGCGCCGTCACTTTGCCCGTCAGGTAAGGCGTCTTCACGTCGATAACGGCTTCTTCCGCCGCTAGCAAGGAGTTATCGATCCTCGCGATAAGTTTCTTCCCACCGGTGAGCTGTCCGTCGTCCACCAGTGCTCGCCGCACCACTACACCTTCACAGCCGATATCTCTTAGGACATCTACCGCTCGATTTCCAATCAAGCCCTTCATCACCGGTAACTTCAGCTTCTCCACGGTCCTTCCGTCACTGCATCCTCCGCACGTAACAGGCACCGCTAACTGTAGCTTCCCGTCCTTCATTACCGCTTGAACGTTGATGCTGGTGTCAGCCGTCGTCACATCTTGTCTTGACGACTCGTCCGCCGCTATAACTACGGCCGCCGCCGCCTTGTTCGGCTTGCCTCGTCCCATATCCTTCTGGGCTGGACACATCCTCCGAACGTGGCCTGGCTTTCCACAAAGGTAACATTTCAACTCACCTTTGTCGTTTAACTTTGCACGACACACCGTCGCCTTGTGTCCCGGCCTCTGGCACCTATGGCAGACCTGTGGGCTTCTGTCTCCGTTGGGCCTCTGTCGCACTGGCCGGCTCTGCAGTCTGGCGCTCCCACTGAGCGTCCGGTTCCTCGCTACCAGGTACGCCTCCGCTGAATCTGCGATGTCCTGTAGCGTCTTTGGTTTCCTCTCCCTCACATGGGTTGCAAGGTCTGGTGGGCAGGCATCCATGACTTGCTCTCTGACGAACAGATCTCTCACTCCTTCGTAGGTCTCCTCCGTCTTCGACAGCTTTATCCACCTCTCTAGATAGGTCTTGATCCTGGTCAAAAACATTCCAACATCTTCTCCATCTTCAGGCTTACCTTGTCTGAACATGAGTCTGTATCCGTCCTCTGACAGGTTGTACCTCTTCTGCAACGCTTCCTTGACCTTGTCGTAGTCCTTGGCTTCGTCGATCGGTAGTCTGCAGAAGCACTCCAAAGCTCTCCCGGTCAGCAGGGCAGACAATGATGTCGTCCAGGTGGGTCTGGGCCATTCAGCTGTCTCAGCAAACCTCTCAAACCGCAGCAACCAGCTATCCAGATCGTCCTTCTTGTCCTGAAATGCAGGTAGCTTGGGTCTCTTGGAACTGGCGTGGTCGTCGGTCTTCTGCGCTGAGTCGTTGCCTCCACGTTGCTGGCGCATCCTCTCTATCTCCAACTCGTGGTTCATCTTTTCCCTTTCCAGCTGTCGTTCAGCCTCCTTCTCTTGTCGTTCAGCCTCCTTCTCTTGTCGTTCAGCCTCCTTCTCTTGTCGTTCAGCCTCCTTCTCATGAGCCTGTCGTTCAGCCTCCTTCTCCTGTCGTTGAGCCTCCAGCTGTCTTTCTCTTTCTAGGCCTTCGCGGAGGTAGTCCCGTCTCTCCTGCCCAGTGAGCTCCATAGCGTCCGCTTCCTGGCTAAGCCTTCCAATAACCTCCGACATGTTGTAGATAGCTTGTCGATGATATTCTACAATAAACTATGTAAATAAATCTAGTAATTTTGATCTGGTCCGCTCGAATATGGTCGGATCCCGGACGAGCCCCCAATATGTAACAGCTGAGGTTGTTCTAGCACGTTATAGTAGGGGGGAGTTAGTTGATCTAACTACAACCCTTTAGAAAACGAAACTATTACAGCTGTAAAATAAATAAACACGAGATCCGACGATAGATTAAATAATACTAAAGTTTAATAACTGTATAGTGAACAATAAATTACTAGGAAGACACCAGCGAAACTAAATATCTACGCCACACAAAAGGAAACTCACTTACTCACCGCCCAACCACTCACACAGGTCTATATATATAAACATTCCTACAGAAAGTTCCCGAAATAAACGTTACCTTTGCTTTCGCACAAACTAACCAATCACGCATCAATACGTCATCAGGTCACATCACCCAAGGCCAAATCTGGCGTAAACATTCGTTTCCACAACGTTATCGAATATTCGGGAACATACTAATATTTACTGAACGAGTCAAAACACCTGACAACAAGCGAGCGAGGAAAAAAACTACTCACTAGAAAAGAAGGTCAGGTCACGGAGTACAGTACACTCTGGCGGTTAACAATAAAATGAAAAAAGTAGTGGACACATGCTCAGCCACCAGCACAACAACAAAACCGGGGGAGGGCAAGGGGTAGCCCGCAGATGCTACAGTCTGGGACCCCCATGGTCGAATAAATATAGACCAACTGGAAAGGGTCCAGAGGAGAGCTGCCCGCTTTGTGACGAATGACTATACTAGAAGTAGTAGTGTAAACAAAATGATGAGAGACCTTCAGTGGACACCATTAGAAGAGAGGAGAGCAAAAAACAAAGTAAAAATATTTTATAAGGGCAGGGAAGGAAATATCCATATCCCAATGAACCACCTCACCATTAATACCAGAGGCAACAGAAGGAATAATATAAAATATAACATCCCAAGCTCACGGGTTAACAGCCATCTTTATTCTTTTTACCCTAATGTCATCAGGATGTGGAACAACCTCCCGGCAGAAGTCCAAACACTACCGTCTGCAACGACTTTCGACAATGAATTAAAGAACATAATTATCCGTTGCAGCTACCATTGTAACTAAAGTGCGGGTTGTATTTCTGTGCACAATCTGGAAACCAAGAGATATTTATACCAGAGTTATTATATACAAAAGATTTTACACAACTAAGATATTTTTAAATGGTCTTAAAATCTATGAAGGTTTTACCCTGCTTTTAGCCTCAGAGGAGCAACGTTGAGTCGCATATAGTAGTGCAGTTGGGGGAATCGTCTTCTAGACGTGCCAACTATGAAAGAAGAAGAAGAAGAAGTATGTATTACCCGATCTGCCGGGCGGTCAAGGTAATGAAAAAGTGCCTTTCTTTCGCCCCTTTGCAACAGAACTTATACAGATGGACAGATTTTCTGTAAAGTTATAAACTTTACTTTGGATGGCATTATAATACACATTGACAAATCTAGAAATAGATATACTAATGATACGGTAACTTATAAATTCCACTGACTAGAAATGTGCCAGACTGAGCGTAAGGAAACCATCAAGGTCCGTAAACGGCCATTTTAAAAGCCTTGTGAACACTGAAATTACTGCGTTCAATAGATCTACTACCGGAAGGCAATTCCTGGAAACACGTGTATTTTTACTGTAGACCAAATGGGTGATTAACTTTTTATGTCTTTGCATCTATTATATATTTCAGTAACTTGCAACATTTGGCATGACTAACTGACCAAACTATACACTCTTCAGGCCTTAAATTTGGCAGGAAGGTGGCAATTGAGATAAGGAAGATGATGGCTATAATTAAAAGTCATTTACTTCAAGCATGTATTTTTAAAAAATAACAATGTTTATTGCTATGTAACATCCGTATATTTGCATGTTTGTTTCTTAATATATAGTATCGTGCATGTCATAAAAAGTAACCGCATCAAGCGTTCAGATTGGTGCGTAATGTTGTGGTGCGCATGAGTTCTGAAGCAAGGCTGTAGTTTATTACTTTTATTATACTAAAGAGAGAGAGAGAGAGAGGGGGGGGGGGGGATCACATGATTGTTTATTATGGGCAATGCCCGGTAGCTCATCTGGTAGATTATAAATTTTTTGGCACAACCGTAACACTTAAACCGTGAATTTACAACTGTATAAGAAAGGAAAAAAAAGAAGTGACATAAAACCATTGTGTAACACATTTACGCCAGCACTGTGCACGCAACCCCGAGATTCAATGTGAACCACATTACATTTTGACAGTCTACACCTTTGCATCAGAAAATACTGCGCATTTGCATAAAGGGTGAATCTGGAGCGCATTTTTGGATCACCAGTGAACACGGCAGAAAACAATAATGAAATAATGTATACCTACTAATATTCGTACAGAACAAGAATAGAGGTTTTATATTTTGTAGGTCGCAAATAGCGAAATTCGCCGTCCCGAACACGTCTATCAGATTTATAATTAGATTTATAAAGTTTTTGCAGATGCAAGAACGCAGGCAAAGTTTCATTTCACAGGCTTCACTAGAAGCGGTCGATTTCTTTGATCAAAGTGTATCACTTCAAAGTTCACAAGCTATACTTTCAGTCATCACATAATGTACCATGTTGACTGATGATTGTCTTAACTGTATTGAACGTACCAAATACAGTGGTGAGCAACGGGAACATCTAAGAAAAACGTGCGAATTTGCATTTCAGTAACAAAATTAGACAGCCAAAAATAAAACTAAAAGGGTAATAAAAAAAGACACTTTTAATGATATTTATTTTATATTAACTGTGACGGAAAAAGAGCTCAACCAACATTCTTTCGAGAGCCGCGTACTAATATGTCAAAGAGCCGCGGTTTGCTCATCCCTGGAGCTTCAGTAATTGGTATTTCTGTATAATATAAAATATTACGTTTTGTTTTTCCTTGTATTTCGGCCTACCGGTACTCACAGCCCATCCCAGTTTGTGTTTCTATACAAAGCACTGTAAAGTTATTAGCCAAAATAATGTGTTTCATGTTGACTAGAACTGAAGATCTCTAATGTTTTATATACCACTGAAAAATGTAACATCAACAGGCTAAAAAAATAGGCTGGTGGATATGGGAGGAATATGTCTCTCTCTCTCTATCTTTTATTCTTTTTCTTCGTTTTTTTTTTTTTATCGTTCTCAGATTTCTAGTAGATCTCATTTGTGACAGACACAATACACCGCTTATTGTGCAATGAATTAGCAAAACAGTGGCTGAACTTGGCAACTAAATGTCCCAGAAATGACCTTCAAATACGGGTGATGTAATTTTCTCAGAAAATGTTAAATATATAGATTCCTTCATTGAGAAGCCCGTGTCGCCTTTAGAAAGAAAACCTAACGAACATGGTCTTGTGAACATTGTCAGAAACGCTCGGTGTGAAAAAATGTATTTTTGACCAATCTTCCAATCGTTCCTAAGAAGGTTTTTTTGTTTGTTAATACAGCTAGAAAATTAACCAACTTGCCATCTGGTATAATATCAAAGGCCAGTGAAGAAAATAATATTATTGTGGTTGTGTAAAATAACAAATCAGGCAAGATTTTCTGTGTCCAAATCACGAAATATCATAACATACAACCTCTTCTTTTTGCCCAATTTTGACTGTGTCCAAATCAGCATATGATTATACTGAGAAATGACAGTTCTGTACTGTAAAAAGTGAGTCGATGAATCATGATAACATCACTTTGGACAAATCTCCTACAAAATTTTGTTTGGAAAATTATCGTACCTATCATTCTCTGGTCGTCATTTTCTTCCTCTCCGTCACCACCGCCACCACCACCATCATCATCATCCTCATGTTGTAGAGGCGCCTTGCGTGGTATACCAGGTTTAGACCAAGAGACGTACAGCAAACCAGGTGATATAAACATTGGAGCATTAATGTGGATGACGCTCACAGACGGCCCAACCAGCTGCTCTAAACAGCCAAACTTTGGCTCGTATGACATTGAGTTTTCAGAGAGTTTGGCTTTCGCCGTCAAATTGATCAACGACAATCCAGATCTCCTGCCCAATGTGACTTTGGGCTTTGTTCAGGTTAACGAATGCGCCAACGGTAATGTGGCTTTAGCAAAAGCTCTGTCCTTTCTACATCGTGCCAGGAGTGACGCGTCATGTCCCAGTGACAACTTGACCAGTTCTACATATACCAGGAGTAACGTAAGTGATGGGTCAGAAATGCAGTTTTATGAGGTGATTGGCGTTGTGGGACCAGTGACCAGCGCCTCCAATAGCGTAGTGTCCAAGCTATTGTCCACTTCTCAAATGCCTGTAATTGGTTGTTTGACCACTAGTGATGAACTCAGCAACAAGTACCTGCACCCATACTTTCTCAGAGTGACCGCACCTGACAAATACCAGACCAGAGCCATGCTCAGCTTCATCCACAGCAACGGCTGGTCCTACATCTCAATGCTCTATGCTCTAGGTGCTTACGGAGAAAACGCTTTTGAGAATATCAAGCAGTTTGCACCAGACTATGGCATATGTATAGCCACGTCTCACCGAGTGGACAGTCAGTCCAACTTTGACGATATCGTAACTGATTTGTTGCGTTTTCAGCGGGCACGAGTGGTTATTCTATTTGTATATAAACCTGATGTCCGTGCCGTTTTAGATGCAGTCAGGAAAGTAAACGCAACAGGTCATTTCATTTGGGTTGGTGGGGACGCCTGGAGTGCTGGATTCCGTGCTGAGTTTCAAGGATATGAAGATGACGTAGTGGGATCATTTTCTGTTGCATATCATTCCTTTCTGGTGCTGGAATATTACAAGTATCTTCGTGAACATACCCGGGTGGATTCTTCAACAAACCCGTGGTATACACTTACCTGGGAAAGTTTCACGGGTTGTTCCTTTGAACTTGGTAACTGTGACCCAGATTTGGATATTATGGCTATGGATAATTTCACTTTTGACAAAAGGACATCGTTATACATAGATGCTATGTTTTCATTCGCCCACGCAGCCCACAATTTAATATCTGATGTTTGTCCACAAGCAACAGGAATAGAGGCCAGGCGATGCATCAAAGGCAATCTTTTACTTCAGTATCTCCAGAATGTTTCTTTCCTCGGATATAACGGATTAATCAAATTTAATGAAGAAGGCGACGTTGAGGGAAATTATGAGATTAGTCAAGTCGTTTTTGACAATAGGGATATTGATCTTGTTAATCTTAGCTCTAGCGTCGGTCTTGAAGCCAAAACAGTGGCTCTGTATGATGTTGCAAACGATACCATCATGTATACTAAGAGAAATATTTCCTGGGAATTCTTTAGACGTGAAGGAAAAGATTTGGGTTTTCATTCTGGAGACACAGTACCTGAATCTGTCTGTAGTGAACCGTGTAAATTTGGTGAATACAAAATACAGAGAGAAGTACAGTGTTGTTGGGATTGTTACAAATGTCGAGACAACGAGAAACTGGTCAGGGGAAATACAAGTTGTCAAGTTTGTCCTGAGCTGACCTGGCCTGACCCCGGGACAGATTTCATCACCTGCAAGTTGATATCACCAACGTATCCCACCCTGACAGACCCTGTCTCTCTGCTACAAGTGTGCCTAGGTTTAGTCGCACTGGCTTGTACGTTTCTTGTTGCCATGGGTTACATATACTTCCGGAACACCCGTATTATCAAAGCCACAAGTCGTGAGTTGAGTGGACTACAACTGGCTGCATTGTTTGTTGGATACATCACTGTTATACTTTTCCAAACTCCACCTACACACGGGACCTGTGGCGCCCTCTACTTCTTCTTCTGTCTCAGTTTTGCGTGTCTTTACTCACCCTTGCTGGTCAAAACGATACGCATCTACCGAATTTTCCAAACTGGAGCAAAAGGCACTCGGCGTCCACGCTTTGTGAGCCCTCAGTCACAGCTGATTATATCGGCGGTTCTTATTGGAATTCAGGTAAGCTCAAACTTTCTTATTATCAGTCACTGATGAAGTCCCGAAGTGTATTTAAAGCTCAAACACAGTGCAGTGGCTTCTGTTTCTTTTCGCTTCCGACTAGCTTTAGGCACCTCACACACCGTTTTCTACTTTAGCGGGGGAGGGGGGGGGCTCCCCTCTCTGAATGTGTGGCATGCAATTGTCAACTATCAATAAAACATATTTTAACTGATTAATGTATTATTAATTTAATAACTTTTATACATTATTTACAAAACTTTTTTCCAGATCTATATAAACCACTTTTTTAAAAGAATTTTTACCAATGTGTTAACATTATTATTATGAATGTATTTAATTATCTGTTAAACTTAACAGCTCTGAATACGAAACATAAATAAAGACCGTGTATCCAAATAGACCGTAAAGGGCTCAAAGTGGCCGTTATCGTGCCGGCGCGCCGTAAAAGTCAATTTCAAACTTAAAAGCTTTATGCAGTTTTTACCGAAAAACGCCAATGACGATGAAACGGCAACAAGACGAAAGCGGGATCATTGTGTGCTCTAAGATACGCTGTAAAGGTTTTTGACGTCTTCTCCTCTTTTCGGCGAGAAGGGACGCACAAGCGCTCGTTACAGACAGTTTCGTCCAGGCTACACCGGTGACGCTCTATTTATCTATGCAGCTCACTGAGGGCACTCGTGGGATATTCCACTCTATTTTTAGATGTGTTCCTGTCTGCAAACTTGATGTCAATCGCACGAAGAATTCCTACATTGGATTGACGTAAACATGACATCATCCCTATGTTGGATTTAAGTCGGAACAAAGTAGTATTCTAATCGGATTACCAACATCAGAGCGATGACATTCTTATGTGTAAATCTTGATATCAGTTCTATAAAGAATTTCTACATCGGATTGATGTAGAAAAAATAACATCATTCTTATGCAGGATTCAGGGAGGAATATGGTGTCATTCCTATACAGGATTTCAGTCGAAACAAGATATTTTGTTTTTTTTTTATCCCATTTCCGACCTTGCATTTCTTGCGTCAGAATAAGGCCATTCCTACGAATAAACTTGAGGTCAATCCGATGTTGGAATTATACGCCGGATTGATGTAAGGTTACTGGTTGGCACTAAATAGCAAGGGTTCAGCATGCCAAGATCTAGACCTACTTAACTCGATCGGCGTTAGATCTCTAAAAGTAACAAAACAATGAAGGGTTAATTAATATATAATTTGATAACAATGTTTTTAAAAGTTGGTCTAGATCATGTACTTGACTCGGTTTCGAGATCGACATCAAATAGATCTACATCAGAATCTGTCTAGATCAAAGTTCACAAGTAAATAAAAAATGTCCTACTGTTGATAATCCTATGCCTCTTTATCTAATTAATGGGAAATTTACAAGCTAAAATTCTATACTGTTTTATTGCCTCACGAAGAATTACTCAGTTTTAATTGCTTTGAACTGGTTTTACAGTGGCAAGGCATGTGATGGCAAAGTCGAAGAAAGTTTTTTCCGTTATCTTCGACAGTCGATTTGCTGAACAGCGCACAGCAGTCTACTCAACACAACTAGGGGATACACCGGAGATGAAAAAGGGGATTCCAATGCTAAATATTATGGAAGTGCATATCCGTACAACACAGGTTGTATGGATATGGACAGTGCATATCCGTACAACATGTTTACCAAAGAGCGCGACTGGTGAAGGTTTGCTGAAACGAAACTTGGCATGGTGTTCACGAATTTAAAGTGACAACACATGGAATAGTCAGTTGGACTTGGGGGCGAGGGAGTCTAGTCAGTTTGTATCAGTGGGCGGTAGTCAGATTGACTAATCAGGCGAAAGGGGGTTGGAGTAGCCATTGGTGATCGACGTACACTCAAGTATATAAAATTCCGTGACGCCTCCCTTCCTTTGATGCCCTAAGCACGTGCTCATTTTGCTTAATGGTTAATGCAGCCCTTATAGCGCAGATCACGCAATCTCCCAGCAGAAATCGGATTGTTTTGCTACTAAGCCGATTCATATTTTTTTTAAAACTATCCAAGTTAACAAGGTCAGTAATATAGTATTCCGGTGTGTGTGTGTTCTACATCATCGAATTGTGTGCGTTGTATAGATATGCACTGTCCATATCCGTACATATCCGTATATGCGCTTCCAAATATTATACAGTGTAGTAATTGTGACGCCGGCCTCGAAAATCAAAACCGTCTGTAATGAGCGTTTGTGCAGCTGGGACCAACGTCATTCGACAAAGCTGCCGAAAGCATAACGCAAGCAATACGTAATCGGAGCCATTGTACCCTGCTCTGAATAGATCCACCCACCATCTTATGCTTGCCATGTCCTTGGTTAATGTCCAGCATTCACATCCTTGCAGGAAGTTTGATCACACATAGCTCTTCAAAACCCTTGCTTTGTTGACAGTGAGATGTTTCTGTTCTTTAGGATTGAGCTGATTATATTAAAGTATCTTTAGCCATCGCAAATTCTTCTTTTTATTTCTGTTGTACATTTGCCATCGGATGTAATTGTCCTAAATATTTAAACTTTTGAACTTGTTTAATGTTCTCATCTGTACATATGAGATTACAGATAGGGTTTACGGCCTTTTCTTGATATTGTCATGCATTCTATGTTCTGGATATTCAGGGATAATCCCTTCCATTCACTTTCAGCCACCACAGTATCCAGAAGCTATTGAAGGTCTCTTTCTAAACCTAGAATTAATTTAAAAATTAATTAATTAATTGATTAATTAATTAATTAATTAACTAATTAATCGAAAGTGAATAAATAAACCATCAACAGCACAAAGTGGCCGTTATCGTGCCGACACCATCCAAGCTCAAACTCAAACTGATAACCCCCCCCCCCCCCTCCCCTCCAAAAAAAAGTCCGACATTCGAAAATTTCTTAAATTTAGATTTCTCTCTTTTTATCATAGTTGCACATTATCTCATGCTTCTTATTTATACACAACAAAAGTTGCACTGGATGTCCAGATGTGCATTTCTAATCCCAAGGGATCAGGGACATAAAAATATGAGAAAATCCCGAAATTCCAACATGCCTACAGCGACCGGGATTCGAACCCGGTACCTTCGGCATGAGAGGCGAACACCTTGCCCTTAGACCACGGTGGCCCCCGTGTATATGCTTCATTACTTTACAGAGTACTATGTAGCAGTAATTTAGTTTAATAGATTAGAAAGAAATGTCTTATTTCAATACTTTGTGAGTCTCTCTTTCAGATCTTTCTGAGTACCTATTCATATATCGTCTACGGACCGACAGCCAAATCTACCCAGCCCATCCACACAGAAGAGTTTGTCGAGCTCTCCTGCGACATGACGTTTCCTGGCCTAGCTTCGTTCCTCACCTACAACCTCGTTCTGATCTCCCTGTGTTCCATCCTGGCGTTTAAAACTCGGAAAGTCCCAGACAATCTTAACGAATCAAAATTCATCTCCATGTGCGTGTCCACTACACTGGTCGTCTGGGTAGCCTTTGTGCCCACCTATTTCACCTCCAGCCGGAGTTCAATCCGTGTACTGTTGCTGTCTTTGGCTTTGTTGCTGAACCAGACAGTGGTCTTGACCTTCCTGTTCGTGCCCAAGATCTACGCGTCCATTTACGTGGATACAGTTGACCAGGTGAACGGGCCGACACCGACAACGGCGACAACTCTGAGTGTACCAGTAACTAGGTTGTCCAGTCGGATCGCGCCCTTGTCAAGAACAAACCACGTATAGTCCTAACTCCAGAGGTATGACTTAAGAAAGATCACACAAACTCCGCAGTCCATGGCAGTACAGCATTCCCATTGACTCCCTTCCCTGGCAGAGAAACATCGTTGTATTCATCCAGCTGCTCTGTTACAACTTCCTCTCTCGTCTCTTCCACTGATGTGTGTGGCAGCTTTGCCTCTGGGTTACACTCAACTAAAACATCTAGTGGCCGAAGCTAAATGGGAGGAGAAAACATAATATGTAAGCAAAGATACTAGCAACAGTAAAATGAAACAGCTAGCTCGTTCAGCGTACACAGATTTTGCACCCCCACCTAGCGGTGAATGCGCAGAAGTCATGAACATGGCCGTATTTTACACAGCCAATGTGGGAAAAATATTGAATTTTGTGAGCTGTTCAGCTAGCGCTGTAGGCCTTGATTGAAGTCACTTATTTTGTAATTGTAACTTCAGTCACTGTAGGACCTCTCTTGTTTTCAGTCGCAGTAACATTGTAACAAATCCATATAAGTAACTTATCCTTATATCAAGCATTCTTTTCCTGCAATGCGCCATGGGCCTCACCACTGACCGAAGCGCAAACTGTGTGAACGGACTGTTTCATATTATTGTATCTAGTATATTTGACGTAACTGATGGAAATCATAAGGCTCTTCAAACTTGAGAACTCAGTGTGAATGAGCCTGGTATAATCATTTGACCATTTAGAGACATTCGAAATAACATCCAAAAGCCATGTACTGGCACATGGTCATATTGGCCAATTATTTTCATCATTTCCCAACGTCATCGAAATGGTTTTGTTGTTGTTGTTTTGTAATTTTCTTGCCAGCAGCAAAATGTTCATGTGTGTGTGCATGTGTTTTATAGGTGTATAGATAGGTGTATTATGTGAAAGAGCTTCTGAAACCCACAGAAGGCCTTCCATAATTTGACTGAATTTCGGCGTCAAAACGCCCCCGGAATATGTGAGTGTGCACGAGAAAACCCACAATAAGACGACAGAGCTGATTTTGAGAAAAACGGCTTTGAAGTGAAATATGGGTCCGACACAAACTTCCAACTTGGCTGTTGTTTAGGGGACCATGGCATGTTACAGGGTAAACTGTAGATGAGCAGTGAACACTACTCAGTATGATCTTTATAACGGCTTTGTAATTAGACTATGGTCTCCTAACAGCAATCACTCCAATATTAATGGGTCAATTAGCTATTGCCACTTATAGGATTAAATGCCGTTTTCTCAAAATCTTGTTTTAGGGGGGTCACTGACTTCATTTTATCAGAAATGTCTAGTCTTTTATTATGTGTACAGAACTCAAAATGTCATGTTTGCGACTTATTGTGGGTTTTCTCATGCACTCTCATATATGCCAATGCTGTGCAACTTTCTCGCTGATCACATGGAGCATAATTATTTGATGAATGGATCTGTTTGAAGTTATATTACAATCTTCTGACTTTAAATATCCTCAAAAGATTCTCCTACAGTTTGCATGTATCCTTTTGGTATTAAATGACTCGAATATAATGTCTGTGATATGAAGTTCTGCGAGTATTGATCTATGCGTGATAATAATGTGTCCAGTGCAGTTCTAAGATACGTCATAACTATTTACCTTTTTCGCTCTGTACTCACGGTGAAGTGCAAGGCAGGTTTCCGTGTTAAGACTGTGCTTTAGTTCATTCGCTTTGATTCTACCGAGCACTTCATCATCATACTGTAATGGAGAGCTAGAGGGTGAACATGTACGCACGTAAAACTTCTTGACTACGAGACCAAAAATGACGAAGCTTTGTGTGCTGCCTCTATTTTTAACGATAAGTTACGTGGATGCATCCATTTTGGCTACGATTCAGTCTTTACTATTAATTATTCACATTTTTATTTGAACCACAAAAAGAAAACAAAAAAGACTCCCAGTAAAATTGAAAAGTAAGATGGGAAATTTCATTCTTCTCCTCTCTGTACACATTGCTAATCGATAGTTAGCTTTATCACATCTGTGTATTTGTGCGTGAAATGTGCTGTAACAATAAGTTCTCTTAGACCTTGCATCGAATCTCAAATGCTGTCATTAACATAACTTAGATGTGGATAATAAATTGCAAGATTTATCTTGCTTGGGTCGGCCAGCTTGTTGATTGCAGAGTTTCATTTAATAAGTTTTTATTTAGTAACGCTATCGACACTGATTTGCAAGGAGACTGTAGACGGAAACGATGTAGAGGGATGGAAAAGTATGGAATATGTCGTTTTCTATGATTGAGGCGGCCGCATTGGATTTTGTTTACGCATAGTATAATTGTAAATATCTTTCTTCATTATTGACATATTTTAATGAAATGTATATGAAACTTCCTGAATCCACTCTGAAGGTCTGTCCTGACCCACTGTGCTGTTGACAGACAGATAAACAGGCAAGTGATATAGGAAACAGATTTATGAAAATTAAGTACCATTTTAGTAACTGACAATCAAGTATTGTTCTGAAAAGCCAAACTAGTGACCAGGCAGCATAATTAGTCAAGGCACGGATCTCAACGCAAATCGCTTAATAATAAAAATCACTTAAGTTGTGCTGCGCGCCGTTGTTCTGGCGATTGCGCTGTGTTGTAAAGACGCTCCATCGTCAAAGCTATATAACTATACATGTTCCATCCGTCCGGTAATGCACTGTGAACTAACAAGCAGGCACAAGATCCACTTTTTTTTTCTTCTAAAAGGTGACATTCGTTTTTTCTCTCTTTCTTTTTTAAATACATTCGTTTTCATATTCTAAAGACAGATCGATCACACCGGATTTTACAATCTTTTCATTAAAACCAATTAAAACATTGCCCTTAAACTACACCATCTAATGTGGACCAAAGACAAAATCTTTTTATGTAAGAGCCATTACGAAATAATTCATCTGTAGCATTTAATGAGGCACCACTTCAAGAGTTGCCACTCAAGCTGAACGCTGAATGAATGAGAGAGAACAGGTTGCATCCGACTTTGGAGTATGACTGTCACGAGCAGAGTTAGGGTCCCGGGGAGCATTCGACTGCACGAGAGGCAGCTAACTCACACTCGGACACAACCACACAAGAAAAGTATTAAACAACTAGAGTATCTATATATGTCAGGCCGGTCAGGCCATGTTTTACATAAATATTAATAAACAAAACAAAAGACAATAGAGGTATATTCAAAGCAATAAATTCTAATTACTAACTTAATCTATGATATACATGTAATTATGGTTCCTTATTGGATGTACTGCAATCAATAGCAAATAGGTATATTATACGACACTAGATATCAATTTAAAGTGACAGTTGAGTCGCCACTGGCCAGTCGCCAGGCAAACTCTCCCTAAATCATATGGGCTTGAATGTTAGGAGAGCCCAGTACGTTCCAAGCCTACAGAAGCACACTTCGGCTTGTAGGTAATTACGCAGTTGCAAAAAACTATTTATATATATGCACAATCATTATTCAATTCATCAACAATGTGCCATATTACTTCAATCATACTATGGAAATAATTCTATAACACAGGCCACTCGTCGTCGAGTGCCAGCTGGGGTTTCCTTAGACTTCCTATGAGGCTGTGGTTCTCTCTCTATCTCTGATCTTCTATTATGCTTGAACAAATAAGATATATTACCATTGGTCACGCCTACTGGTAGGCGCGAACATCAAAATAGCGCAGCGTGGGCTTTCAAAGGTCAGCCCACTCAGACCTTTCTTTCTAGAGCTCAGTCAGTCCGTTAGCAAGGACTTCTAATCTTCAAATCACAGTTCAGGTACTGGCCAACCGGAGATACTTCACGACACGATGCTTCTGCTCGTCTGTATTCAATAAATCTGAACGTTACACGATGTTTTATACTATCTAACTACCCAGCAGTGCTAGTCCGCTGGCCCAATTAGTTCAGCTATCTCATTGGCCGAAACCTCCCACCATTTTAATTGTAGTAATACGTCTGCACTATTCTACCAGCCAGTTAACGTGCAAAAACTTGTCTAGTCATACTTAACAATGTCAACTATCCCCACCTTGTTTCACCCCTACTCCATTACTTATTAATCACGAACATTAAAACCGACAAGCGTGAATCTAACAGTTTAACTTTACATTTATTTACTCACCAACTATAATTCGCGAGGGCCGTTCAAGGCCACCAGCCAATTTCTCATGGCCCTGGTAAAACAACAACAACTCACTCTCTGCGTGAGTTTTAACAACATCCGAATCATGACAATGACAGAACAGGAAAAATCAATTCTGTTACATAAAAGTTAGCAGTTGCAGAATAAAATTGATGTTTTTAACTTTCAAAGATGCATTTTTAAGTCCTTCTTTGTCTGTTACCTATTATCTAAGTCGGACTTTAATGTTGTGGAGCTTTCCTCAAAGCAAAAAATTCTCTATTTCTCTTCAAATTAAAAGCCTTGAAATTCTGTGATTACCCGACGTTGTCTGCAGGCATTTCCTCTTTATGACTTTGTTTTCTTGTTTTTCATTTACATTCCCTCCTTGTCCCCCCCCCCCCTTCTCACCCCTTTCTGATCTGCAGTCTTCATAATAACGGTGTTATCTTCCATTCTCTCTGTATTTTTGCCCGTAAGTACTGACTAATTACAGGCATCACAGTGCTGGAACAACTTTCATCGCCATAAATTCACTCTGTTAAGCTTAGTTATCGATAGTGACATGTAATTTTTGCTACCTGTAGCATACTTGGATTCCGAATTACGGTGGTTGAATCGAGGTAATGGACGTTATGATTTCGTAATGCGCGAGTCAGGGAACTGTCCTGAAATTAATAATTATTATGAACAACTCCTCGCAGGTCTTTATGTACAAGCCAGTGGCTGCTGCTTGTAGGGCAATATTACTGCGTGAACTACGCGAGCTTCCAGTACTTGCCTAACTACAACACTCACTAGTAGATGTAAGAAAAGTTGTTCGTGTCATAGCTAGGTTCATAAGCGCGACATTCCCTTTATTTAACGGTTTGTCCGGTTTCACTCTGGTCACTGCGCCTCTGACCATTCCACTAAATGACGAGATAGACACGCTGCTGTCTACTGCAGCTGTAAAAACTGTGGACAAAAAAAAAAAGGCAAAAATTTGGGAAAACAGACCCACTGACTCCATCTACAAAGAAAATAGCGAATACTGAAAATTTATCACATTGGAAAATTGAAGTGTTCTAGTATGTTACGATATTTGATGTAGGTACATGAACTTCACAACAAAAGAAAGGCTTTTACGATAGCTGTTTTCGTGCCTGGACTTTGGTAAATAATATTTCTCTTGGAGCTGAAATCGTCCGTGAAGCTGCTCGCTAGAGAAAGTCCCTGTTTGTTTGATTTATCCTGTTTTGAGAATATCCCAACAAAGAATGCTAGGATGGCAGGAGCAATGTCTTCTGATAATTCATACTTTATATCTGTGGTTGACTGGATGTCTGTGTATTACAGTTTAGCACTGATCATTCTAGGTTGCATAACTAATCCATTGTCCTTTCTGGTGTTCAGTAGACGGGCCTTCAGAAGCAGCAGTATCTCTGTCTACCTCCGCTTTCTGGCCCTGGTGGACTTTGGCGCTATTGTGACCGGACTCTTTCGCTTCTTCTTGATATCTGCCTTTGGCTTGGACATTCAGCACAATCTGATTGGCTGCAAGTTGAGAGTTTGGTTCATCACTGTTTTCTTATGGGGCAGTAGCTGGACGCTGGTGATGGTCACGTCAGAGAGGGTCGTGTCCATTATTTGGCCACACATTGTCAGCGTCTGGTGCACACGTCGGCACTCCTTTATGGTCATCGTTGTAATGATTTTCCTCATCGCCTGTATCTTCTTACCGGACCTTTTCCTCCGTACTAATTTAGCAAATTTTGACCCGGTTGCTAACATGACTACAATCAAATACTGTACCTTGCTGGGCGGAGGTCATGTCTTTAAAAATGTATATTTCCTACTTAACGCAAGCTTTGCATTCTTGCCCAGTCTACTCCTCTTAGTATTTAACATCATCATCGTCAATGGGGTGATAAAAAGCCGCAAACGAATAGAAAAATTTACCTATGAAGAAAATACAGGGTCCTCATCCACTGCTCAAGTCACTTTACAACGTACGGATTCCCACGTACACAGCAGGACATCACGGTCTAAACTTTCCAGCAGAGAAACATCGCTCACCTTGACCCTGGTCGTCATCAACCTGACCTTTGTCCTCTGTAATTTCCCGGCATGCATTCTGTCCGTGGGCTTCTATTACACAGGCTACGACCTGGGCCCGGTCGGTGACAGTATCAACAACTTATTTCACATGTTTATGTACAGCAATAATTCCTTGAACTTTCTGCTTTATTGTCTCACGGGATCAAAGTTCAGACAAGAGGTCAAGACCATTGGGCAGGAAATGATCAGATGCACTGGCATTAAAAATTAATATTCAATAATTGCTTTGGCAAGATGGCACAGTGAATGCAGAAATGGACTCAGCCTTCTATGTTACAAAAATCAATATAACAATGTTTGTATCAGAGGAAAAATTTATTTGCAGATATATACAAAATGATAATAGTGAGATCAACTTTGTTCAGTGATTTTTAACGTTTCAGTCGGCGCAGTTTTACAGTAGAGCACAACTTCAACACAGTTATAGCAAAAACTAATCACGACTACAATAGATGATGTCTGCAGCATAACAACTGCGAAGGATCATAATTATTTATAGCATAATAATTACAGAAGACCGCAACTACAACAGATAATATCGCATAATAGCAACAACAGATCATTATATAATATATATCATAAGAACGACAATGTATCATAACTACAATGAATCATGTCTATAGCATACCAGCTGCAAACAGATCACAGCTACAATCAATCAAGTCTATAGCATAATAAAAACTACAACAGATCACAACTTCAACATATCATATCTATAGCATAATAACTACAACAGATCATAATTACAACAAATCACACGTTCCACGATCCACAATGCTCATCAACACAATACAGTGTTGATGCAGAGGCCGGTAGTGGTGAAAGAAAAAATTAGATGGAGGAATGTAGAAATTATAGAGCTGTAGGTGATTAAACACTGGAATCAAAAGCAGAGACAAATTAACAAGGTTATATGTATTTGGAGCCGCAAGACATAATAATATAACTATAAATTATGTTTACAGTAAGACAGTTAGTAGCCTATAGTTAAATCAAATGAGTCATCTCAATGTGCCATTTCTCACCCCTTAACTTTACATGTAAATCATTCTCAGGGCTTCAGGTCCCCTCTGGTCGTTTTGAAAAGGGCTTTTGGGGACGGGCTTGGCTACGCCGTGGTGGGAAGCCGTTGGCCGCCAGCGGTGGTGATACCCTGGAGAGGAGGACGAGCCCGACCCGGACTATTATAACCGGCATTTCGTTTTCTATGCTATGGCTATATAATATAAGGGCCTTCAACACACTTCACATGCAAAGATAAATAGATAAAGTTATCCGAGCAGTTACACCCGTAATGCACACGTCTTGAAGGGTCAGATATGTTTACTGCAGCAAAAAAATGCATTGCGATATTCTCACAGATTTAGAAGATCATATCTAGTGGTGCCTGTGCAAAGAGTTCAATGATAGCTCATAATCAAGAAACAGTGACAAATACCATGGGTATTCTTCTATCAAGGCTGGTTCAATGATAGCACATAATCAAGAAACAGTGGCAAATACCATGGGTATTCTTCTATCAAGGCTTGTTCAATGATAGCACATAATCAAGAAACAGTGGCAAATACCATGGGTATTCTTCTATCAAGGCTTGTTCAATGATAGCACATAATCAAGAAACAGTGACAAATGCCATGGGTATTCTTCTATCAAGGCGTGTTCAATGATAGCACATAATCAAGAAACAGTGACAAATGCCATGGGTATTCTTCTATCAAGGCTTGTTCAATGATAGCACATAATTAAGAAACAGTGACAAATACCATGGGTATTCTTCTATCAAGGCTTGTTCAATGATAGCACATACTCAAGAAACAGTGACAAATACCATGGGTATTCTTCTATCAAGGCTTGTTCAATGATAGCACATAATCAAGAAACAGTGACAAATACCATGGGTATTCTTCTATCAGGCTTGTTCAATGATAGCACATACTCAAGAAACAGTGACAAATGCCATGGGTATTCTTCTATCAAGGCTTGTTCAATGATAGCACATACTCAAGAAACAGTGACAAATGCCATGGGTATTCTTCTATCAAGGCTTGTTCAATGATAGCACATAATCAAGAAACAGTGGCAAATACCATGGGTATTCTTCTATCAAGGCGTGTTCAATGATAGCACATACTCAAGAAATTAGCAAATACCAGCGAGTGGCTAGTGAGTGCTTGTGATAGGATTTCCTCCTGTCCCATCATTCTGTTATATTCTGCCTATCGCCTTGCTGTTTCCTAGCACAATGCGATCGTTACCAAGCTTTCTCCAATTTCAAACCTCTAATGTGAGGACAAGTCTAATGATAGCACACAGTCAAAGAACAATTAGAAATATCATAAGTTCTCTCACATCAAGGCGTGTCTAATGAGAGTTTCCTGCACTTTCACCTCTGACGGGTCCCAGGTGTTTCATTTTTTCTTGGTCATTGCACAATATGTCGATAACTGAAAGGCCATGCGTCCATATCTTGAACACGTGACGGACAATGTGACAGGTCCGCCGTGTGATTGTCTACAATCAGTGTCTTTTACGACTACTGTCCGATAGAGACGCTTCCAGATATTTCCTGAAGTGAAGTGGACAATTAAACCTTTGGACATAATAAGCGCTGCTTCAGGTATCCTGACAGGGGGCCAACCCCAAACCAGGCATTGGAAATCAAAATTCATAACGGTCAGCGTTCAAGTGCATGTCTTCTCGGTGAGCCAGTTACGGAATCTGGTCTCCTCTGGACACATGACATGTGCGTAATTTGAATCAGGAATGGTCTTGACCTATCCCATATCTTCCCAGAATATATGTTTGGTAACATTTCACCCACTGGACTCAGCGATCGCTTTAAGTTGTACCAGGATGTCACAGACCATCTATTGCCTGCAGGATACACTGACCAGTTTGTTGATCAAAGCATTGAGCCTCTGGACAGGAGCTCACAATAGGCGCGTGAGAGTAGCACGTAATGTATTTGTGGCAACTGTAGGTGTGAGCAAGTTTGGAGCCTCTGTGGCCTCTGCACATGTTGCCTGGGAAGGAGAGAGGTTGCAAGTGATTGAAGAGTTGAATTCCATTTAAAGTAGATGGAAACATGAAATTAATCTGAATAAGCGATAACAAGGATTTGACTATTCTTCCGTAAGATAAGCAGAAGTTTATCTCAGAAAGATAAGAATGAATTAGATTTCATGGTGGACCAATCAGTTTTAAGTTCCAGCCAGATCACGTTTTATTTTCAAGTTACACAGAGGTGAACGTGATTTTCTTTGTCATTTTTCTTTCTAAACCAAACAGTAAGAGGATATTATTTAACATGACATAATATTGCAGCAAAATCCATCCTGACACTTCGAGATGAACAGCATACAAATAAACAATTGGTGAAAATGAGAATTTGGTAGAAGAGGGTTTTCATTACTTTGAATGTTGTTGTTATAGTTGTTGTTTGTTGTTATAATTATAGTTTTAAATTTGAGTATTAAAGAAATATGTAAAGTTTGTGAGGAACCAGTCAATTAATAGTTTATTGACGGTCAATTTAAAATATACAGAAGAATCATGCAAGCAAGCTATGAACAAACATAAAAAACAGAACGCACGGTCATTCTTTCTCTCCGCTCCTTGCTGCCTACTACAATTTGTACAGTTACCTATAATAATATAACTTGACTGATAATTGCCAGCAAAAGTCACCATTCTTCAATCCTCCTCCCTCCACCCCCCCCCCCCACCCCCCGCCTTCACCCAACACACACACAAACCCCAATCGTGTCCACCTTTATCTGTCGTAAATTTTCTATACATGAAAATAACACTAAGCTCTTCATTTTAACACATAGAAGAATTAAGTTTTCAGACCTCACCAGGAGAAGTCACAAAGCCACATTATTGTACTCGTTTAGTACTTTACGGCAAAGCAGTCCAGACGAATGTAGTTCTCTGTCGTGCATCGACGTCTCGTATCGTCACTTTGACATTACAAACATGTTCAAATACGTACACGGATTTGCAGCAGCGTTAGTAAAGTATACCGTTGCAAATACAAATATTTACATACTTGCATTTAATCGTTGGGACCACCTTTGTCACTAGAGTGTATGTACCCATTTTTACTTCCCAGGTTGAAACTTGAAATAGTTACTTTCTGTGGCATTCTGGTGAAAACTCTTGCAGAGCAGCCTTTTGGTTTGTTTGTTGTTCAGTTTGTGTTTCGTTTCATACTATTATTTTTTTTCTTACAAGGATTTATTGAATAATCTATTCAGTAGAAAATGGCTTCTTTTTTACTACAATTCAGGGAAATGTTGCTGGTGCAATAGTTAATAGTGCATTAATTAAATCGTAGTTAACTTGACTGTAGATGATAACGTTTTGCCATGAAATCATCTTGATACAGTCATTATCACACCGGACACAGAAAACGGGATTATGGTCATCATTATCTACCTTTCGAGATCTTTATAGTACCACAAGTCAACTCTTATTACTTACGATCCAAGACCACCATGACCTTCCGGTCAGAGCGAACTCTCTCGACAATGCTGGTTTCAAACACAGTAGCGTTATCCTTGGGCAAAATACGGGCGATGATTACTGTTCCATTCCAGGAGATGTCCGGGGTCACGGCGTATCTGTCAAAGGGTTAGCAAGGTTATTGTTTTTGTTGTCGCCATGGAATGGGAGATGTCAGTACTGTCAGTGGAGATATTGTCGGCCTTGATGTGCGAGGGTAAAATTTATATTCAGACTACAGAGTGCAAAAAATTGTTTTTGAGAATAAAAAGGAGTCGAGTGAGGGTGCATGTCTAACGACAGAGCGAGAGAAAAAAAAAAGAGAGAGAGAGAATGGGAGACGGGGAAGGGACAGGGGTGAGAGAAAAAAAAAGGAGAGAGAGAGAGAAAGGGAGACAGACATGTCTGATGAACACACGCACGGGCGTACAGAAAGACCGAGAGACGGACATTATTCAAAAGAAGAAAAGTGAAATCTCGCCCTCCTAAGTTTGCCAGAATTTAAAAAAAAACAAAAAAACTTTGACTGACCTATTTTCCACCATGATTGTGCAAGCTTTGTGCCAGGAAATTGTCCTTTCATTTCTGGCGGCCATTGGTAAACCTGGCAAAGAAAGACACCTCTTAGTTATAACCACGGTTTTGTTTTTGTTTGTCTGTGTGCCTTTGTGTCTCTGGGTTAGTATCTGTCTGTGTATTACTGGATGTTTGGCATTCCAGTGTAGTTCTGGGTTGTTTGAATGTTTGTCTTAACTCTAATAGAGCTGTCATGTTCACTGATCATTCTGTTTGTCTAAATGCTGTTTTGTCTCGCTCTGTTTATCTGAACGTCTCTTTGTCAGTCAGCTTGAGTGTCGGAATTACTTGAGGAGCATTTTTCCAAAGCTGGGTAAGTCAAATTTTGAATCAGTTATGGCCCCTTTCAGATAGTCCTTCAAAGTTAGTGTAAGATGCGGTGTAAGTGTTCAGTCAACACTTGCTATGTCCTGTCTTTATCCCGGAACATAGACAGTATATAACTAATGTTAATTGAATACTTACACATCGACTTTCACTAATTTGAATGACTACCTGAAATGGGCCATAACTGATGCAAAATTTGACTTGCCCAATTTTTGGGGAAAAAACGCTCCTCAATTTCTGTGTTCAAAACGCCAATTAGATTGTCGGCTATTCCGTTTTAGATAAAGCTATCTGAGGAAATCTGTCTGTGTACTTGTCTATGTAACTGTTTGTTTCAATGTTGCCATGGCTCTACCCACACACACTAGACTCACCTCTATAGCCTGCCACCACATCGTGGACAATGTGACCAATCAGAGGATTGCCCGCGTCCCATGTGGTTTTTGTCCATAATGTTTGGCCAGCGAAGATGTCCTCTGGGAACGTCAGCACTGGCGGGTCAGGTTTCTCTGCCGGGACACAGTGAGAGGTCAATAGTTGGATGGACAAACTGGAGGAGAACGCAACAGGCCAACCAGGAGATGGAGAGAGAGAGGGAGAGAGAGAGCGAGAGAGACAGAGAGAGACAGAGACAGAGAGAGAGAGAGAGAGAGGGGGGGGGGGGGGGAGGGGGAGAGGTAACAACTACGAACTGAAAATTTTCAAATTGAAAATTAATGTATTATTATCTTTTTCATTGCTCTAACGACGACTTTTGTTATTGTTTGTATTAATACCAATTATATAAGTAACCCTGTTGTTATTATTGTTGTTGTTATGACTTAAAACACCTGATTGTTTTGCAAGTGAAAGCCTCATTAAAGTTTAAAATTAATTAAAACAAAGCCGCCCAACTCGGTGTGAACAAAAACAATGTCAGTTTGACACGATAAGATGATGGGGAGATTGTGCAAATATTTTACTGCCAAAACCCAAACCAAGATGCCCACCATTTAACTCCTTTTGGTAAAAAAAAACAAACAGAGACCTCGACACGATAAGGGGATGAGGGAATTGTGCAAACATTATTATTTCCACTAAACTTAATGAAGTACTGTAAAAAACTACAGAAAATCTATGGGGTCGCATCAAGGCTTGGAGCAAAGACAAAATAATTATCTCAAAAAAAAAAATTAAAAAAATTTGTTACTAGCAGAGGAAAGGGAATCGATTTGTCTTCCAAATTCCTTTTTGTCTTACTGTATCATTTCTATATTCTTTCTTACCCTAGGCTATGCTACACACAACTTGTTCTGTTTTGCAAAATTTTGTCTGTGCTAAAACTGAGCCGTTAGGCACTAGAGAAAATGTAAGGGAGGGGGCACAAAAAGAAATGTTTTAATTCCACATGCTAAATCGGTGACAGCAAAAAAGGAAACCGAGGCTCAGTCATTGGTCACTTACTCCGAACGTCCACGTTGAAAGTCTTGCTGAAGAAGGTTCTGTTGACCTTGACCTCACAGAGGTAGCGACCTTTGTCCTCACACATAGCGTACTGACTCTCCAGTGACAAGGTGACCATATCCTCGTCTCGGTGTAAGGTGAAGTCAGACATACGAGAGTCAATTGGGATGAAAGGCCACTCGTCACGTTTTTCTACCCCGCCTGGAACATAAGCAAGGATAAGGTAAGATAAGACAAGATACGATGAGATTATAATCACTTTATTATCCTAAGGGGGAAATTCATTCTCACAGAGCGTAAGAGCGCACACGTGATGCACATATCTCGTGCGTAATTACATGAGCATTTCATAACTCTGTAACATGCGTAAGACATGAAATAACATGCATGGGAACTTAGGACATAGATCTCACTAGAATGAGCTGTTGGGGCGAATTTCAGATATTAACAACGATCTTGTATATCTTTCTCTATTTCCTTTTGTGTATATTACTCTATTTCTCCTGAATGATCTAGCTAAAAACTTAATTTGATGCACCAGGGGTGATAACTGACATTCAAGATAGACAGAAAGGTGAGGAGATGAAAAAAAGGAGTGAACATGACGTAATATGCAACCAGTTTGACCTTTTCAATGCCAGGAATACGGATCTGAGCTGTACATTTGTTATGTAGTTTATAAAATTATAGAAAAATACGAGTCCTTTGTAGAAAATTAGTCATTTCGTTGTCTAGATTCATATTCACTACTTGAAACGGCTGCAACGCTCGTATCCGAGACACAGAATACTGAGACGAACCATTCCTTCTACCACTGTACGTCCACAAATTGCGCGCGTATAAATCAGGTGAGCACATGTTTTTTTCGTTATGAAGGGGTGTGGAGAGTATTTTTGTATTGTTGTCACCGATGATACAAGCGCAAATCGACGGACGGAATTTGGCAAGTTGATTCGTCTCGGCATCCTGTGTCTCGGATCATATCTAAAAGTAATAATAGTTCGTCCATCAGGTATGATGATGACCTTAACAACACCAGAGGAATAAAGAACAGAAATTGTTGAGAATTTCAACACATGGACAATAAAGAGAACTAAAGGACACAGAGGACAGAATGGAAAGACTGTTCTTTCATGACTTATGGCTTCTCATGTGACTGATAAGTCCTATTTTTGCCCTGCAGACCCTTCCGCATAAATGACAAGAGTGCTCCGTTGGTTCAGTACCACTGGGCCTTTTCTTGCGCCGTTTTCTTTTTTTGATAGCCTGCTGGACTCTGTCAGCTTCCCATGCTTTGCTGCCTCTGGTAAGGGCCGCCCTCCAATTTGCACGATCAAGCGAGAGCTTTTCCCACTCACTCACATCAATGGCAAAGGCCTTCAGTGATTGCTTGAGAGTGTCTTTGTAACGTCTCTTTGGGGCCCCAACATTCCTCGTTCCATTGGAGAGCTCAGAGAAGAAGATTTGCTTAGGGAGTCTGGAGTCGGGCATTCTGACAACATGTCCTGCCCAACGTAGCTGAATTTTTTTCAGGTGGCAGAAGATGCTCAATTCCTTGGCACGATTGAGGACCTCAGTGTCTGGAATTTTATCCTGCCATTTGATCCTTAGGATCTTTCTAAGGCAGGCCAGATGAAAGTGATTTAGCTTTCTGGCATGCGATTGGTACACTGTCCAGGTTTCAGCCCCATAGAGTAGGGTGGGAAGGACCACAGCATTGTACACTTTCAGCTTAGTGTCTGTGCGAATGCCGGCAACATCCCATACTCTCTTTCGAAGCCTGCCAAATGCAGAGCTGGCTTTGCTGATTCTTGAGAGAATTTCAGTATCAACACGAGCCGCGGAAGACAGTGTACTGCCAAGATAGGTGAAGTTCTCCGACACCTTCAGAAGACTGTCATGGACTTTGATATTTGGGGTCACAGGATACTTGTCGTCTGGAGTAGGCTGATGGAGCACTTCCGTCTTCTTTGTGCTTATTGTGAGGCCAAAGTTGTCACAGGCACTAGAGAACTTATCAACACAGTTTTGCATGCTATCCTCATCGTGTGCCAGAAGTGCACAATCATCAGCAAATAGTAGGTCACAGACTTGAGTACTTTTGGTTTTGGTTTTTGCCTGAAGTCTCCTGAGGTTGAATAGACTGCCATCAGTTCGGTACTTGATGCTTACCCCTTGAGGAGGAGAGCTAAAGGCTTCTTGTAGCATTGCAGAGAACATGATGCTGAACAGAGTTGGGGCTAAGACACAACCCTGTTTTACTCCATTTGTGACAGCAAAGGGCTCTGAAAAACTGCCGTTGCTTTTGACTGCAGCTTGCATGCCATCATGAAACTGGCGCACTATTGTGATGAATTCGGGTGGACACCCAAACTTCGCCAAGATTTTCCAGAGGCCTTCACGACACACTGTGTCAAAGGCTTTTGTGAGGTCAACAAATGTGATATACAGCGCTTTATTTTGTTCCATGCATTTTTCCTGAATCTGTCTGGCAGCAAAAATCATATCCGCCGTTCCCCTCTCTTTACGAAAGCCACATTGGCTCTCGGGAAGCAAGTCATTTGACCAGAGGTGATCAAGAAGGCGATTCAGAAGCATTCTTGCCAATATTTTGCCAGCAATTGAAAGTAGAGAGATTCCCCGATGGTTGTCACAGACTTGGCTGTCCCCTTTGTTTTTGTACAGATGGATGATTGAAGCATCTTTGAAGTCCTGTGGCAGCTTCCCTGCTTTCAACATATGATTGAACAACTCGGTCAACCTTTCAATAAGCTTTTCTCCACCGAAGGCATACACCTCAGCAGGAATTGAATCCACGCCTGGTGATTTGTTAAAGGACATCTGATTTGTGGCAGTTCGGGTCTCATTTGCCGTGAATGGCTTGGCAAGAGCTGCATTTATAGGAGTCTGAGGGAGGCGGTCAATGGACTCAGTATTTATATTTGATGGCCGATTTAGCACACCTCCGAAATGTTCTGCCCAACGCTGAATTATGGCATTCAATTCAACAATGCGTGTTGAACCATCTGACGCAAGAAGTGGCGTAGTGCCAGAGCGGGATGGTCCAAACACAGCTCGGAGGCTCTCAAAGAACTTTCTAGTGTTGTTTGTGTCGGCATATTTCTGAGTTTCTCTTACTCGCTCTTCAAGCCAGTCATTTTTCATTTTCCTCAGCTTCTTCTGGAGTACACCCTTACATGCACGCAGTGCATCAGCTTTTGCTGTGGAAGAGGGGTCACTGCAGTGAGCTTGGATGAGACTATTTTTTTCTTTGATGAGCACTTTGATTTCATTATCATTATCATTGAACTAGTCCTGGTGCTTGCGGACAGGAAAACCAACTGTGCTGCTGGCGCAAGAGTGTACAGTCGTATTTAGGTCAGCCCAGCTCTGTTCAATGTTCTCAGGGTCAAAAGTCACGCAATCCAATTTTGAGGAGAGTTCTGATGAGAGCTCGCTCTGTTTCTCAGCTGAGCAGAGTTTTGAAACATTTAGGCGTTTAGGTGGCGCTTTCCCTTGAGGGCGTCTATTGCGCCTCAATGTTAGTCTGAGCTTGCAAACAATGAGTCTGTGGTCAGTTCCACACTCGGCACCACACATCGCCTTTGTTACAAGGACATCCTTTCTGTCAGTCTTCCTCACAATGACATAGTCTATGAGATGCCAATGCTTTGAGCGGGGATGCATCCATGACGTTCTGTTTCTCACGGGGAGACTAAAATTTGTGTTGGTAATGAACAGGCCAAATTCAGCGCACAAAGTAAGTAAGCGCAACCCATTGTTATTGCATGAACCAACTCCATGAGGGCCCAAAACATTTGGCCACGCTGAGATTTCGGAGCCAACCCTAGCATTGAAGTCCCCCAAGAGAATCAGCTTATCAGCTGCCGGGACAGAGCATATGACAGATTCTAGATCAGAATAGAACTTGTCTTTGGCTTCATCTGGGTTTGTCATGGTGGGCGCATATGCGCTAATGAGGGTGGCTGACTGGCTTTTCCCAACTGGGATCCTGAGTGTCATTAGCCTGTCATTTATTTCAATTGGCATGGACTGCAAGTTTCTGACAAGGTCATTTTTAATTGCAAACCCAACACCATGCTGTCTCGGTTCGACTGCACCCTTGCCTTTCCAGAAGAAGGTGTATCCACCACTGAGCTCTTTGAGTTGGCCACTATCAGGGAGTCTGGTCTCACTGAGTGCCACTATGTCCAGGTTGTACCTGCTGAGCTCAATGGCAATAAGTGCAGTGCGTCTTTCCGGGTTGTTTGAGTTGTCCTGTAGTGTGCGTATATTCCAGGCTCCTAGCCTGAGTAAGCTGAATTTCGACCGCAAAAAGGGATCCCCACTGGTCGCGGTATACCAGTCAGGGTGATGTGAAGTGGGCTTTCTTTAGGGCACCTTTTCTAGCCCCTTCCTCAGTTGAGGTGAGCAGTGCTATCCTTAAATAAGGCTGCTCAGCTACTGTGGGTGCTGCCTCCCCACGCCTCCACTTCAATCGACGATGAAGCGACCATAGCCCACAGCCACCAACGTGTAGGTCTGTGCTAACAGCTTCCAGTCTATCCAAACCTGCTGCCACCGCACTCGCCCATCGCCGTTGGAATTTTGAGAGGAAAGAAGACAAGACAAAGATGAAAGAAGACGAGGTGAGTGTTAAGACTGGCGCAAAGAATTTGTTTTCAGTGAGAAAGAGCTGCGCAAACATCAGACTCACTCTCTCGCCTGGACACAACTTATCCAAGTGGCAAGACAGGGTCAAGACGACTGGAAATGTATCCAGGTGCAGGAGGATGCCACAGGGACAGTCATATTGCCTGACCGGCTGCCTGTAGGCTACTCCACAGCCTCGCAGTCCCAACTGACTAGGGTGAAAGACCCAAACCAAAGAACACCAATACTGGTGGATGCTCTGTGTCACGATATCCAGGCCAGAGTGACGGTATATTGCCATCTGCCCTATCAATCAACCACTGGCCTGCTGCCGCCAGCTTCGAAGCTGCGTCCGGGAAGTTTGCTCAATTCTTCGTCTGTGATTTAGGCAAACAAGCCTATGACCACACCGCTACCGGGGGCCAATATGAAGGACTCAAGTACTGAGGGTCACATTGTGCCCTAGCATGTGGCCGTTGGGTTAGATGAAACCTCCTCCGCCCTGGCCGTTTGCACCGACAGGTGCTCGCCCACTGATACCATGCTAGCGTACCAGTTCATGAAACAGGTTGTACTGGATTACATGTTACCAGTAGCAGATTTTTCTGACCTGACATAAAAGTAATAAGGAATATGAAAATAGTAACTTTCTGGCACTGGCAAGTAAACGGTTACGAGACACAAGTAGCACGTGCTTGCTGATTTTGATCGGCCGAGTAGTTGGCTGGTGACGTCAGGTCAACGAGTTTCAATGAGCTCCAACTAGTATAGTTGTCTCGTGTGCGAGGTCCTAGAGGGAACAGGATTTAATGACACAGTTACTATAAATTTAAATTTACCGATGACGTCATGGGAAATTCGACCTGTTCAACGCGGTGGTTAAGCACAGTTGTTATGGACTTTGTAAGAGCGATTCGAAGCACAAAGATCAACTGCACATGAAAAATGTGTACAAAGTCCAGAACTGCTTAACCGCCGCGTTGAACAGTTCGAATGTCCCATGACGTAAATCTAAATATAGTAACTGTGTCATTCAATCCCGTTCCCTAAAGAAAGTAATTGTCATGATGTCACCATATTATATACAATTAGTCGACCTATCAAAATCGACTTGTGTGTGTGTGTGGGGGGGGGGGGTCTAGGCTTGTTACATACAACTTCCATTTCTTTTCTTTTTTTTTTTAATTTTGACTTTATCCCAATCACTGCCATCATAGGATAAGATAAAATAAGAACGACTGTAAGCTGGGTTCTCATGTGTACGGAAACAGAAACGCTAAACGGAAAAGGCAAAAATCCCCCAAGTAGTAAAAAGAAAGAGTGTTTCCATGTGTACGGAAACATTCTTTCTATTTCACTACTTGAAAGGTTTTATACGTTTCCGTTTCCGTACATATGAGAACCCAGCTTTAATGTCCCATGAGGAAAATTCACGTTCACAGAGCGTTTTTGAGCATAACAAAGTACACACATCTTACGAATCGTTACATAAACATAACTCAAGAACAGGTATATTACGATATGACGAAGCATGGCATAGAACCTTAGTAAAATATGGCATAATATTATTTAGCTATGTGGTCTTGAGGAGAATTGAGGAGGGCAAAAACAATCTTCTGTATCTTCCTCTGTTTATGACCAGCATCACCACCAGTACGCTACTCACCTAGGAACTCCAGGGAGTATTTGCTGTCCCCCTCATACCGTGAGAGAGCCATGTAGGTCCAGCCGCATGCTTTCTCGGCGGTACACCGGACTTTCAGACTGCTGGACACGCTCATGCCGAGCTCCGCCACAACGTCAGGGGCGATCATCTTGACTGGAAATGTCATGTAACACAAATCAGGGGATATAACTCAAACATTTCCTAGACAATGAACGTGGTAAAAGCGGGGAATGGGGTGGGGGTGTAAGAGAGACTAAAACTTGTAGAAAGGCAGAAATTGACGAAAGACTTGTAGAAAAGCAGACATCTACCAAAGGCTAGGAGAAAGGCAGAAACTGGTGAGAGACTTGTAGAAAGGCATTATCTCTACTTCCACTGAGAAAACAGTAACCATGATAGTGCCAGCTCTAACTCAAACTGAGTGGTGTTACCGCCCACATAAACATGGTTGCCATTACATTAAAATTATGTTTGAACTTCAGCACTATTTATTCACAGAGACCTCTAATTTAAAAGAAATCAGATGCATACAAAGGCAAATGTTTTGCAATATCGCTTGCCACCAAAGGCTCGCGGCTAAAGACCATGTTTGGTAGGACCGCGTGCAGTGTAAGGCTTGCTGCTTAAGACCAAGTTTAGGAAGATGAATGTAAGGCTCACCGCTAAAAAAAAACAAGTTTGGTAAGATTTCCCATGCAATGTAAGGCTCGAAACAATAGATTATGATCGCATGCAAAGTAAGATTCGCCTCAAAAGACCAAGTTTGGGAAGGTAAAAGTAAGGCTCGCCGCTAAAAAACAGTTTGGAAAAACAGCATGCACTGTAAGGCTCGCAACTAAAGACCATGTTTGGTAAGATCAGTGTAAGGCTCGCCACTCAAGACCAAGTTTGGTAGAACTGCATGCAATGTAAGGCTCGCAACTAAATACCATGTTTGGTAAGATCAGTGTAAGGCTCGCCACTCAAGACCAAGTTTGCTAGAACTGCATGCAATGTAAGGCTCGCAACTAAATACCATGTTTGGCATGACCGCATGCAGTTTAAGGCTCGCCGCTTAAGACCAATGTAAAGTTCTCCAAAAAAGACCAAATTTAGCAAGATCGTATGCAATTTAAGGCTCGCCGCTAAAGACCAAGTTTGGTAAAATTGAGTGCAATGTAAGCCGCTAAAGAACACGTCCGGTAAGTTCTGTTGCAATGTAAAGATTGCTGCAGCTGTGGCCGTATGCATAATCAATGCGTAAACTAAAGTAAATACGTTGACTGGTGTTAACGCAAGAAATGAATACAATGTCGTATGCATAATCAATGCGTAAACTAAAGTAAATACGTTAACTGGTGTTCATCATCATCATCATTGCCTTTCTCAGCCTGGATCAGGGTATAGGCCACCAACAAACACTTTCCACCCCTCTCTATCATGGGCCAGCCTCTTTACATTATTCCAAGTCTTTCCGCTTCGTTGCACATCATTTTCTCTGGCTCTTCTCCACGTTCCGCGCGGCCTTCCTCTTGATCTCTTGCCCTGGGGATTCCAATCCAATACCTTCTTCGTGATGCTGTTTCCTGGCCTCCTGAGAGTGTGGCCGATCCATCTCCATCGCCTCCTACCAATTTCCTCTCTGACTGGGCTCTGTCTTGTTCTTTTCCATACAATTTCATTGCTGACCTTGTCTGTCCATCTGATCTTAAGTAGCTTCCTCAAACATCTGTTGATGAAAACTTGGATTAACTGGTGTTAACACGAGAAATTGTATTCATTTCTTGCGTTAACACCAGTCAACGTATTTACTTTAGTTTACGCATTGATTATGCATACGGCCAGAAAGTGGGACTGTATGCTTAGCAGTATGAATGTTCAGTGAGCAGATCTCAGTGACTGTTCCTTACAATGCAAAACTTGTTGATGCATGCAGTAAAGGCGACACTGCCTCTGAAATCACGTTGATAATGGACAATTGAGAAGGGCGGCTTGTCTTAATTTTTTTTGTCATGTGCCCAGCAAGATTTGTTTTATTCCATGATATGTCAATAGGCAGGGGAAATCTAGTTGGATTGACTATGCTTCGCATGCGAGCTGGAAGAATCTCAGAGAGGCAGTTTTAGACGCGTACTGGACTCCCATATGAAAGGGTGAAACCGTAGTAGAGGAAAACACCATTGCTTTGGGTTGCAAAATATTTACTGTTTTATCCCCGTCCTCCCATCAGAGCCGTCTTAACATTAATACGGGCCCCCGGCCAAAGCAATAGAATTTTGTTCCCCATTTCAAGTACCAATGTAAATTTGCATCCAAGGGGTCCCTTGAACATCTAGCCTTGAGGCTCCTGGACAACTGCCCAGTGTGCCCATGAGTTTAGACGGCTCTGTTTCCCACGTCTATGTTTACGCAACTTTTGAGACATCCCAACCAAACTCAGTGTAAATTGTCACTGAGTTCCTTATTCCCCCATCCCAATGAGATTCTTCCTGTGCTGCAACATTTAGATAAAACATTACATTTGTCCTTTCCGGTGTCCAAAGTAGGTGCCAAGTAGCGCCGCCAGGAAAACTCAGTCGTAGCTGCAAGACAAACATTCAATCACACTAACGATCAGTAAATAGATTTAGGAAACAAACCAGCGTAATAATAATTATATAAATTGAGAATTCTATTGTGGAGTTTTGACCTTTGAGAATGATTGTGTTTTGGTTTTTCGGCGCATCGGCACAATGACGGTCACTTTGTGTCTTAAAGGGCCTATTTGGGTATGTTGTTCGTGTTTGGTGTTCAGATCTTCATCAGTTTAAATTTCACAAATAGAATTTAATAGTTCCGCATAAACTTTATTCCGGTGGTAAAAATTCTCAAAAAGTATTTTGTATAGATCTGAAAAGTATTGTGTAAAAAATTACAGAAGCTTTAAAATAGAGGGAGAAATAAATGGAAAAGATGTGAGACAGCCTGGTGGAGTAACCTGTATATTCTCGCAGGTCTGTTTCCTAGCAACCCAATGACTGTTTAGCATGGTATCTGTCAAAGAGCAAATAGCCTAGCAACACAATCACTGTTTAGCATGGTATCTGTCAAACAGCAAATAGCTTAGCAACACAATCACTGTTTAGCATGGTATCTGTCAAACAGCAAATAGCCTAGCAACACAATGACTGTTTAGCATGGTATCTGTCAAACAGCAAATAGCCTAGCAACACAATGACTGTTTAGCATGGTATCTGTCAAACAGCAAATAGCCCAGCAACACAATGACTGTTTAGCATTGTATCTGTCAGCCAGCCAATAGCCCACTGAGTCAGTCTATTTTGCGTCGGTTTTGTCTCAGACTTGAACTTCCATTGAATTTACCAGCGAGACAGACGTTCAGTCTCACTAGTGGGCCAGGGCCCATTTAACCCCGTAGTCCCCAAAGCCGACGCAAAACAGACGCTATGGGACTGAATCTAGCATAGAACTGATGAAATCTGAAACACTTCCCAAAACTGTTATTTCTTTTAACTATCTGTACGAGCAAACATTTACAAGGCACGTACACAAAACAGCATTTACACACCTAGTTTGCCCATATAATGAAACTTCACTGGCACAGTGTTTCCATACCAATGTGCTTTGTCATAAAGCAACACTTATCATGACAATATTATTGGTACGAACAGGGCTCCTCTCCACAGTGAGAAAAATCGGTGCAACTTTTGAAATTTATCACTACCAACCACAAGTCCAGTAAATCCCAAATGTCAAAATGTCACATCAAAGCCCTATCCTCTACCATCAAAGTCCCTCTTTATAATCCTGTTCTCAGTCATTCCAAACTGCACTCGTTGAGACTCGGATCACAAATTTATAACAGGCCCGGCCTGCGGAAGAATACTCTTCCCTTTATAAAAATAAATATATAATGAAACAAAAGCAAAGCAAAAACAAGGAATAGAATTAAGTGAAATAAAATAAAGTAAGCTGTCATACAGAAGATAATTGTCATTTTATTAATATTCATAAGCACAAATGATAGCCAAATACATGAGATGCGCACAATAATAATATAATACATATAATCATCAATAGTACTGGTTCAGATATACACATCTTACATGCTTGCAGTTGCTGCAGTCCATAGACACCAAAATAACTGCGAGTGAATGAAGTAAGTGTACATAACAAATGGTTATAAATACTATGATATAGGCAATGGTGTCAACTGTACTGTAAGCTGCGAGTCTGTGCAGAAAAATTATGCTTAAAAAGTGCAAATAGGAACACCGCTTTTGTTTTGGAGGAGACGCAGGCGAGGAATTGTCGTAAGTGGTAGGGTAAATCTTGTCGCTATAATGCTCCCTGTTGCTGTGGTGGTGAAGGTGTTATTGGTATGGTTGATATCGTTGTTGTGATTACGACGTTGGTGTGATTGCTGTTTGTGTTGGTGTGATGTTGTAGTGTAACTGTGTAATTTTCATTGGCATGGAGTTTGAGTTGATGTGGTTGTTGTTGTTGTTGTTGTTATTTTTTGTTGTTATGTGATGGGCTGATTGTTTACGTTGTTGGTGTCGTGAATGTTTTGCTGATGTTATCGTCGTAGCTGTGGTTGTTGGCATGACTGTGCGATGCTGTGGTTTTATATGTCTCCTGCCACCATTGCAGCTGATGTAACTGGCGCCACTGCAAATTTAACCTCTGCTACTGCTGCTGTTGCTGCCTCTGCTGGGTGCCACTGCTAAAGTCGTTGCTGTCGCTGTCACGAGCAGAGTTAGGGTCTTGGGGATGTTACGACTGCACGAGAGGCAGCTAACTCACACTCGGACACAACCACACAAGAAAAGTACTAAATAACTAGAGCGTATATATGTCAGGCCGGTCAGGCCATAGTTTACATAAATATTAATAACAAAACAAAAGACAATAGAGGTATATATTCAAACCAAAAACTCTAATTAATAACTTAACCAATGATATTCATGTAACTATGGAGGTACTGCAATCAATAGTAAATAGGTATATTATACGAAACTGGATATCAATTTAAAGTGACAGTTGAGTCGCCACTGGCCAGTCGCCAGGCAAACTCTCCATAAATCATATGGGCTTAAATGTTAGGAGAGCCCAGTACGTTCAAAGCCTACAGAAGCACTCTTCGGCTTGTAGGTAATTTAAGCAGTTGCCAAAAGACTATATTTTATGCACAATCACTATTCAATTCATCAACAATGTGCTATATTATTCCAATCATACTATGGCAATAGAGCTATCATACAGGACACTCGTGGTCGAGTGCCAGCTGGGGTTTCCTTAGTCTTCCTATGAGGCTGTAGTTCTCTCTCTATCTCCGATCTCTATTATACTTGAATAATTAAGATATATTACCATTGCTCACGCCTACTGAGAGGCGCGAACATCAAAATAGCGCAGCGTGGGCTTTCAAAGGTCAGCCCACTCAGACCTTTCTTTCTAGAGCTCAGTCAGTCCGTAAGCAAGGACTTCTTAGTCTTCAGACCACACAGTTCAGGTACTGGCCAACCGGAGATACTTCACGAAACGATGCTTCTCTCGTCTGTATTCACTAAATCTGAACGTTACACGATGTTATATACTATCTAACTACCCAGCGTGCTAGTCCGCTGGCCCAATTAGTTCAGCTATCTCATAGGTCGAAACCTCCCACCATTTTAACTGTAGTAAGACGTCTGCACTATTCTACCAGCCAGTTAACGTGCAAAAACTTGTCTAGTCATACTTAACAATGTCAACTGTCCCCACCTTGTTTCACCCCTACTCCATTACTTATTAATCACGAACATTAAAACCCACAAGCGTGAATCTAACAGTTTAACTTTACATTTATTTACTCACCAACTATAATTTGGCGAGGACCGTTCAAGGCCACCAGCCAATTTCTCATGGCCCTGGTAAACAACAACAACTCACTCTCTGCGTGAGTTTTAACAATATCCGAATCATGACACATCCCCCACCCCAGTTAAAATTTGCAATTTTAACGATATAAATTATTATCGTAAAGGGAAGGCATGAGTCGAGAAATTGCTCGAAAGGTTAACTTAACTAAGAATACTAGGTAATAACTAAGACTAGTACTAAAGTTGAAAAAAACCTACAGGACGGGTATCATTGATGGACAAAACTTCATGAAAATCTTAAGGCTCCGTCCAAAAGTATATATCTCTCTGAGGATTAAATCTTACCTCTAAATAGGTAGACATTAACAATCATAACTCTAAAATTTTAGAGTACAACACTGATCCTGTGCGAATGTCATCAGGAATGCATACATACAATGAATAATACTCAAGAAAAGATAACTATAGTAGCATCGATGGCATTAGTGGATCTGGACTCCTGGTCTGCCATGACTTCTCGTCCTCGACCCTGGGCAACAACGTCTGGTGTGGCCAAAATACGGGTCGACGTCAGTAAAATAGCTGTTGGAACAAAGGAAAGCACAGGGGTAGGTGAAAAGTGTTCACAATGGGTGAACAATATGTGATACCATCCCTCGGTCTCTGAATGAGGTGCTAATCAGTATCCAACGCCAATACATATGACAGACTAAAATACAACAAGATTAAGGTAACCGTGATAATAGGTCGGCATGGACATTATCTCCACCAGGAATGGCCTTTATAATGAAGCGGTATTCCTGAAGGGCCAGACTCCATCTGGTCAAACGAGCGTTCTTGGCTCGGTTCGATTTTAAAAATAACAACGGTTTATGGTCTGTCTCGATGACGAATTCTGTCATAAGTAGGTAGCGGGAAAACGCGTCTACGGCGTATACAATCGCCAGGCATTCTCGCTCTATAATAGCGTATCTCTGCTCTCTCGGAAGTAATTTCCGGCTAGCGTACATACAAGGGCGCAATAAGCCATCTCTTTCCTGAAGCAAAACAGCTCCAATTCCCTGGTCCGACGCGTCAGTTCGGACGGTGAAGGTGCGCCTAATATTCGGTAGTATAAGCAGCGGCGAACTGGAGAACAGTTGCTGCACTGTCGCGAGCGCGGTGGCGCACTGCGTATTCCAGGTAATTTTGTTGGGTCTGTCTTTTCTTGTAAGATCGGATAACGGGGCCGTAAGGGCCGAAAACTTAGGAACAAATTTCCGATAATAGCTTAAGAAGCCTAACAGGCTACGAACCTGCTTCTTAGTATGAGGAGCCTGGAGTTTTAAAATCTTACTTATCTTACTGTCGTCCGGTGTTTGGACGCCTTTGGCGATAGTATGTCCCAGAAAGTTAATCTGCGTATAACCCAGGAAGACTTTGCTAGGCTTAGCTGTAAGCCCGGCATCTCGAAGTTTACTAAGCACTTGACGAAGTGCTTCTAAGTGGCCTTTCCAATCCGTATGGAAAGCGCAAATGTCGTCAAAGTAGCTTAGGACGCATGGTGTCTGCTGCAATAGGATGTTCATCATCCTCGCAAATGTCGCTGGTGCCGTTACGAGACCGAATGGCATGAATCTCCATTGCATGAGACCCCTAGGGGTCTGAAACGCTGTGTACTGTTTACTGGCCTCTTCCATTGGGATTTGCCAGTAGCCTTTAGCCAAATCTATTTTCGAAAACACGGACGACTCGGCCAATCGCGCAAATAGATCTTCCTGATTCGGGATAGGTTCAGCATCGTAAATGGTTAGAGCGTTAAGCTTCCTGTAATCGATACAAAATCTAACGGAACCGTCTGTTTTCTTTACTAGTACAATCGGCGAGCAGTAAGGGCTCGTCGAGCGCTCAATGACTCCTAAGCTGAGCATCTTTTCCACCTCGGACTGTATGGTGTCGTGCGCTTGCAGCGGGCGCGGGTAGGGTTTGACAAACACGGGTACGTCCGAGTGCAACCGGATGACGTGTTGAACTAAGGATGTTTTACCCGGCAAATCAGTGAATACTGGCGAAAACTCCCGAACAAGATTCATGATGTCCTGTGTCTTACTTTGATCCAGCTCTGGATTGATATTAACGGAAGTCGCGTCCTCTGTGGCTTGCAAGGATAGGAGCGATCTTGTCATAGATAATGGCTCCCGGTCGTTGTCATCGATAGTGACCATCGCTGCGTTTGCTTGGGCCACAACATGGCATGAATGATCGTGATGAGTTTGATCATCGGTAAGATACTTTTTCAACATATTAATATGGTACACCTTATCGTTACCACGTATGGTAATGAGATAATTAACTCTCGAGAGTCGCTTTTTAACTAGAAAGGGGCCTTTCCAAGTGAGGAGTAGTTTGTTATTCGTTTCTGGTAACAGCACCAATGCCCGATCTCCGACTGACAGGGTTCTTAACCGACTACCCTGATCGCGATATCCTATAAATGACCTGGTCCGTACGCATGCAAATTGTCGAGCCAGGTCGCATGCATTAACTATTCTATGTCGGAGATCGACTATGTACTGATACGCGGATCGCGTATCAGGAACGTCGGTATCAGAACCGGCGTATAAATCGCGTAAAATGGCCATCGGGCCACGTGGTTTTCGACCGTATAACAGTTCAAACGGGGAAAAACCCGTTGTCGCATTTGGGAGTTCCCTATATGCGAACAAGATGGCCGGAAGTCGACGGTCCCAGTCACCAGGTCTATCGGCGGAAACGCGTGCCAGCATAGTTTTCATGGTGGCATTCCAGCGCTCGCAACAGCCATTGGACTGTGGATGGTATGGCGACGTAAGTTTCTGCCTAATGCCCGTGAGTTCCAATACTTTCCTGAAAAGGTCAGAGGTGAATTGCGGACCTCTATCAGATAATAATTCGGACGGGAATCCGACACGTGTGAATATGGTCACCAATGCCTCGGCAACGTGATCGGCCGATATTTCCTTTAAAGGGACAGCCTCAGGCCAACGGGTGGCATAATCGATTACTGATAGAATAAACCGATGGCCTCTATCCGACTTCGGTAATGGCCCGACGATGTCGACGGCAACTCGCTGAAATGGAGTGGAAACCGGCGGCATCTCTTGTATAGGCGCCCGCGAAGTTTTTCCTTTGGGGGTTCTTTTCTGGCATGTATCGCAACGCGACACATAGCTATTTATGTCCCCGTAAACCCCGGGCCAAAAAAACTGAGACAGGACTCTCGATTTTGTTCTCGCTTTGCCTTGGTGGCCCGCCAATGGCGTGTCGTGCGCGAGGCGGGTGATGTCTCGGCGAAATGATCTCGGTATGACCAATTGCAAAATAGTTTCGCGCTTTCCCCGAAAAACGCGATATAGGAGGTCGTCTTTAAGGCAGAACCTGGATGTATCCGGGTTGTCCGGATCAATCTTAGCAAAGAGGGGCTTTAGTGATGGATCTGTGCGCTGTTCGTTACGAAAAATCTCGGGGGTTACATCCAAATCGACGACAGGCGATCGTAATGTGTCGTCACTCTGGCGACGCGATTGTTGTCTTGTCGTGACACACGCAATGTCGTTATCATCCCAAATCCCGAGTACGCAATCGGAGACGTCCTTTAAGTGGGGAATATTCCCAATGATTAGGTCGGCGACCGGATTTGGTAGCACGCAGGCCGTGACAACACCAGTTATAAACGGTGTGTCAACATATATTTCCGCCAAACGAAAATGTTCAACTGAACCACCAAAAGTAATGCAAGTCGCATCGCGATCCAGGAGTTGTGCAGGACGGACCAGGGATTCACGTACACCGACGGTCGTACAGCCTGAATCTCGCAATACGGATGCTCGTATGGCGTTTACTCGTCCCTCATACAATGTCAGCGCGCCTCGCTCGTGGAGGGCGGACATCACTGGAATAACTTTATCTACGGTTTCGGCATTCCTAGTTCTGTAACCGCGGTTTTCGGTGAATGCTACAGAGCATGCATTTGCCGCATCTAATCTAACTCTGCATTGTCGCGCAATGTGGCCTCCGGCGCCACATCTATAACAGTAGACTGGATTATCATCCCTTCGAGGTGTACCTCGATAAGAAGGAAATGTGGGCGCTTGATAGTAGTTGTTACGCGGTCCTCCGGTAGGGAAAGGACGTGTATATCGGGGTTCCCAGTCCCGAGAAAATTTATGGGGATTCGGTTGCCTCCTGCTAACCGGCGGCTCGGACCGTGGACGAACCTGCGGCGACTGTCGAAAGGGCTGTCTTGATTGTCTCGACGGTACCGGTGTCTTAGTAGCAGCGCCGGCGTAACACGGTTCGTTTACTTTAGCTTTAGCTAACGATCGATTAGGGTGAGCTGCAGCATACCGTTCCGCTATCGATGTTATCTCGACGGTAGTTTTGGGGGCTTGTTCCTTAAAATGCGCCACCAGGTCCGTGTGGCAGGACATATATATTTGGTCTTTAATTATCAAATCATATAGTTTCTTATAGTTTCCCTCTTCCACACCGGCCAACTCAGTCCAACGGCTGAGTAGGTGGCGGAGGCGGTCCACGTAAGTAGAGAAATTCTCAGATGCCTCCGGCTTGCAATCGCGGAAACGCTTATGAAATCCATCTTCCGTATGTTGGAAACGCTTTAATAGCGCGGTCTTTAGAATGTCATAGTCCCTAGCGTCATCAATAGTGAGGCTATGGAAAACTTCCAACGCTCTCCCTGTCAAAAGATTGGCGAGGCATGACGTGTACTCACTACGCTGCCACCCCGCGCAAACGGCATGGAGTTCGAAGCGGTGTAGGTAGGAATCAATACGATCAACCTTATCATTAAAGGTTGGCAATTTAGGCTTCGTTTTATTATTGGAAGTAACTTCCGGAGCCCCGGTAGGTTGGGCTTGCTTCGCTTCTAACTGTTTCAAAGCGAGCTCGTACTCTCTTTGAGCCTGTTTTTCCGCGCGTTCCGCGGCTCTATCTTCTCGTTCCGCGGCTTTTTCTTCTCGTAATATCTCCGCGGCCTTTTCTTCTCGTAATCTCTCCGCGGCCTTTTCTTCTCGTAATCTCTCCGCGGCCTTTTCTTCTCGTAATCTCTCCGCGGCCTTTTCTTCTCGTTCTTCTTTCAGTTTCTGGTCTACCCAAGAAGCACGCTGAGCTTCCGGTATGCCAAATGATTGGGCCAGTTCCAAATATTTCTGTAGTTCGGCCATGATATCGGTCGATAATACGATATAATAATGTCCTAATCGAGGACAGCTCCTGAAAAATCTCCAACTTTATTCTCCCTTGAAGCAATTTATCAATTGCACTCTGCGGGTGCTCGTTCCTGCAGTATGAACGAAATTAACGAAATCAACAACAAACTGTACGTCTTAGTCAACCAAGTAGTGGTTGAGCTATCTCAGTGATCACTTAACTCCACTTATTTCTCCTAATCCTCAAGCAGTGAGTCTACTGCTTCCGTGATTGGTCGTTACTAACGATACCAATGTAATATTCCCAGTGTATTTTCCGTACACTCCTAGCAGCGTTCCCTCTGCTATAAATCGGAATAAATCAATATTCACGATATGAACTTCCTTGGCTATACCAGCCTAACAACTCTAATATCCAGATTATCTCTCAACGTGCCCTAGACACGTGATTTATCCCAGGCAATAATATAGCAAGTATGAATACAAAATATAATAATGCAACACTATAATGGAAAAGAATTACATGGAGAGTAAGACGAGACTAACAGAAAGAACAAACGACAACAGACCTGACTAACCTGAAACTATGTACAGAAAGGTAAGAAAAGCACAAGAGAGACGTCTTCCTAAAATACGAGGAAGATAGAACGCTAACAATCTATACGAATAACAGGTCCCTACAGAACTATTCAAGGCAAAGCGTATCTCCTATCCGTTTTAAACGCCATCTAGATCTGCTAGTCTGGCAAAAAGAGGTATGCTAAGTCTCGATCCCTTCCAACCTCCCGCCTATCTAATCTAACACAAAAGAAAAAAATAATGCCTGTCAAAAGTAGGGGAGCTGGAACGACGAACCCCTCAAACGAAGACAAATACAGATGGTTCACTTAACTGGGCAAAATGGACTGGCTCTTTCCTTTGGTCCACAGCGCTGGTCTTGTCTTTTCCTGATGCTAGCTGTCAGTCCCTCGTAGTGGTCCCAGGATCAATGCCGAGAGGACATGCCAGACATGTGGGGGAGAAACAAACAAAAAAATCAGCAGTATACAAAACTATAAACTACAAAAATTACATAAATAACAGTGGAGTCTTAGAGTGGTAGACCTGCAGCTGTTGACGGGGTCCTCTTCCGATGATAGTAGTGTTCTCTAGATGTCAGAAGGTGACGGGTCCTCTTCAGATGTCAGTGGGGTCCCCTCCAGATGTCACGAGCAGAGTTAGGGTCTTGGGGATGTTACGACTGCACGAGAGGCAGCTAACTCACACTCGGACACAACCACACAAGAAAAGTACTAAATAACTAGAGCGTATATATGTCAGGCCGGTCAGGCCATAGTTTACATAAATATTAATAACAAAACAAAAGACAATAGAGGTATATATTCAAACCAAAAACTCTAATTAATAACTTAACCAATGATATTCATGTAACTATGGAGGTACTGCAATCAATAGTAAATAGGTATATTATACGAAACTGGATATCAATTTAAAGTGACAGTTGAGTCGCCACTGGCCAGTCGCCAGGCAAACTCTCCATAAATCATATGGGCTTAAATGTTAGGAGAGCCCAGTACGTTCAAAGCCTACAGAAGCACTCTTCGGCTTGTAGGTAATTTAAGCAGTTGCCAAAAGACTATATTTTATGCACAATCACTATTCAATTCATCAACAATGTGCTATATTATTCCAATCATACTATGGCAATAGAGCTATCATACAGGACACTCGTGGTCGAGTGCCAGCTGGGGTTTCCTTAGTCTTCCTATGAGGCTGTAGTTCTCTCTCTATCTCCGATCTCTATTATACTTGAATAATTAAGATATATTACCATTGCTCACGCCTACTGAGAGGCGCGAACATCAAAATAGCGCAGCGTGGGCTTTCAAAGGTCAGCCCACTCAGACCTTTCTTTCTAGAGCTCAGTCAGTCCGTTAGCAAGGACTTCTTAGTCTTCAGACCACACAGTTCAGGTACTGGCCAACCGGAGATACTTCACGAAACGATGCTTCTCTCGTCTGTATTCACTAAATCTGAACGTTACACGATGTTATATACTATCTAACTACCCAGCGTGCTAGTCCGCTGGCCCAATTAGTTCAGCTATCTCATAGGTCGAAACCTCCCACCATTTTAACTGTAGTAAGACGTCTGCACTATTCTACCAGCCAGTTAACGTGCAAAAACTTGTCTAGTCATACTTAACAATGTCAACTGTCCCCACCTTGTTTCACCCCTACTCCATTACTTATTAATCACGAACATTAAAACCCACAAGCGTGAATCTAACAGTTTAACTTTACATTTATTTACTCACCAACTATAATTTGGCGAGGACCGTTCAAGGCCACCAGCCAATTTCTCATGGCCCTGGTAAACAACAACAACTCACTCTCTGCGTGAGTTTTAACAATATCCGAATCATGACAGTCGCCATGCGCAGACCATTTGGGAACAACAATAATAATAAATAAAGTGCTGTTTTTTTGGCATTACAAAGTAGTCAATGAGCATTATATATTTTATTTATACGGAGGGTGACCAAAATGTAAGGCACATACGTTTACTAATGGTGTTTCAGCAAATGTTGGTACCTTACTCTTCGGATACCCCGCCTATATCTGTTGTGCTCCTTGAAAACCGAGACATGAGACTGATCCAGCATTCTGAAACGTATTATGTTTTAACTAAGGGAACGAAAGCACAAGTGAGATAAGGAGTCTGTGCTAAATCTGCACTTTTTGAATATGCCAATAAGTTATACAGACAACTGGTTCCCTTAGAATGACAAGGTTCTCCTTTCCAGCAACTTTTGAGAAACTGATGATTGAAGTTTCATGTACTCATAGCTGCTAGAGTTAAGACTTTTTTTCTTTTTAATAAAACTTGCAAAATGCACATCGAATCTGCTTGATGCTTTGACACACAATGGAGAAGGCCTGTAGAAGTAGTGTGTAGTGTGTAACTTAGTTCAGCCAAAAAGTGGAGATAGGACCTTTTCATTCTAAAGGGACGAAATGGCACGAGTCCATTTTAATGAAACTGTCAGCATGGCTCACACCCACACACATACACACACAAAGACGCATGCACACATACATACAAATACAAAGGTACAGAGGAAGGCGGTTGCCAAAATATCGGCCATTTTCTGTCTTCTCTTTTAATTTGCGTTTCATGTATCGTTTGGGTATTATTTCTTATGCGAGGCTTTGCTACATACAACTTTTTCTTTTTGCCCAATATTGACATACAAAGGCACCCACTTACATAGGTTCACACACTGAGGGACACTTAGCACTTACTCTCAGGAGGTTTCGGTGTTGGGGGCGGGCCTGGTGTGGTGAGAGGCATAGGGGTGACGGCCACTTTGGTTGCTATGGGCGGGGGCAGCTTCTCCGGGGGTGGGAGGCCATGTAGTAAAAGGTCAAGCTCAGATCCCATCTGTCCGCCGCCCGGATGCCCTGACCGCCCATATCGGCTCCGCCCAGGCCCATGTCCATTCCACCGCCGAAGGACAGGCCGCCCATACCGTCTGGACTTCCTCCTCCGTAAAATGCTAGTTTGGGGAAGAGGAGGGGTGGGGGGAGAAGCGGGGAAGCATGAAATGGCGAATGGTGGAAGGGGGAAGGGGCCGAGGGGGGGGGGGGGGATAGCCAGTGTGTGGTAATGATGGGGATATTGATGATGATGACGCTGTTGGTGAGGAAGTTGGTGATGGTAATGAAATGGTGGTGGTGATGATGATGGTGGCAATGCTGATGATGATGATGATGTGACAATCTTGATGAGGAAGTTGTGATGATAATGAAATGGTGGTGGTGATGATGTTGATGATGATGACAATGTTGTTGAGGGTAATTGCGATGATAATAAGATGATGGTGATAATGATAGTGTGGGGATCTCAGCGATGTTACAGTTTAGATCATAATCGTGCGTGATATTTGGTAAAGATACACCTGCTAATGTTGTATTGGAGTAGTAATGATAATGTTGCCTTGGTTTCAGTATGCAGTGGCGGACTGGCCAGGTTGTCAGCTTGCCCAATGGCAAGTGGGCCCCCGAGGAAGTGGACCCCCTTAGACATTAGACAATATATTTAAAACATAAATTATAAAAAATATATATAAGTCGATTCAACCCAAGATATTCCGTCCATCGATCAGTTTAGCATTGTTATACGGTATGTGCTTAAAGGCGTTACCTGTGAGTGTTAGCGACTACTTTCAACTGTGCCAAGTATTGATGGTACAGGACAAGGACTTTTTGATCGATTGATTGCAACATGACAGTAGTTTAAAACTGACCCCCAAAAATGTCTGTCTGATAGCACAGATGGCGCTGCAAGCTACCATGGCCGGTATAATGGTTTACAAAGCAAAATTGCTAATGTGGCTGATCAGCCAATGTGGATGCACCTAGTGCGAATGCCTTCAAGAAGGCCCTTGATGCCCATTGGGCAAATCACCCAGCACTATACAACCCGGAATGCTACAATTAGACCTAGTTGATGCAAAATGGGAAACACAACTGGACCGGTGAACTGACCTGTGACCACAGGTCTCAACCACCGACAACTTCAAGTATCAAGTAAGTAAGTAAGTAAGTATATATGGTGCTATGCCCATGTCTTGAATTTGGTGATAACTGAAACAACAAAATGTTGTGTGCATGCAGTTTCTTTATTCAATTTGCTTCAGAATTTAGCAACTTTTGTAAAGCATCACACAAGAGAATGGCTGTATGGATAGAAGTTGTTGGAAAACATCTATGGCAAGAAAAAATGAAACGATTAAAACCAATAGGCGAGACTGGATGGTCAGGCAAATCCAATGCAGCAGCAACTATAATTATTTGGGCGCTAGTACTGCTAGTACTTTTATAGATCTCTTGACATGCTTATCAATGATCATACAAGATTTAGACAAGTTTGATGCAAATACAAAACATAAAGCATATGTTTTACATCAAAGTCTTTCAAAGTTTCTAACCATATTGACAGCATTTATGAACTTGTATATATTTGAAACTACAGTCCCGTTGTCAAGTTATCTACACAGACAAGTGGTTTGGATATGTTTACTGCATGGAGTTTGGTAGATTCAGCTACAACAAACCTGAAGGAACAGACAAGTACATTTGATAACGTTCACAGCAAGGCTTTGGAATTTGTAAATAAATGTTATGACCAGATTTCGCAGATGAATATGGATGCAAATCAACATTGAGAATTGATCCTTTGGAAACAGCATTGCCAGTTAAGAGGCAGAGAAAGATGAAAAGAATGGCAGATGAACTTACTGATGATGAAAGAAATTCCTCGGATTCTCTGGCTGATTTTAGGGTAAAAGTGTTTAGCCTAATAATGGATCGCATTGTCCAGTCATCAGAATCACGCTTTGCACAACATATACAGTTGTATAAAGATTTATCCTGTTCAGACCCAGCAAAGTTTTAAAACTATTGCTAAGAAGGGCCGTGACGATGAAGCATTGGAAGGTTTTATTAATTAAGCTGTTTCCACAAATCAGCAAAGATCAAGTAAAATTGGAATTGGCTTTTTTGCTTCAAATTTTGATGCATTAAAGCTGTTGCTTAATGATGGTGAGAATACAGAATCTAAGTGCAACAAATGTAAAATTTGCAGCACTTGCCCATCGTGTGTACTTAATTCTGGCATCGAACAGACTTCATGACAAGGCATATGATAACCTTTATGAACTTTATAAAGTCTTCTGAACACTATCAGTTATTCAAGCCCAATGTGAGAGGACATTTTCAAAGCTGAAGTTCAGACACGGTTAAGAAATTCGCTGTCTGTGGAGAACTTGGAATCATACATGTTGCTATCCATTGAAACGGAATTGCTAGATGAATTGGATGCAGAAACAATTACTGACAGATTCGCACAAACCTCTAGTGAACTCAAACGAATGCTCTTAATATAGCAGACTGCTTGATCTTAATATAGTGGACTGCTTGAAATATACTTTTGTACTTTTGAACTATCTATTAATGTGTATAATGTACAGTACAACTTACAAGTAAACTATTTGAATTCTAATTATATCTTTTTGTTTCCACTTACACATTTTTTGAAAATTTAATTTATTCATTTTAAAAATTAAATGATAGAATTGTATTGGTGGGTGGGCCCCCTTTGTCTCCTGGCAACCAATATTTTTAGACCCGGTCCGCCACTGTCAGTATGTGAGTTCTGATTGTTCTAATACACAAACTCACAATGCTCAGTGCCTATGTTGTTTTAACTAGAAAATGAGAAGGGTGCTCATATTCCACTATGTTTACTTCGCTCATCGAATTTTCCATGCATGCCGAACGCGAAACGGAACCGAAGTTATTTTGTCTGGGCTCTAAGAGTGAAAGCTTTTCAAGCCATTAGTTCAATGGGGTAAAACGAAATGGATGGCAGTGATGAGGTGCTCCCACATAAGAGTTTCAGGACAAAAGGTGACCTACTTACAGGCAAATGGATCCAGCGGAGGTGGTGGAACATATGGTGTTGTTGTCGTCGTTTTTTGTGTTGTTGTTGTTGTTGTTGGGGTGGTGGTGGTGGTGGTTGTAGTGGTGGTTGTTGTTGGAGTGGTAGTAGTAGTGCTTGGGATCGTGGTAGTGGTAGTTGGAATTGTGGTGGTGGTAGTAGTAGGAATTGTGGTGGTAGTAGTCGGAATTGTGGTGGTAGTAGTCGGAATTGTGGTAGTAGTAGTCGACGTGGTGGTTGTGGTAGTTGGAATAGTAGGGGTGGTAGTAGTTGGTGTGGTGGTCGTGGCAGTGGTAGAGGTGGTAGTGGTTGGGACTGTTGTCGTAGTTCTTGGAATAGTGGTGGTAGTCGTAGTCGGAATTGTGGTGGTAGCAGTCGACGTGGTGGTTGAGGTAGTTGGACTAGTAGTAGTGGTCGTGGCAGTGGTAAAGGTGGTGATAGTTGGGACTGTTGTCGTAGTTGTTGGAATAGTGGTGGTAGTAGTTGGAATTGTGGAGGTGGCAGTTGGGATTGTGGTGGTAGTGGAACGGGTGGTGCTGGTAGAAGTGATTGCAGTCGGCATTTTGGTGGTGTTAGTAGTGGTTGGGATAGCGGCCGTTGTAGCTGGAATGGTGGTAGCAGTAGTAGGTGAGGTGGTAATAGAAATATTGTTTGTTTCAATTGTGGTTTTCAGAGTCGTAGGTGTTGCTGTCGTGGATGTTTCTGCAGTGGTTGGGGATAATGATCCCAGGACGGTAGGCAAGACTTTAGAAGTTGTTGCTGTCGATGTTGGTGTAGTAACATTTGTAGTTGTAGGTTTATGTGATGTGGTGCTGGCTGCTGGCGTTGTGGCTGTATGTGTTGTTGTGTGTACTGATGTCGACGGTGTCGATAAATTTGCTGTAGCTGTTGATGTTTTTACTGTCTCTGTTGTTGTTGTTGTTGTTGTTGTTTTTAAAGATGAGGATGTCGTAGTGTCAGCAATTGGTGTGAATGTTGTGGCATCGTCAGTTGTGCGGTCAGCTGTGTTCGTGCTGAATGTAGTAGCAGTGTCGGTAGGGCTGGTCAATAACTTCAACAAAGCTGTGGTCGTGCTTGTAGTGGTGGGAGAAGGGAAGGTAGCAAGTGGAGTGGTAGTGGTAGTTGGTTGTTGTCCTGTAGTTGAGACTTTTGGTGATAATGAGGCTGGAAGCGTTGTTGTTGATTCCAATGCGTCTATGGTTGTTGTGGATATTAAAAATGGCGGTGTTGATGATAGTGAATCTGCCGTTGATGAGTTCTGGGTCGGTTGTGACGATGGGGATGAAGATCTACGAGTCACCGCTGTGGTTGAAGTTGTCTGGGATGGCGTTGGAAGACGAGATGGTGCCGTCGTGGTTGTTGTTGAGGGTGATGTTGTTGAACTTTGCATCCCTGTAACCGTCGGAGACGTGGATGTTGTGCTGGTGGTCATGGTGATCTGAGACCGGGTTGTGTCTGGGTTGATGTTGTCACTTGCTAAAGGTTGGCGTGTAAAGAAAATAGCCGATGACTGAGAGTCCACTGTGGCCTGGATTGTGTCTGACGTCACGGTCACTGTTGAAAGTGTCGATGGAGTATATGATGATGATTGTGACGATGAAATTGTTGAAGACGATGATAATGACGGAATTTGTGTTGAAGATGAAGGAAAGGAGAGTTTCATGTCTTTCAGTCGAGGACGAGACGAGCTGTTTGTTGTAGTGGGCTGTTGGTCAAATCTCTCTGAAATACATCAATTAGAATACATTACTTATTATCACCAAGCAACATAACACATTACAGAGAAGTATAGCATAATACAATATTAATTATAATACAGTGCACTACAGCACACTACGATACAACACAATACAATGAAACACAATACCATGGGTGTCATGATTCGGATGTTGTTAAAACTCACGCAGAGAGTGAGTTGTTGTTGTTTACCAGGGCCATGAGAAATTGGCTGGTGGCCTTGAACGGTCCTCGCCAAATTATAGTTGGTGAGTAAATAAATGTAAAGTTAAACGGTTAGATTCACGCTTGTCGGTTTTAATGTTCGTGATTAATAAGTAATGGAGTAGGGGTGAAACAAGGTGGGGACAGTTGACATTGTTAAGTATGACTAGACAAGTTTTTGCACGTTAACTGGCTGGTAGAATAGTGCAGACGTATTACTACAATTAAAATGGTGGGAGGTTTCGACCTATGAGATAGCTGAACTAATTGGGCCAGCGGACTAGCACGCTGGGTAGTTAGATAGTATAAGACATCGTGTAACGTTCAGATTTAGTGAATACAGGCGAGCAGAAGCATCGTGTCGTGAAGTATCTCCGGTTGACCAGTACCTGAACTGTGTGCTTTGAAGACAAGAAGTCCTTGCTAACGGACTGACTGAGCTCTAGAAAGAAAGGTCTGAGTGGGCTGACCTTTGAAAGCCCACGCTGCGCTATTTTGATGTTCGCGCCTACCAGTAGGCGTGAGCAATGGTAATATATCTTATTTGTTGAAGCATAATAGAGACCGGAGATAGAGAGAGAACTACAGCCTCATAGGAAGACTAAGGAAACCCCAGCTGGCACTCGACCACGAGTGTCCTGTATGATAGATCTATTGCCATAGTATGATTAGAATAATATAGCACATTGTTGATGAATTGAATAGTGATTGTGCATAAAATATAGTCTTTTGGCAACTGCTTAAATTACCTACAAGCCGAAGAGTGCTTCTGTAGGCTTTGAACGTACTGGGCTCTCCTAACATTTAAGCCCATATGATTTATGGAGAGTTTGCCTGGCGACTGGCCAGTGGCGACTCAACTGTCACTTTAAATTGATATCTAGTTTCGTATAATATACCTATTTGCTATTGATTGCAGTACCTCCATAGTTACATGAATATCATTGGTTAAGTTATTAATTAGAATTTTTTTTTTTGGTTTGGATATATACCCCTATTGTCTTTTGTTTTGTTATTAATATTTATGTAAACTATGGCCTGACCGGCCTGACATATATACGCTCTAGTTATTTAATACTTTTCTTGTGTGGTTGTGTCCGAGTGTGAGTTAGCTGCCTCTCGTGCAGTCGTAACATCCCCAAGACCCTAACTCTGCTCGTGACAATGGGACACAATAGATGATTCGGTATTATACAATTAGTCACTTAGTCATTTAGTGCCTTCGGTGCATTGGCACATCGGGTCGCCCTTTTTCTTCAACCACCGCTGTTCTCTGCTAGCCTCTCTGCTTCCTGCCAGAGTATGCCTAATTCTAGTAAATCTGTTTCTAGTGTGTTTCTCCAAGTGCTTTTTGGTCGTCCCCGTTTTCACTTGCCAGTTGGTGTTCATTTTATGACCTTAAATGGACATCTGGTGTTTCGCATTCTAAGTATAATACGTCCAAACCACTTTGGTCTTCTATCTTGTATAATTTCTGTCACTTCTTCGTGCAAAAACCGTGTCAGTTCACCACTGACCCGAGTCCAACAGAAAATGCAGCACCAAGCCCACACTGACAGCCGTTATCAGCAGCACCATCACTGTCACCAACACCAGCACCATCACTGTCACCAACACCAGCACCATCGTCCGCCGTCTCCTCCTCGTTTTCTCATCCTTTCCTGGCCATCTGAGGACGAAAGAGGGTAGAGGGGTTGGGGCGGCGGGAGGGGGGGTATGAGAGAGAAATATAATGTTTACGTGTATGGGGGCGGGGGGAACAACAAGGGAACGTCATTCTTACTCACATACTGAATATTTCGTCTCTTCTTCGTGGTTTGTCTTTTATTAAGTTTAGCATTTGATGTGAGCGAATGATGGGTAGAAAGATGAATTACTGACAAGATTAAACTGGAGGCCACTGGTTCTCTGAGTCTCAGTCCACACTCCTCCTTTTGCGATCGTAAGTCACCTCCATTCGTCCATTATTCTGAATTGTCATCCATTATTTTCACCATTAGGCCTATACATGTTCAGTAGTATTTATTGAAACTATTTATGAAACTAAATTTCTGTATTAAATGCAGCCATACGGGAAAAAGAAATCTCTAATTCAGTGGATCAGATCTTCTTCTTCTTCTTCTTTTATAGTTGGTTCGTCTATAAGACGATTCCCCAACTGCACTATAGTATATGCGGGGTCAGCTCTATGTTTCCTCAGCTCTATGTTCCCTCAAATTATAAGCTCTATGTTCCCTCAAAAAAAAAAAAAAAAACTCGTAATCGATGAACCCGTAATCGATGAACCCAATTTCGGTGAACTTGTAAACGATGGACCAGTAATCGATATACCTATCGATATACAGGTTGCCAGATTGCCTTTTTAAAAGTTGTATTCTCGAATCAACTTTCTTAAAAACAACTGGCCTTGGTTGAATGTTTGTTTTGTTAATTCTTGTTTGCTTCATTTCACAAATAATGAAAAAAATTGTTTAAAATTACATTTGTTAACATACAGACAATGCTTCTCCGTTGATCATTACCTGGTAATGTTGACTGATTATTTTATCTGTTGATCTGTTCGACCTGCCAGTTTGTATAATATTGTACTTTTTTTAACTATCAAAAGCAGTATGGATGCATATATGCATAAAGTGATAATTTGCATTTGATCTTCATTTCTTTTTTAAAAATTTGACATGCAGTATTAGTAAAATCCACAATGATTCAAGAACATGGTCTCCTTGTGAGGCTTGGCACCTATATAATATAGTTTGGCCTTATGGCTTACTTGCACCTGGCAACTCTCTTTGCAATTTCCCGCCCTTGTTGATAAATCACTGAAAAAAATGGAGGACGCTTATCTTATGAAAGGCAACCGCGGTGGAAAAGTCTTGATTGTTAGACAGTATAGGTACCAAAAGCACCAAACAAGAGGTGCTTCCATTCAGTGGCGCTGTTGGCGAAAAGACTGTAGGGCAAGGCTCATGACAAATATTTATGATTCCCAAGCTGAAAACCCGGAAATTCAAGTTAGAAATTTCCAAGATCATACTCATCCTGAGGAGACCGAGTTGATATGCAAGAGCAGGGTCAGGGAAGACCTCGTGAGAGAGTCGCTTAATGACCCCACTCGACCGTCCAATAGGGTCTATAATGGTGAGGTGGCTAGACTTCGTCGACATAATCAAGGAGGTGGAGATAAGCCGACCATTCCTTCATTTAACACGGTACGCTCTTCCATGCAGCGTGCAAGGTCATCAACCATGCCACCCATCCCAAGGAGAGTTGATGACGTCACCATTCAAGGACCATGGGTTGAAACATAGGCGCAGAATCGGTTTCTACTTCATGCAGACAATGGATGGGGTATACTTATATTTGCTACAGATGAGAGTCTTTCGCAGCTGCGAAATTGCAGGACCGTTTATATGGATGAGACATTCAAAAGTTGCCCTAGACCATATGGGCAGTTCTTCATGATACTTGGAAAGTATCAAGGTTTCGTCATCCCATTTGTTATGGTGCTGATGGAACAGAGAACGATCGGGCACTACATGCAGGTGCTGCAAGCTGTAAAAGCCGCTATCCGGAGAGTGACTCACTACCGTTGGCGTCCCCAGATGGTGATTTCTGATTTTGAGCTTGGTCTGAAGACAGCGCTGGAAACAGAGTTCCCTGGGACCAGGAACTATGGTTGCTATTTCCACTTTAACCAAGCCATGTGGAAGAGAGTTCAGCAGCTGGGATTGTCCATTCAATATCGACAAGACGACGCTCTAAAAGTTGTGATCCGAAAGATCATGGCTATAGGATACCTCCCGGTTGCCCTGGTGCAAATGAATTTCAACGCCCTCGTCGCGGAGAGAACAACAAGGCAAGTTATAAGACAGCACCCTGCATTAGAAGACTTTCTAGATTCGACCTGGTGCTCCATTTCCACCTGCCTTGTGGAATGTCTCCGACAGGGACATGGACGAAAGAACAAACAACCATGTGGAATGTGAGTATTCATATACATTGTATCAGCTGTATTATCTCGTTCGTCTGTCTGTCTGTCTGTCTGTCTGTTTGTCTGTCTGTCTGTCTGTCTGTCTGTCTGTCTGTCTGTGTTTTTCTCTGTCTCTGTCTGTCAATCTGTCTGTCTGTCTCTGTCTGCCTCTCTATCTCTGTCGTCTGTCTGTCTGTCTCTCTCTTTCTCTCTCTCTCTCTCTCTCTCTCTCTCTCTCTCTCTCTCTCTCTCTCTCTCTCTGTGTGTGCGTCTCTCTTGCAATATCGTGGGTTCCACATATCTTAATATTAATTATTAAAGCATCCTTCTGAATACATGAATTTGTACTTTTGTTCTTTCTTTTTGTACAGCGTACCACCGAAAACTGAACGCCACAGTACAAGTCCGGCATCCTACACTGTGGACGTTTGTAAGGTACTTGAAGGACAACCAGATCATCACTGAGGAAACAGCTTTGAGGGCACAGAGAGGAGACGTGCCTCCAAGGCGGAGACGTAAATGGCCAGAATACTCAGACTGAAGATGCAGTACAACGCTGGCCACAGAGATTTGGACTCTTTCTGGAGAGCAGTCAGTCACTGCATCATGGCATTAGTGTAGAGAGTGCCGAATTCTTTTGGGTTAGCTGCTCCCCATGTTTTCCACAAAGACTACTGTGTTAATCTGGCTTAATTGACATTTTCAGTTGCATGCCAATAGTAGAGTGAAACTTTTTGTGTTAAAATCTATCAGAGTTAATCTTTTTTGTCTGTTTATTTGCTGGTTTTTTTGTGGTTTCGTTTTTGCATTTGTTCATGTGTTTGTTGTTGCATTTTCATGTATTTTTGTTGTTGATGTTTTTCACGTCGCATTTGTTAGTTGCTTGCTCACGTGTGTTTGTTGTTGTATTGTGTCAATTGTTTGTTTATTCATGTTTTTGTTTGATAAATGTTGCTTGTTTGGGGACAAGCTTGTTTGTGTATTGCATCCATTTTAATAACCAATACGTTTTAGTAACTAATGATTTGGAAGATTACGGATATATTTCTTGTTTTCTTAGCTTGATTAAAGTAGGAATACGTTTTCTTGAATGCTCTGATGTTTTTTTATTTGTTTGTTGGTATTTTTGTTTTTCTGTCCATTCAATCATAAAAGAAAACGGCCATTCAAAAATTACGTTACACCCCCCCCCCCCCCCGAGTAACGTTACTATTGATACTTGATTGATACGTTACACATTTTCGTCTCCCCCCACCCCCCTGGGTAAAGTAATTTTTGAATGGCCCTTTTCTTTTATGAAAAAAAAAATAAAAATTATAGGTATCGGTAGCGGATCGATACTTTAAAAAAATACTCGGTATAAAATCGATACCTAAACTGTGGTATCGGCCCAGCTCTAGTATAATAAACAGATGTGTTTCGATTATGCGGTAGTCGATTACAGACTCACTACTTTGTCGCCTCAGGGAACATAGACCTGAGGAAACATAGAGCTTATATTTGAGGGAACATAGAGCTTATAATTTGAGGAAACATAGAGCTGAGGAAACATAGAGCTGAGGAAACATAGAGCTGGACCCGTATATGCGACTCAACGTCGCTCCTCTGAGGCTAAAAACAGGGTAAAATCTTACATAGATGTTAAGACCATTTAAAAATATATTAGTTGTATAAAGTCTTTTGTATATATAACTCTGGTATAAATATCTCTTGGTTTCCAGATTGTGCACAGAAATACAACCCGCACTTTAGTTACAATGGTAGCTGCAACGGATAATAATGTTCTTAAATTCATTGTCGAAAGTCGTTGCAGACGATAGTGTTTGGACTTCTGCCGGGAGGTTGTTCCACATCCTGATGACATTACTCATTAGGGTAAAAAGAATAAAGATGGCTGTTAACCCGTGAGCTTGGGATGTTATATTTTATATTATTCCTTCTGTTGCCTCTGGTATTAATGGTGAGGTGGTTCAGTGGGATATGGATATTTCCTTCCCTGCCTTTATAAAATATTTTTACTTTGTTTTTTGCTCTCCTCTCTTCTAATGGTGTCCACTCGAGGTTTCTCATCATTTTATTTACACTACTACTTCTAGTATAGTCATTTGTCACAAAGCGGGCAGCTCTCCTCTGGACCCTTTCCAGTTGGTCTATGTTTATTCGACAGTGGGGGTCCCAGACACTGCAGCCATACTCTAGGGAGGGCCTCACAAAGGTGTTATAGCATTTTTCTTTTACTTTCCTATCGCAGTTAGAGATGTTCCTTTTTAGAAATGCTAGTATACCGTTTGCTTTGTTACATGTGTTATTAATGTGTTGGTTCCATGTAAGTTTTCTGTCCAATGTAACTCCCAAATATTTAGCCTCATGTGTTTCGCTCAATTTTTCGTCGTGTATAAAGTAGTCTGAGGTGATGTTGTGTTTTTTATTTGAAATTCTCAGGACTTGGCATTTATTGGGGTGGAATTCCATACGCCAGTCCCTCTCCCATTTTTGTGGACTGTCTAGATCTTTCTGTAAAATTTCCGTATCTTCTTTTGAGTTTATTGTTCTATAGAGGAGGCTATCATCAGCAAACAATCGTAATTTAGTGCCTGGAGAGATCTTACTTGGCATATCGTTAATATAAACTAGGAATAGTAAGGGGCCCATTACAGTACTCTGGGGTACTCCCGAGAGAACAGCTGCAGGATTGGATGACTTTCCATCAACGACGACTATCTGTGTTCTATTTTCTAAGAAAGACTTAATCCACTTCAAAGTACTGTTTCTAACTCCATAATGGTTTAGTTTAGTCAAGAGACTAGCATGGTGCACTTTATCGAAGGCTTTACTGAAATCTAATAAGATGGTATCAGTCTGCCTGTTGTTATTCAAGTTATTAACAAAATCATTGCAAGTTGTGACCAGCTGGGACTCACACGACCTGTGTTTTCTAAAACCATGCTGTACATGTGTTAAAACTGAGTGTTTCTCGAGATGCTTCATGATGCTGGTATGCAAGATATGCTCTAAATGTTTACAAGATATTGATGTCAGGGAGACTGGTCTATAATTTTCAGGACTAGCTCTATTCCCTTTCTTAAAAATGGGTACTACATTTGCTTTTTTCCAGTCTTCCGGTATTTTTCCTTGTTCAATTGAAGCTCTAAATAACAAAGTGTAAACAGGGGCAATTTCCTTGGCACAGAGTTTCAGTAATTTGGCGGGAATTCCATCAGGCCCTGTAGCTTTATTTTCGTTAAGGTTTTCCAAAAGTTTCAGTACTCCATTTTCTGTGACAAATATTTCATCCATATCCGGCAGTTTGGCATCACTCAGCTCTCCCGAGAAGACTCCCCCTGGGTCGGAAAAGACCTTACAAAATTGAGTATTTAAGATATTGGCTCTTTTTTGGGCATCTTGCTGTGGGTGCCCTCTCTCATCGTTCAGTGCGGCTACTCCTAAGTTTTCTTTATTTTTACTTTTCACATATCTCCAAAGTTTTTTACTGTTATCAGATGAATCACTTATCATCTCATGGATATAATTATTATGAGCTTTCCGGCATTCTTTCTGTGTCAATCTTTTAATTTCTAGATATTTGTTTTTCACTCGTTCGGAGTTGCACTGTTTCATTTTTTTTAACCATTTATATTTTTTCCGAACTAATCTTTTCGTTAAAGAATTTATCCAGGGTTGGTGAATTTTTGTGGATGACCTTTTTGTTTGGACATTTTCCATGATCATGTTCAAATTTAACTTGATACAGTCCCAGAGTTTGTTTGCGTCAGTTTTTGAAGAGTGGTATTTCATGAAAAAAGTGCCAAAAGTTGCTGCCTCCCTTTTCAAATTATTTTCGTCTGTCTGATTCCATAGGTAAATCTGTCGCCTAATAGGTCTTTTCTTAAAGGGTTTCAGTTCTGAATCAATCTGGACTATGTCATGGTCCCCTAGACCAGGAAGAATTTTGATCTCTCTTGTAAGGTTAGGGAAATTAGTAAAGAATAGGTCTAACAGTGCATCTCCTCGAGTGGTCTCTTTTACTGCTTGCTCTAGGCCTATATCCGCAGCACTGTCTAAAAATAGGTCATTTATTTCTCTTAAGTTTTGGCAACTCTTCACATTTCCTTCTTCCCAGTTTATGTCAGGTAAATTGAAATCTCCTCCTATCCAGATGGTAGCCTTTTTGTTCTTTTGGTAGGCACTAAGAAGTTCATCACAGATGTTCTTACTAGTTTCCAGGTCACTACTAGGGGGTCGATAGACTGCACCCACAACAAGAGGAGGTTTACCCTGCACTCTAATCTTACAGAGAACAGTTTCTCCTGCTTCCTCACTAGGTATTTTTTCACTAACTAAGTTCTTCTTCACTGCTATCAAGACCCCACCTCCCCTTCTCTTCTTCCTATCATTTCTGTAGATTTCATAATCATCATTAATTGAAATTTCACTGGTTTTTATATTTTCGTTTAGCCATGTTTCTGTTCCGATGATTACGTCAGGTTTAGTTTCGTTCAAAAATGAGCTCGGTTTTTCTTTCTTGTTCCAAATGCTTTGAAAATTTATAACCTGGGTTCTGAACGTGGTTTTCTCTTTGGCTGGCTCTTTTTTCTTGAATTTGGGGTGTGGGGTTGACGAATATTTTGGTTCAAAGATTGGTATTTCTGTGTTACTTTTATTAGTATCTAAATGTTGTAAGATATCAAAACTATTGTGGGATCTTGATCTACTACAGTCTAAGTTTAATTGAAAATCAGTGAATAAGCTGGAACTAAAATTTGGCATGCCACACTGGATACATTCCCATGCGGCACTGCTATTGCCCAGTGTTTCATACATTACTGAGTTTATTCCCATACAGTCGATGTGGTACCAGCGGTCACAACTATCACATGCGATGGCCCTCGTTTTCCAGGTACATTTTTTAAGGCAAACGGGGCAAGGGGGGAATCTAGTCTGGGGTCCAGGGTTGAGCTCCACGTCACCCGATAATGACAGTAGTAAGAACAATACCAGAGAGATGTTCATTGTATTTGAAGAACTATTTAGCCTAAATTTCGGACTGGTTCTAGATCTATATCTACTTTTCTGTCCGAGGACAGACCAGGTGTTTATTAATGAGGTCCTGGATTTAGGCGAGTTGACAACACTAAATTTCCAGTTGTTATAATTAGCCTCATGTTTAGATCTTGATCTAATATCCCATCTACATCCAAATGAATACAGTTCTGGTCTAGATCTATATACTAAAACGGTGAACAATAAACTTATCGACATTAAGAGGAGAGATCTCACTCTTGATAATGGCACAAGACGTGGACTTCCCACCGGCACAAGCGGTCGCCATATTGGAACTTTTCGGTCCACCCTTACCTTCCAGTTATAATCACAATCTGGGACCAAGAGATTAAAAATTTAGTCAAATTATAATTCCCATTCACTTCCAATTCATATAAAAGTACAGTGAAAACACTGTTGGTATAATATACGTATTAAAAATTGGTAAATTCATCAAAAGGGGGGTGTAAATTTGGAGCTCTCAGAAAAAGCGTCGTCTCCTCGACCGGAAGTGCCTACAGATAATTTGTATTTCCCCACAAAGTATATTATTTCCCAGTTTTGGGTTCCCCTTCTAACAGAAACTCCTCACCAATTCCCCCATCCCCCTGGATAAAATTCGTCTCCTTAGATCTGAAGTTCCTCAATAGACAAAATAAAGAAAAAGAGGGTGAAATAGAGAAAATAGAGTAAGTTGTAAAATTGAACGAAAGAATTAGGGACAGCCTTAGCTAGAGCATGGAGGGAAACACAACAACTGAAAGAGAGAGGGCAGAAGTTGGAGGAAATGAGAGACAGGAGGAGGGAGAGACAGATAGAGACAGAAAGACAGACGGACAGACACACAGACAGATAGGGGGTAGCAGAGAGGAGGCGGAGGTTGTGATGAGTACAGAAATGAAAGACTGATAGAGGAAATGGAAGATACAAGGCAGATGGATGGCTGCAAGTGAAGGAAAGGGAACTGACAGACTGAACTCTCCGCTTCCTGAGGTAGGAAAAGTAGAGGCCAGGGACACCGGAGAATCAAGCGATGATTGGCTGTAGGTAACGTCATCGTCATCACAGGGGGGCGTGGCTAACACTTGCTCCGGAAGCGGAAGTTCCATTGGAGGCGTACAGGGGTCAGAGTTCCTGTAACCCTCACGAAGCCATCGCAGAACCTAGGGACAAACATCATTTCCTTGTCATTTTTTTTTAATGCTGATATTAGTTACCCATATACTAGATCTAAGCCGCGCAAGTTTTGCGAAGAACTTTAAACTGCTGTAACGTTTGAATGAAATAGGTTCATTCTAACATTTTAAAACTGAAATAAATAAAGGCTGTTCCCGAGAAACAAAAAATCTTTCATTTTTCTAATGTCTTGATGTCCTGTCTTGGATAATCAAACAACAAGGTTCAAAAACTATAATTATGAGGTTTCCAGCCTGTCGGGTCAAGTGCTTTGGCTGTTTCCATCTTGCCAGAAATGCTCATTTAGATCTAGTTCATTCATGGGATCAATAGAACTTGAATTAAAGACCACAATGCTTTTTATTTTATTCAATCATCTCCAGCAGATCAAAAGCTGCGATGGTTTTAGATTTTCTGGCAAGACCAATATGCAACCTAGTATACCTGTGTATGCATGTATAAGCTGTCTTCATTTTGTCTTATTATTGCAAGGACTATATCAGTTTTGTCATGCTTTCTTTTAAACATTTTGAGAAAATAAATCGACTGTGGTGGTTGTTGAGAAATACAGTTCAAATCATATTCCCTGGCCTTCTTCATCAGAGATTCGTTGCTATGTTAGATGTGTAATTTTGCATTGAAATTATGTATTTATTCACCCAGGCAAAACTTCCTAACATGTATACGGATAAGTGAGGAACTTATAGCTTCACCTACAATTATAATGATATGAAAAATGAAATGATTTATATTTTCTTATTACTTGAAATGTGCTAGCAAACGTATTAATATATTAACTGTAAAAAATTTGAAAACAACAAAAACAGCAAGCTCACAATGGAACCTGGTATAATGTAAAAAAACAAATAAAGCATAAATCTTCTTCATTTCCAAACTAAAACACAACTTTAGTTCTTGTTTGTTCCAATTCCACTTTTTGCACAACTGAGAAATTAGAGGTGTAATGTTTGAGGCTTTAATATTATGATATATCGATTTACGGAGGAATGCACCTCCTGCAACACTGTTAATTCCACACGTATCGACCATGTCGTTCCAATGGATCAAATCAACACTGTCGAGAGGGGGAAAGTGAACCATGGGCTAGGCACTTTCTCCATACCCACAGCCCAGGCATGCAGCACAAAAACTATTTAGCTGCTGACCGTCTGCCAAGACGAAAAGAGCCAATTATAGAGTTAGAATAAATGGGAACTGTGAAACAGCTCGATAAGATCCATAACGCATTTTAAGCAAGAGTGAAACTGTGCATTTGTTTTACCTCTTCTACAAGCTAAAAGATCTCTGTTTTGTTGGGTTTTTGTTGTTGTTGTTGTTGTTGTTTCAAAAAATGGAGGTAGAACAAACAAGAACTAGAGTCGAGAAATGTCCTCAACTAAACGATCGATCTAATGTCAAATAATGTATAATGTGTTTTGTTCAATAAACAAATGCAGAGAGGATGAGCATATTGTACCTAAAACAACAGAGTCACAGTAGTTCAGGTAAATTAACAAAAGATGACCTTTATTTGCCCAAAAATATATCCAGTGCCCTGAAAATCCATTTCATATTGTCCATTTTATACAAAAATATGAACTTTATTTTAGAAAAGAGGAAGGTCATCTGACCAAAATATAACAAGATACCCAGAAAGCGTATTAATAATTGTCCACTTTTAACAAAAATATGAACTTTATTTTAGAAAAGGTGAACATCATTTGACCGAAAACATATCAAGATGCCCAGAAAAGCATATTAACAATTGTACTAAAATATGAACTTCATTAAATAAAAGATGAACTTCATTTGCACAAAATATACCAAGACTCCTCAGAAATTATATTAATAATGGTCCATTTTTTAACTAAGAGATGAACTTCATTTGCCCAAAATATATCCAGACGCTCTGAAATTCACATTACTACCTATCGCTTTATGATCCAACTTCCTCCTAATAAAATATAACGAAATGCAAATGCCAGGGGCGGAGAACCTCAACGAGATGCAAATACCAGGGGCGGAGAACCTCAACGAGATGCAAATACCAGGGGCGGAGAACCTCAACGAGATGCAAATGCCAGGGGCGGAGAACCTCCAAAAACAGACACGCCTACGCCCATCCCCCCTTATGAAATTATTATGATGAAAATGAATTGCGAATATCCGGGGGTTATTCTAGGACTATAAACTGAAAGAAACATTTCATTGCCGGGGGGAGAGAAACGCTTCAATCAGTGACAGATGTCCAAACAGTGACATTTTGATTTGTGTGACAAGGACGGGGAGACAATCCTCTCTTGACATGCCGTGATGTAACAGAGGGTCATTCACCTGGGCTACCATGTGACCTGCTGTGATGGACATGGGGACATAATGTAGTCTCAGGGCACTACATTTCCCATTAAATTTACATCAACTCTGTGAAAGCATAATTATCCACTACCCACCCCTGTATGTGCCTTTGAGAATAGCTTTTATCCGCCCTTTTTTCTCTTTTGTTGCAGATGGTGCAAACCGGTGATGCCTACAGATATTTGTTTTGAAAGCCAAACAATTGGGTAATCCTGTTGTAAACTAATGGAAAACAGCATGGTTCGTTTGATAACAAAAATGAGACTCGGACCATAATTGTAAAAACCACAGAAAATAATATGCCCAGAGCTCGATTTGTCTTCCTTTTGCCAATTCCTTTACGTTTTGTTGCATCTTTTCTTTATTATTTCTCACGCGTGACTTTGTTATAATATGCGGCTTTTTTTCTTTTTGAAATATACTGTTTCGCAGATCATCATGCAATGCTTCGCCACCATTTTGACTGAAAGTAGTTTTAAAAGTCAGTGAGGCGCAAGTGCTGTGGGGTCAGATGAAACCGATTCATTGTCAGAATTTTCAATATACCTTTCACACATATCAGGAGAAGGAAGATGGTATTATCACCAACTGTAGGTTATTTTAATATTAATAATTATTATTATTACTGGAAAAGCCTGGTGTCTGGACTGGATGTCATTATCTGTATAATAAACAAAACTAGTGGAATTTTTTAACAAGACCCATCACCGCACACACAGCTCGGATTACCGTGAAATTTCACATGTGTCTCCCCTTCGACCTGCTTTTAGTTTCCTTTGTGCTGCTGATTGATCACCTCCGATCCTTTCTTGTTTTCACGAACACAGGAGTCTATCAGTACACTACTTCCCGCCAATGTGTTCACTATTAAACAAATTGCCCGCCCATTGTGCAGATTTTTGCTGTTTTATGACATTTAGACGTGGCGTGTACGGCATTAACCACAGCGCCCATAACTCCAGCACCCAGACATAAAGTGCCATGTCTATGAATTCTGGGACCCACAAGAGGTATCTAAAATGGTTAAGAAAAAAAAAATTAAAAAGAAGGAAAGACCATAATAAAATTAATTTTTTTTAAAACATACATGAAATTCATGAGAAATTAAAAATTGACCAAAATATCCAACACCAGACACCCGGTGAAGTGTTCCAAATGTGGTATGCTGGGCAGCGGAGAGTTCGCGTGCAAAGAGGCTGCAGTAAAACTTATAAATCTAAACACAAACAAACAACAACTACAGTAAATAAACCTGAAGGGGCGGGCAAGGTGACGCAGGTCCATTAAAATCACTCAAAAGTGAAACAAACAGACAGATTTATCTAGGGCAGGGCCGGATACCTCATGTAGTGTTTCCTAATAAAGTCACTAGGGTTATCTATAGGTTATCTGTTCACGGTAGATTGTTTTCAATTACTACAGCTAAACGTTTTAGGTAAAAACAAAAACAAAAAGTAGAGGAAGCATAACGTTTGTGACGTCAAGCCGAACAAGGGAGGTTATTACTTTCGTAGATCTTAAGATAAGATAAGATAAGATAAGATAAGATCAATTTTATTCGTCCTTGTACAAGGAAATTCGGTTTGATCATTGAATACATAACAATACAGTTACAGAAATCATGATATAATTATATAGAGCGCGCACACGCACACACACACATACATAATATGTATATATATATATATATATATATATACACTAATAAATAAACAAAATTAACAGTTGCGCAGAATATGCCAAAGTTACTAAAACACATTGACCTGGCACGCAAGACACAATTCAACTGTGCACAGATTACGATCAAGATGACGACATTATTGCAACATCCTAGTTGATGATGGAATAAACGATTTAAAGTAGCGCTCAGTTTTAGTTTTCTTTGACAACAGCCTTAAACTTCTTACAGATCTTATGTATTCTTTGTTCAGGGGATGTTGGGGGTCATTTATTATTTTATTGGCTTTTTTAATACAAGCACCAATGTACAGCTCATCAAAATATGGCAGGTCACAGTTACAAATTTTTGAGGCTAATTTGATTAAAATATTGATCTTATTTTTATCTTTTTGTAAGATGTTTCCTCCCCAACAGACAACTAGAAGTATCAGAAGTATTCTCGTTGTTTCAGTTGATGTGAATAAAATAAACTGGTCTATCGTAACAAATAAAGCTCTCGCGTCAGATTCCGTCCAAAACAAAACTTCTATGAAATCATACCCACTGAAGACAGAAAACACTCTCAGAGAGTCAGCGTGTCTCAGTCTTGCACAGGACAGCTTTAGGGGTGAAACAGACGAAGGCTAGTGTGGGCGCCAGATCGGGTGGCTAGCCGCCCATGAATCTTGCTACACACTATCACAACAGGCACTGCCCACACCGAGACCCACCGGTCTGACGCCTACGACAGCCTTGGTCTGTGTCACTCCTTATCCACAATGATGTTGTTGTTTGAGAGTCCAGATGGACTTATAATAATGTGGTATAGAACTATCCCCTTCAACTACATGACGAATCACATTAACCACAGACCATGAGAATGTGACGGCCTTAGTTTACTTGAATTGGATGATCTGTACTGCTGTCTTTACAACCATCCAGTATCACCCTGAACAGGGTTGGGCGGCTGTTCGAATCTAGGTTGGACCAAGCTATCCCTCCGTTTTCTCATCCTTCGTACGTTTCTTTCCCCCTCATGATTACAAGAGGAGTACTGCAAACAGTAATTTCTAGTCTGGGCCCTACATTATGCAGTTAGATCTCTACAAATCAAAGTCCTGCCGTGTTCGTATGACTGAGACAAGCAAAGGTGGTAAGGATTACGCCACGTCTATTTTAAGCTGTACTTTAAGCCAGATTTAGACGGAAGGTAGAGAAACATGGGAGGTATCGGCTATTTCCGTCAGCGGCCACCCTCCCACTATTGTCAAGCCAACTAAAACGATACGGCCACATTGTTCTCATCAATTAAGTCTATGTCATGACAGATTAGTCAGGTCCCAGGTGCTACAAGTGAGAGAGATCATCGTGCAATCCCACTATAAACGATGGTGTACAGACAGACAGACAGACAGATGCAGAGAGTGAGAGAGAGATAGACAGATAACCAAATAGATAGATTAATAGATAGATAGATAGACAGACAAATAGATAGACAGACAAATAGATAGATAGATAGATAGATAGATAGATAGATAGATAGATAGATAGATAGATAGATAGATAGATAGATAGATAGATAGATAGATAGATAGATAGATGGATGGATGGATGGATGGATGGATGGATGGATGGATAGAGAGACAGATAGATAGATAGATAGATAGATAGATAGATAGATAGATAGATAGATAGATAGATAGATAGATAGATAGACAGATATACAGACAGACAGATAGATAGATAGATAGATAGATAGATAGATAGATAGATAGATAGATAGATAGATAGATAGATAGATAGATAGATAGATAGATAGATAGATCGAATCCTCATACTTTGCGCAAACTTCTTTAACGCACCTTTTAGACACCACATGAAAAATAACAAATAATATACTGGCAATGTTTTGCAGGCCTACGATCTCGGGGGGGGGGGTGGGGGGGAGGGGGCTACTCCCCGTGGTAGAGACAAAGAAGGTGAAGAGACACTCTGGTAAGAGAAATGTTGATATTGTTAAAAAAAAAAGCGCAAAAAGCGGGGCGGGGAGGGGGGGAGGGTGGTGGGGCGACGAAGGGGGTGTTCAGCACAAAATATTTATGTTTCTATGAACATTCATAAGCGATTGAAACTGATAAAATATAGATAAATAAACATAAATTTAGCGCTAATTACAAAAATTCCTAATGATCATTTCAAATAGGGGCATTTTTATTTCCCATCTAGCCTGGGCCTATTGCCAAAATATATCCCCCCCCCCCCACCCCCAAACCCCCAAACCCCCAAACCCCCACCCCGCCAAAAAAAAATAAAGAAAGCACAGAAAATACATGCGTTAGCAGCAAAGACTTGAAGGAAAGTCAAAACCTGGCAAACAATGTTGTTTGTGGCAAAGCCTCGCCTACCAAACATGGCAAACAATGTTGTTTGTGGCAAAGCCTCGCCTACCAAACATGGCAAACAATGTTGTTTGTGGCAAAGCCTCGCCTACCAAACATGGCAAACAATGTTGTTTGTGGCAAAGCCTCGCCTACCAAACATGGCAAACAATGTTGTTGGTGGCAAAGCCTCGCCTACCAAACATGGCAAACAATGTTGTTGGTGGCAAAGCCTCGCCTACCAAACATGGCAAACAATGTTGTTGGTGGCAAAGCCTCGCCTACCAAACATGGCAAACAATGTTGTTTGTGGCAAAGCCTCGCCTACCAAACATGGCAAACAATGTTGTTTGTGGCAAAGCCTCGCCTACCAAACATGGCAAACAATGTTGTTTGTGGCAAAGCCTCGCCTACCAAACATGGCAAACAATGTTGTTTGTGGCAAAGCCTCGCCTACCAAACATGGCAAACAATGTTGTTTGTGGCAAAGCCTCGCCTACCAAACATGGCAAACAATGTTGTTTGTGGCAAAGCCTCGCCTACCAAACATGGCAAACAATGTTGTTTGTGGCAAAGCCTCGCCTACCAAACATGGCAAACAATGTTGTTTGTGGCAAAGCCTCGCCTACCAAACATGGCAAACAATGTTGTTTGTGGCAAAGCCTCGCCTACCAAACATGGCAAACAATGTTGTTTGTGGCAAAGCCTCGCCTACCAAACATGGCAAACAATGTTGTTTGTGGCAAAGCCTCGCCTACCAAACATGGCAAACAATGTTGTTTGTGGCAAAGCCTCGCCTACCAAACATGGCAAACAATGTTGTTTGTGGCAAAGCCTCGCCTACCAAACATGGCAAACAATGTTGTTTGTGGCAAAGCCTCGCCTACCAAACATGGCAAACAATGTTGTTTGTGGCAAAGCCTCGCCTACCAAACATGGCAAACAATGTTGTTTGTGGCAAAGCCTCGCCTACCAAACATGGCAAACAATGTTGTTTGTGGCAAAGCCTCGCCTACCAAACATGGCAAACAATGTTGTTTGTGGCAAAGCCTCGCCTACCAAACATGGCAAACAATGTTGTTGGTGGCAAAGCCTCGCCTACCAAACATGGCAAACAATGTTGTTTGTGGCAAAGCCTCGCCTACCAAACATGGCAAACAATGTTCTTTCTGGCAAAGCCTCGCCTACCAAAAATGGCAAACAATGTTGTTTGTGGCAAAGCCTCGCCTACCAAACATGGCAAACAATGTTGTTTGTGGCAAAGCCTCGCCTACCAAACATGACAAACAATGTTGTTTGTGGCAAAGCCTCGCCTACCAAACCTGGCAAACAATGTTGTTTGTGGCCAAGCCTCGCCTACCAAACCTGGCAAACAATGTTGTTTGTGGCCAAGCCTCGCCTACCAAACCTGGCAAACAATGTTGTTTGTGGCCAAGCCTCGCCTGCCAAACATGGCAAACAATGTTGTTTGTGGCAAAGCCTCGCCTACCAAACATGGCAAACAATGTTGTTTGTGGCAAAGCCTCGCCTACCAAACATGGCAAACAATGTTGTTTGTGGCCAAGTCTCGCCTACCGAACCTGGCAAACAATGTTATTTGTGGCAAAGCCTCGCCTACCAAACATGGCAAACAATGTTGTTTGTGGCAAAGCCTCGCCTACCAAACATGGCAAACAATGTTGTTTGTGGCAAAGCCTCGCCTACCAAACATGGCAAACAATGTTGTTTGTGGCAAAGCCTCGCCTACCAAACATGGCAAACAATGTTGTTTGTGGCAAAGCCTCGAGTACCAAACATGGCAAACAATGTTGTTTGTGGCAAAGCCTCGCCTACCAAACCTGGCAAACAATGTTGTTTGTGGCAAAGCCTCGCCTACCAAACCTGGCAAACAATGTTGTTTGTGGCAAAGCCTCGCCTACCAAACCTGGCAAACAATGTTGTTTGTGGCAAAGCCTCGCCTACCAAACATGGCAAACAATGTTGTTTGTGGCAAAGCCTCGCCTACCAAACATGGCAAACAATGTTGTTTGTGGCAAAGCCTCGCCTACCAAACATGGCAAACAATGTTGTTTGTGGCAAAGGCTCGCCTACCAAACATGGCAAACAATGTTGTTTGTGGCAAAGCCTCGCCTACCAAACATGGCAAACAATGTTGTTTGTGGCAAAGCCTCGCCTACCAAACATGGCAAACAATGTTGTTTGTGGCAAAGCCTCGCCTACCAAACATGGCAAACAATGTTGTTTGTGGCAAAGCCTCGCCTACCAAACATGGCAAACAATGTTGTTTGTGGCAAAGCCTCGCCTACCAAACATGGCAAACAATGTTGTTTGTGGCAAAGCCTCGCCTACCAAACATGGCAAACAATGTTGTTTGTGGCAAAGCCTCGCCTACCAAACATGGCAAACAATGTTGTTTGTGGCAAAGCCTCGCCTACCAAACATGGCAAACAATGTTGTTTGTGGCAAAGCCTCGCCTACCAAACATGGCAAACAATATTGTTTGTGGCAAAGCCTCGCCTACCAAACATGGCAAACAATATTGTTTGTGGCAAAGCCTCGCGTACCAAACCTGGCAAACAATGTTGTTTGTGGCAAAGCCTCGCCTACCAAACATGGCAAACAATGTTGTTGGTGGCAAAGCCTCGCCTACCAAACATGGCAAACAATGTTGTTTGTGGCAAAGCCTCGCCTACCAAACATGGCAAACAATGTTGTTTGTGGCAAAGCCTCGCCTACCAAACATGGCAAACAATGTTGTTTGTGGCAAAGCCTCGCCTACCAAACATGGCAAACAATGTTGTTTGTGGCAAAGCCTCGCCTACCAAACATGGCAAACAATGTTGTTTGTGGCAAAGCCTCGCCTACCAAACATGGCAAACAATGTTGTTTGTGGCAAAGCCTCGCCTACCAAACATGGCAAACAATGTTGTTTGTGGCAAAGCCTCGCCTACCAAACATGGCAAACAATGTTGTTTGTGGCAAAGCCTCGCCTACCAAACATGGCAAACAATGTTGTTTGTGGCAAAGCCTCGCCTACCAAACATGGCAAACAATGTTGTTTGTGGCAAAGCCTCGCCTACCAAACATGGCAAACAATGTTGTTTGTGGCAAAGCCTCGCCTACCAAACATGGCAAACAATGTTGTTTGTGGCAAAGCCTCGCCTACCAAACATGGCAAACAATGTTGTTTGTGGCAAAGCCTCGCGTACCAAACATGGCAAACAATGTTGTTTGTGGCAAAGCCTCGCCTACCAAACATGGCAAACAATGTTGTTTGTGGCAAAGCCTCGCCTACCAAACATGGCAAACAATGTTGTTTGTGGCAAAGCCTCGCCTACCAAACATGGCAAACAATGTTGTTTGTGGCAAAGCCTCGCCTACCAAACATGGCAAACAATGTTGTTTGTGGCAAAGCCTCGCCTACCAAACATGGCAAACAATGTTGTTTGTGGCAAAGCCTCGCCTACCAAACATGGCAAACAATGTTGTTTGTGGCAAAGCCTCGCCTACCAAACATGGCAAACAATGTTGTTTGTGGCAAAGCCTCGAGTACCAAACATGGCAAACAATGTTGTTTGTGGCAAAGCCTCGCCTACCAAACATGGCAAACAATGTTGTTTGTGGCAAAGCCTCGCCTACCAAACATGGCAAACAATATTGTTTGTGGCAAAGCCTCGCCTACCAAACATGGCAAACAATGTTGTTTGTGGCAAAGCCTCGCGTACCAAACATGGCAAACAATGTTGTTTGTGGCAAAGCCTCGCGTACCAAACATGGCAAACAATGTTGTTTGTGGCAAAGCCTCGCGTACCAAACATGGCAAACAATGTTGTTTGTGGCAAAGCCTCGCGTACCAAACATGGCAAACAATGTTGTTTGTGGCAAAGCCTCGCCTACCAAACATGGCAAACAATGTTGTTTGTGGCAAAGCCTCGCCTGCCAAACATGGCAAACAATGTTGTTTGTGGCAAAGCCTCGCGTACCAAACAATACAGAAACGATACGGTACAGTGCAGAGTATAAGGAACGGCAAGCGTTTTATTGTTTCGTTCCTGTATTATTTCTTAGCCGAGGCTTTGCTACATACAACTTTTTTCTTTTGGCCACATTTTGACTGGGCCTGTTACCAGCTTTGCTCGGGCCTGACGTTTTGCAGCGAATCTAGATAATTATGAATGTTTCATTTCGTATGGACCACCGGACAGGACTGGACAGGTGTTCTGTCACTTTGTGGACACAGTCACTGATTGTCCTCTCCTGATATTTATTATAATCCCAGACCCATAACTTAGGCACATGTGAAATGTGTCTCTTTTCTGCATATTAACTGTCAAGACGTGCACGCAATCACACCATCGCATGCAGAGAGGCATGTAGAAGCAACGGACGGCGTCATGTCCAGTTTGGCAGTGGCCGTGGTTCAGAAACAGCCTGCTGAATTTTCCCCCGTGCTTGTTTGCAAAGATAGTGTTTTTGATTTTTGTTTCGCACCTCCTTAGTGTACGGGCGGTAAGAAAGGGTGGCTAGACAAACAGAATATAATGACTGTATTTATATCCATCTCCATACTCAAGACAAACCGAACAGAGACCCTGTGGCCTAGAGGCAAAGCCTTTCATACCGAAGGTACCGGGTTCTAATACCGGTCGGTGCAGGCATGTTTGAGTTTGGGGATTTTTCTCATATTTTCCTGTCCTTGATCCTATGGGAGGTATGGTCGAGCACCTTGTCTTCTCGGATAAGGACGAAATACTCGGATGGCCCGTGTGCACGTTGCGCACATTAAAGATATCTTGGCAGTTGGAAATCGAAAAGAGCGGGCCGAACAGACCGCTGAACGGACAAAATTTTAATAATTTAACGAATCCCTAGCACAACAAGAAAAATAGAAACAAGAAATGTGAGGTGTCAATGCTAAGGGCAACAAACCTCGTAAAATAAAGACGTAAACACAAGACAAACCAAAAGAAAAGGATGTGGAAATGTTGGTCATAATTAAGTATCCTATGACTTGTGCTGGCGACTGCGCAGTCTACAGGTCAGTTGATAAAGCCATTGCCGTGTGAGCCAGATGTCTCGGATTCGAATCTGTCTATGAAATCTTATTTTTCTTTTTAATATCTCGCATTCATTATCAAAATTCCCCATTTCTTCCTGATTTTTAAATCAGTTCAGATAATATTAATATGTATTCACTATGAGTTTCACCGGCTATTATATCCAAAGATTTGATGGAAAGATGGTAAAAATGTGACAGAGGATGAGGGTGAGGATGGAGTGTGGTACTCACTTCTGATATCTGTCTGGATTTCATCAAAAACAAGAAATGACGATATTGCTCTCGATCAAAGAAACGTGTCCATCTCCGCCTTGTCTCACCTCCAGAATCCTGTGGGATGACGCCACTTCCTGTCTCTATCTTGCTGGCGTTATCAGTTGACATGGCGACGAGTAAGAACAAAACTTGATACTTTCTGTTTGGGCTTCAGCCAAACATCAGAATAGAACTACACTTAATGTTTTATATAAAAGGTTCTCAAAACCAAAATATATACAGAAGTACAGGTAATGGGAGGGCCATCTCGCAGTAGTTGTGAGTCTTTGATAAAAGGTATCATTTTCCTTTCAAGAAAACAGCAGCATTTTAGTCTGTTAGAGGTGTGCGGCTGAAAACTGTGTATGAAAGCCGTTGGTAGCAAATAAAATCTCTATTTTGAAAACTTAGTTGATATTTGCTTGGTAAATGTTAACGGTAGGTCTTACGTCTTGCCCGATACCGGAGTAATCTTGCAGCGACACAGATAAAAATAGTGAAACCATACAGGGTTTAGCCTTTGTAACTTAAGCTTAATTTTATCTCTCCTGTAAATTTCAGATATGAAAATGATTAACACGTTTAGCTTGTCTGAGTCCAAATTAATATTGTAAACTTTTGGATGATTTGGCTCTCGAAGACATAGATGAAGATCCTTGGAAATCTAAATAAAACTGTTGCTCAGCCAAATGATACGCTGTAAATGTGTCGTAAAGTGACTATTACCGTGTGTGTGCATTAACAGTATTGTACGATGAGACGGTTGCAGATGACGTCTTCGCGGAGGATTACTGCGATGATGATTTGGAAGTTGGAGAAAAGCTTTCCTCCGACGTCATAGTTATCCAGAACAACGGTGTGATTGTTGGATTTTATGAAGTAGTTGATAAAACTAGAAACGATTGTAGTTTTCGCCCCCGAGAGAGAGAGGCATTCACCTGCTTCGTGTGCAGATGGAGTTTTGTCACCAAAATAGTCCTTTTTCTTGTCTATTGGAATTAGGAATAAAATACAGAGACGTAGAGAGGTAGATAATCCAACATGGTTCGATTAGTCTTTGTGTGTGTGTGTGTGTGTTTGTTTTCAGCGAAGAATGAACACAGTGGGGCTAAAACATGCAACTAAATATAGCGTCATTTGCTCCAGGTTTGTTAAGTCACTGAGTGGCTGGGTTATTTATAAGCAAGGCGTTATTTACAAGGCGTACCTTGAAACTAACTCTAGCGTTATTTTCAAGGCATACCTTAACAGCTTCTGATTGGTCAATGAAACATGCCTTGAAAATAACGCTGGTGTTAGTTCCAAGGCATACCTTGAGTCCAATAAACAATACATAGCTACCCCGGCGGCTTTCCCTGATATGTCAATCTGACTACTACCCAGACGAACATCGGCCTACGGCCTCGATGATACAAACTGACTAGACCCTCACGTCGTTACATATCAGTCTGACAATGCACAGTCTAAGGCTCCACGTTTAGAAATACTGAAACAGCTTCTGATTGGTCAATGAAACATGCCTGGAAAATAACGCTGGCGTTAGTTCCAAGGCATACCTTGAGTCCAATAAACAATACATAGCTACCCCGGCGGCTTTCCCTGATATGTCAATCTGACTACTACCCAGACGAACATCGGCCTACGGCCTCGATGATACAAACTGACTAGACCCTCACGTCGTTACATATCAGTCTGACAATGCACAGTCTAAGGCTCCACGTTTAGAAATACTGAAACAGCTTCTGATTGGTCAATGAAACATGCCTTGAAAATAACGCTGGCGTTAGTTCCAAGGCATGCCTTGAAAATAACCACTTCGTATTTATAAATCTTGAATATCTGGTTACTCACTCACGGATATCTCAGCCTGAACCAAATGCAAACGTTATTTTATCGAAAAAAGAAATGAACATATATTAATTTAAATACTTTTCCCCCCTTCGTGGTCTTTCTAGTGAGTGGCCGCTCCAAATAGATCTCTCTTTATTTTGGAATCCGTCAGATGAACTTCCAGTGTTTTTATTTAAATGCACCTTTAACCAAATAGAGATTTACCTCTTCACTCGTGAATTCAAGTTTATAACTCTAAGGTAAATAAGAGACAGGTAATAAAATATCATTATGACGTAGTTGTTCTGCTCACAAGATATCACTAAAACCACTATGCACAAACTCTTGACTAACTCCAATCTACTGGATTAGTTTAACATCAGATGAACGAAACCAGAACACAGATGAGTTGCTCAGAAATAAACAATGTCAGTAAAAAGCCGAGCCTCTCTGAGAGGACTTCTTTCCTCACGTCTGAAATACATAAGAGTTGATCTGCACACTAAGAGCATTATAATTATGGAAAATCATGTTTTGACTTGAAGAACACTTTCTGTGGCTTCCAAATGACTTGATATCTCAACTGTGGACTCTGCACCAGTGGCTATGTATTTACGCTTCCCACCAGATGGAAATACACAAATGGAAATCAATGGGTAGAGACAAACACTTTTCTGTCAGCAAATCACACGATCATAATTATAACGCGTCTTGAAAGTCCGGGGGCCGCGGAGGTGAAAGCCCTGGTCTCGTGTGGCATTATCTGAGGGTTTGTTGTTTTTTTTGGTATGTTGGCGAGGGGAAGGGGGAGGGGGCTGGGGTTGCAGCTCGAAGGTCAGCTAAGACGGACGGGCAACTGTCATTGTTTGTCATCATCAAAAGGAGAATTTTATTCTTTCTGAAGAATACAACACATCGATTGTTGACATCCAATAAAACAACGTTACACGAGTTGGGAGCCATGAATAATGATGTACATAGTCAAAGAATAGTGTTGACTGATTATTGAGTTGGGGGCTGGAGCGAGGGCGGGGGAGGGAGAGGGAGAGGTTGATTAAGGCGCATATCTCAGCGGACTGCAGCAATAGACCAGTGACCCCTGAATAAACAGAACAATGCATGTACAGTTCTCTCTCTCTCTCTCTCTCTCTCTCTCTCTCTCTCTGTCCTGATGCAGTTCGGATCCATTGCCATAACTCATACGTGGTTGTTGTTTTTTAACCCGCCCAACCATTGTCCCACGCTTGACAGTTTGTAGATTTATAGTGATCTGAGTTTATTCTCCCGTGACATGGAGATAATTATGTGTGTGCTGGAAAATGCATAATATTTATGGTGTAAGAGAAAGGTTTGGTGCAGACACAAATCTACAAATTCAAATTTGCAACATTCCAGAAATGGTTGAGGATTGTTCAGGATGAACGAAGTTGTAGAAAACATGGTTGTGATTAATGGTGGTGGTGACCAATTTATGCTATTGTGAAAGTGCTACTTTTGAAGCCCCAGGGTTTATTTTTTTTAAGTCTTCCCTTAGAGATCCCTGGGTTTGTACTGTTTTTAAAATGTTACTTTTGAGACTTGTAGATTTATACTGATTTTAAAGTGTTTCTTTTAAGATCCCTTGATTTATATTGTATTTAAAGTGTTACTTTTGAGACCTTTGGATTCATACTCTTTTGAAAGTATTACTTCTGAGACCTCTGGGCTCTACTGTCTTTAACGTGTTACTTTTGAGACTACCGGATTTACAAGGCTGGCGTAGACGCCAAACTGCGGCGTCTCCGCTTTTATCATTATGCATCACTGTAAAACACTACTAGCTTCCCACACCACCGCGTTGTGGACGTTGGCAGTGAAGTAGTGTTTTAGTGTGGTGCATAATAATTTAGGTGGCGACCATCAGTCTGGGGCCTACGCCAGCCTTGGTCTGGCTTACCCCTTATCAACAAAAACGTAAACAGCTGACGTCATCAGAAGAACGGGGGGGGGGGGGGAAGCCTACAAATATGACTTCTATCAAAGAAGAATTACTAAAATCACCAGTCTCTAGCTCCTCTCTCAAGCTTTCTTTGGATCATGCAATTTAAGTTTGAATTTGAGTTCAGGGAACGAATGTCCCAGCGAAATCGGTTACATTGTGCTAGGAGACGCGAGGATGATAGTCAGAATATTATATCAGAATGACGGGACAGAATATCATAAAAACCAAAGAAAAACTGTGGGGTCGCAGCAGGGCTATAAGCAAAGTCAAAATTGGGCAAAAAGAAAAGGTTGTATATTGCGGAGCCCTGCGTGGGAAATAAAAGCCAAACGATACAAAGCAAACTAAAGAGAAGACAGAAAATACGCAAAATTTTCGGCTTTTATTTCTCACGCAGGGCTTCGCAACATACAACTTTTTTCTTTTTGTCCAATTTTGACTTGCCGGGACAGAAGCAGATCCGACCAGAAGCGTCAGCCAACCACCAACTGGATCGTAAATAATAAAGATGAGTCTGTGACTCGAATAATTCACGCCTGGGAAAGTGCACAAAATCGATATTCTAGGTCACCCTAACAAAGATTAATGTCATAAATAAAAACAAGATTAATCCAAATGGGAACTTGATAGCGACTCAGGCAAAACACTGTATCAGATTTTCGATTTGCATTGAATTTTATTAATTACTATCTCACGGTGAACCCCCCAGCTTCGGTTTCAGTGTAACGTCTCAACATTCTATCTTTTGTAAACAAAATGGAAGGATTTTTCACAAGTCGAAGAGCCCATGAACAGGTAAACCATAGCTTTTTCGAGTCCCACACTCGATGATTACCTGCTCAGTATATCAGCGTTCGCTGTGTACCCATTTCCGACTCCAGCCTGGACTGGGCAATAGAAATAAAAAATGTGTTACGGACAACGCTGGAATAATCAGTGTCTCACCAAACCGTGGCAGGTACAAGACTAAAGCGGTCTTAAAATGGGACAGAATGAGTCAAGACATCGTAGGGAAATGATGAAACGTGCCGCGCTGTAATTTCATGTCCTTTTATTGTTTTGGTCAGAATAAGTCGAGGTGACCAGAAATGTGTTGTCCGCCCATCATTGGTCATTCTGTCTTGTTGTACACAAGTGGTCAATTGCAAGGACCCGGTATATGGTTGTAGAAAGTGTAGTTCTGGTTGTTGTTTTTTTCTGGTGAGCGTGGATGTGTTGATGGATGTTAATGCCCGTGACGTACTGAATCAAATATGTTTTGCCTCGGTTTTGTGGGCTATGGAGTTAAACCGTGACCTCGCGCCCTAGTGAGACTGAACCAAGTCCTATCAATGGAGCATATTTTGACTGAATATGTGGATTTCATGTTTATCCGAAGAATGAACTCTGTCTGTGGATCCGTGAAAGAATTATTATCTGACGTGGACGCACAGACCGTCCTGTCCTTTCTGGAAGAGGCCAGGATCTACAACTTGATTTAAAAACTTTAATATACACGTTGTCACGAGCGAGTGAGCGAGGGTCAATAAGTGTGGGGAAGGGGACTTGAAGCGTGCGTGTTGTGAGTGAGTTGAGGCTTAGACGAGGCAAGATCTGAGTAGTCAGATCACTGCAAGCCGAAAAGTCCAAGGGGACAGACGTGAAGAGAGCAGTCGGGAGTTGTTGTGTTTTCCAGTGACGACTGGTGTCGGGTTCGGGCAGTGAGGCACCCGTGGTGGAGAGACTAGTGCCGGGGATAGGCCAGCATAAGGGAAATGCTTGGGTTGGGCAGAAGGCTACCCACAGGCCAGCTTGAGTGAAGCTGTTGCGCAGGACAGCGAGGGCACCTTAGTCGTGGCAGTTTGGCCACAGGCAGGGACGTATGAATTGAGATATTAATGTGATATTGAGATATTAATGTGATATTGAGATATTGAGGTGATATTGAGATATTGAGGTTAGGTTGAGCAGGAGCCTGTAAGATAGGCCGCAAGAAGTACATACCTTGATGTGAGGCTGAGGCCGGAGCATATTTAGAAAAGTAACTATCGGGTTGTGGACCCGGAGAAAGAATGAATGTTGGAATAATGACCATTGGATGGTATTTGAATTGAATAAGGTAACCTATGTAATTGCACGTATATCTTTATCTTTATGTATAATAAATGTGTGAGCCTGTTTGGTTGTTCTGTTAAGTGTTATACTTGTCTGTTCGTGATTGTTGTCCTGTCATAATCAGTACATCTCCCAGTCTGGGATTTGTTACACACGTTATTTAAATTGTTTTCAAATCTATACAAAATAAATTTTGAAAATTTTACCAATACAATAATGTTGTAAAGGAATTATTTACCTACTTCAACTTGTGAAATTCAAGACGCTCTGAATACCAAACAAAAATTGGGTACCCTTAAAAGGAGAAAAGTAAACGTTATCGTACCGATGCGCCGTAAAACTCAAATTTCCTCGCCAAGTGATTCAAAACAAGCTCAGGTCTAAGTCAAAACCGGCCCAGAAGGACACAGAGCGCTGCTACCCTATTAGGCTGTAGTAGGAAACACGGGATGATGATGTTGATGGTGTTGGTGATAATGATGTAGAGTCTGGTTGTGATAAGAATGCTGTTGTTGCTACTAATGATACCCGTGGTGGCGGTGTTGATGGTGATATATGGTGATGGCAGTTCAGAAAATGAAAGTGTCTTTGCTGTCATCACAATCCGACTTTTCGCAGAGGGAAGAGGCAAAAAATGGAGGGGGTTCATGTATTTATAATTATGTATATTTTTTTTTTTACTGTGGATTTCATCCTGCATCTTTTTTCGTTTTCATCTGGCCATTACCGTTGTGAATTGCGAGGTGTGAACAATGGCCTGGAAATAAATGTCATTGCACGCCTGGCCATTCATAAATTACTAAGGTCTTCTGGCGTACCGAGTCAAGCCAGTTTTGCCTCGGTTTTGTGGACAAGGGAGTTAAACGGGCCTTAGGCACTAGTGAGGTTGGAACAAGTCTGTTTCCCAAGTTGATTGAAAAGAAGTTCAATCTGAGTCAAAACCTACCAAAAACAGACTTGACTGAGAGCGCAATTAGCCGTACTCTACATGTCACACTCACGCATCATCATCATAGGAAGTAAAGCCCCCGATGTAATCATGAAAGGTTTGTGTTTTTTTTTAAGTGCTGAGCCTTACATTGTACAAAATATCATATTACGCATCAAAAGACGCGAAGGTGGACATGGACACATTTCAAATGGTCTTGAAGTTAGCTATATTTTCAATACTTTTGTCAATTTTGAGCCACAACTGAGTTAAACAAAATAGAGTGTTCCGATCATTTTGAGACGGAAAAGAAGATATATTCCCTTCGAGTAGAATTCAAAAGTGTGACAGGAAATTTCTTTCTGTGCCTCAATGTATGCATTGGTGACCCAAACTCAACTTAAAAATCACATCTGTATAAAAAAAATTTTTATACCCCGAATTAGAGGGCCAACTAAGTATTTATAATACTGTCAGTATTGTGTCATCCTGTTAGCTGCCTTTTGTTGTTGTTTTTTTAGTTTAGTTGCCGTTTGAGAAACAGATGAGGAATAAAATCTGTTTGTGCAGTTATTTGTTATAGTTTCCTACTTGCACCTAGGCCCTGCTCTATACAGAACCTAGGGTTGAGCTCTTCCCATTTTCCCATTTCAAAAGAAGCGTCCATAGTTAGTCCAGATGCCACAACAATAATAGGTCAGCTCTAAGATGGCTGGTTGTGTTAGTTCTGTTCCTAACCAACAACTAATTGAATGAGAGAAATTTTAACTCTAGCAAAGGAGAGAGAGAACGAGGTAATGAACGAAATAATTTGTCCCATGCTGAGCCTCCCCACCTCTCTGTTGGGTGCCTTGTGGTGTGAAAACCCACAAAAACAACAACAAAAAAAACGTTCATCTCTAGCAGTAACAATGGCCATCAGTGTATCAATTGCTGCAATTATTACAAAAAGTGAAATAAATGGCAGCTTTCCCCGGAAAGATCCGATTGGCACAGGATCAAACTTAAGACTCGGGGGCTAAACATATTTTATTATAATAATATTCACCTTTCACATATTACTAAAGATGTGTTGTCCCTGAACTTCGTTGGTGTTTTAATTAATAATGCACTCTGCACACCTACCCAAACTTATAAAAATCATGCTAGGCGATTTATGAGCATTTTTCTGGACATCACACGGATACCAAATTCATAACTGGCCAGGTGTGGGAGAGAATAGGCGTTGACAATAGTGTAGTCTAGCAGAGATTTGCGTGTTCTGTTCCGACCCTACATCCGGGTTGAATAGTTAACATTCTCAGCACAATTTTTTTAATGTTTGGCGCAGCTATTTTTGCACTGAAAATGTCTTAGCTGGCAATGCGTGTGCCAAGGCACTCGAGACAACTTACATCTTAAGGTCATTGTATGTTTATGGTTGAAATTGGGTGGGGGGGGGGGGGCTTGGAACTCCAAATGTTTAGGCAAAGATTAATTCATTCGCAGTGGTAAGCCGAATAATAATGATAATATTATAGAATGATAATAATAATCTTACTTCTTACGAAAATGGAGCAAAGCCAATAAATGTATTTAGCAAAAAGGCTCGGAAACCACTCATCGAAAAAAATATGAATTTGGTAGATATAAGTTACCTTGCCATTCTGTGTGCACATATCTATATGAGACGACACAAAACAGATTACATTAAAACAATTTTAGTTTCGTCAGTTTAAATGGGGGGGGGGGGGGGGTGTTACCTCAATCTGCCATTTTAAGACGAAATGTGCACAATCAAATGAAGAAACATTTTATATTCACTTTTTTTTTTTTCAGGTCACCCTAAAAGTTTTGAGTACGCGTAATTCCAGCTCTCTGTCTCTCTCGCTTTTTCCATCCATGAACTGTTTATGAACCAAACTGAAATGTCATAGAACAATAAAGCCATCCCTAGTCCAGTGGGCCACCGGTAACAAAGTCACCTAGGCGATCTTGTTTGTTACATTATAGATAATTGTCTTGTCACATACAACTGAACGAATTAAGCTGGGTTTTGATGCGTACTGAAACAGAAACGGCAACGAAAACGTCAAAAACCCTTCGAGCAGTGAAATAGAAGGAATATTTTTCATATGTACAGAAACGCTGGTGCCTCTTCCGTACACGTGAAAACACGGCTTTACTGGTCTAATCACACAATTTCCTTGATCTGAAACAAAACTGCAAAACAAATTGAGACATTTTGAAACTCCTCTGTTGTCTCCGTCTCCCTTGTCACAAATCCCAGACTGGGAGATGTAATAATTTATGACAGGACAACAATCACGAACAAACAAGTTTAACACTTAACAGAACAACCCATCAGACTCACACATTTATTTAAACATAATTATACAGATAATAGCGCAATTACATACATTATATTATTGAAATTAACTGCCGTACAACGGCCTTATTCTCACATGCACTCTTCCTCGGATCCACAACCCGGTAGTTACTCCTAAAGGCACTTCGGCCTCAGCCTCTCCCCTCAGGGTCTTAATAGCACATTAATAATTCACTGGCACCGCAGTCTCTCAACATCACCTTCCTATTGTCATACGCCTTAGCATTCCACTAGCCCCTCAGCCGGGCAATAACACATTATCATTTCAATAGCCCATCAACATGGCAATAGTACATTATCATTTCAATAGCCCATCAACATGGCAATAGTACATTATCACATTCACGCTCATATCTACGTCCCTGTCCGTGGCCTGACTGCCAAGACTTTATGTGCCTCTACTGTCCTGCACCGACAGCCTCACTTCTGGCCTATGTGTGGCCTCCGGCCCTATGCTGGCCTATCCCCTGTGCTCATCGAGGTGGCTCTGCGGCCCGTCCCCGACACCAGTCATCACTGGAAAAAACACTCTCATCCGTCTTCCGACTGCTCCCCTTATGTTCGCCCGCTGGGCTCTTACTAGCGTCCGTTCAGTAGGACCTTCTAACTTGCAGTGATAGTAATACAGCGCTTTCGCCTCATTCAGACCCCCCACCACTCACAACATGCACGCTTAACTTACTTGTCTACGTGCGTTAATTTTACTCTCCTCCTTTCCCCCCGTAATTATTAACTATCGCTCACTCCACTCGTGACATCATCCCCCACCCCAAAAAAATTAATGCAATTAATTTCAAATCGCATCAAGATGACTGTCAACGAGTGAGCGTGAGCAATACCTACATAAAAATGACCTACCAATGCCCCTAGCACATAAAATACCGGAATCAGGGGAAAATATGGGGATCAATATGCCCTGCACTATGCAATATGTATCACATCATCAATAGCTAACTAAACACACTACCTCATACAGAATCAAAAACCAATCAACCTATCAACCATTCTTCATATCATATTTATAATGTCAATATTTTAAAGTCGAAGACTCATTCACACAAATCCTGTCAATGTTCCTGTCCTCCGATGTATAAGCTCCTGAACACTTCCCCTAGGCTCGACTAAGGTAGTCGGCGATATGATTGCTGGTTCCTGGAATTGGTTGTATAACGAAGGTATACGGCTGCAAAGCCAATGCCCATCTAGACAAGCGTGGGCTGGACGAACGATTCTTCGACAAAAATGTCAGTGGCTTGTGGTCTGTCTGGATACAAAATTCTCGTCCCATGAGATAACGTCCTAATTTCTGGACGGACCACACAATGGCAAGGCACTCACGCTCTATTACAGAATATTTTCTTTCTCTCTGCAATAACTTCCTACTGACATAACATACAGGATGGAGACATTCGTTCTTCTCCTGTAGAAGACAAGCGCCGACACCAGAGTCCGACGCATCCGTTCTGAGGATAAAATTAGATCGAAAATCGGGTAATATCAGAATGGGTGACGATGATAATGCTGTCACCAAATTATCAAATGCTGTCTGACATTCAGACGTCCACTGGACCTTATCGGGTTGTCCCTCCTTAGTAAGGTCAGTAAGAGAAGATGACAAGGAGGAAAAATTTGGAATGAACTTTCTGTAATAATTTAAAATTCCCACTAAGCTTCTGACTTGTTTCTTTGTTTTTGGGATTTGCAACCCTACTAATTTGTCAATTTTTGTTACTTCAGGTCTCTGAACACCTCTACCCACGATATGTCCTAAGAATACTATCTCTGGACATGCCAAATCCATCTTTGCGGGTTTAGCAGTTAACCCAAAATGACGTAATCGTTTAAAAATTACTGTTAGTGTCTGAATATGATCAGACCATGTCGACGTATGACATGCTATATCGTCAAAGAATGACACGACATTAGGTATGTCCTTCAACACCAGTATGAGAATACAGATACTCTGGTCTCTCATAACATCTCTGTATGATGGATAGCGTAATCTACCTTTGAAACAACTCGCTCAATAACATAAGGACCTTTCCATGTCATCAATAACTTATTATGGTCCGTAGGTAATAACAATAGAACCTTGTCTCCTGGCTTAAAAATTCTCAGTTTGGACCCTCTATCTTTATTGTCTTTTGCTCTTTTCGAAGCGATACTAGAAGCTTCTGCAATATTCTGACGAGGAGCCCGAGGTGTACGACCCTTATGCGTCGTCTTTTGGCACGCACTGCACGTCTTACAATATAACCGTAAATCTCTATGTATCGATGGCCAATAAAAATCTTTCAGAACTCTCTCCTTGGTTCTAGCACTTCCCATATGACCCGCTAATGGAACATCATGGGCCAGACGCAATACTGTAGCAATTAACGACCGTGGCACGACGACCTGCTTTTGAACGGAAGCCACTGTGACGTACATACGGAACAGAATGCCCCCCTGGACAAAAAAGGAAGATGACCCGTTTTTATATTTCCTAGTTTTCTCCGTTCGCGCCTCCTCAAAACATGGACTCAATGATGGGTCCTCCTTTTGCAATGTCGCCAAGCGCTCTGGTGTGATATCCAGGTTGACCGCTGGCGTTGCCAAAGGTCTAATCTTACTTTTATCACCTACCTGTCGACGTGTCTCGACTGCGGCACAAAAGTCAATACCTTTTGATTGAGACCATGCCTGCACATTCTCCTCGGAAGGGGAAACCACCCGCGATACATTCCCAATGATGAGCTGAGCGCCTGGAAAACAACCAACGACTGCTTCGACTTCCCCGCTAAGGAAAGGTGTATCTATCACTATTCTTGCCATGGGTAATTTCTCAATGGCCCCTGTCATGATTCAGATGTTATTAAAACTCACGCAGAGAGTGAGTTGTTTTTTTACCAGGGCCATGAAAAATTGGCTGGTGGCCTTGAACGGTCCTCGCCAAATTATAGTTGGTGAGTAAATAAATGTAAAGTTAAACGGTTGGATTCACGTTTGTGGGTTTTAATGTTCGTGATTAATAAGTAATGGAGTAGGGGTGAAACAAGGTGGGGACAGTTGACATTGTTAAGTATGACTAGACAAGTTTTTGCACGTTAACTGGCTGGTAGAATAGTGCAGACGTATTACTACAATTAAAATGGTGGGAGGTTTCGACCTATGAGATAGCTGAACTAATTGGGCCAGCGGACTAGCACGCTGGCTTGTTAGATAGTATAAGACATCGTGTAACGTTCAGATTAGGTGAATACAGGCGAGCAGAAGCATCGTGTCGTGAAGTATCTCCGGTCGACCAGTACCTGAACTGTGTGCTTTGAAGACAAGAAGTCCTTGCTAACGGACTGACTGAGCTCTAGAAAGAAAGGTCTCAGTGGGCTGACCTTTGAAAGCCCACGCTGCGCTATTTTGATGTTCGCGCCTACCAGTAGGCGTGACCAATGGTAATATATTTTATTTGTTCAAGCATAATAGAGATCGGAGATAGAGAGAGAACTACAGCCTCATAGGAAGACTAAGGAAACCCCAGCTGGCACTCGACCACGAGTGTCCTGTATCATAGATCTATTGCCATAGTATGATTGGAATAATATAGCACATTGTTGATGAATTGAATAGTGATTGTGCATAAAATATAGTCTTTTGGCAACTGCTTAAATTACCTACAAGCCGAAGAGTGCTTCTGTAGGCTTTGAACGTACTGGGCTCTCCTAACATTTAAGCCCATATGATTTATGGAGAGTTTGCCTGGCGACTGGCCAGTGGCGACTCAACTGTCACTTTAAATTGATATCTAGTTTCGTATAATATACCTATTTGCTATTGATTGCATTACCTCCATAGTTACATGAATATCATTGGTTAAGTTATTAATTAGAGTTTTTTTGGTTTGGATATATACCTCTATTGTCTTTTGTTTTGTTATTAATATTTATGTAAACTATGGCCTGACCGGCCTGACATATATACGCTCTAGTTATTTAATACTTTTCTTGTGTGGTTGTGTCCGAGTGTGAGTTAGCTGCCTCTCGTGCAGTCATAACATCCCCAAGACCCTAACTCTGCTCGTGACAGCCCCCGAAAATTGGATGCACGGGACAGTCTCACCTGTAAGCTGTGAATCCCGAATGCAGTCCCTATACACTCCCTGTATCTCGTAAAACCGAGACCGGTTCGTCCCCAACAAACCCCGGATAAACCCTAAGACCACCTCCTGTATGACATGAATTTATAACGGGGATCTTTCTCCCACAAGGTAAAACACCGGAAGATAATAACTTCTCACAACTGGGACACTTAGAATACTGTCCGCCTCCGTTGTCCGATGTAACACACGCAGCCGCATGATGAAATTTATTAGGGGAACATGGACTGGAGCTACTGTCCACGTTCGCCGCTATCCTACCTGCAGGGCAATTCACGCTGATGTGATCTGCTCTTCCGCAGTTCCAACACTTCGCAGCCCTACACTCGCGTGAAAAGTGACCCACGCGTCCGCAAGTCCAACACTCCGCTCCCTGTGCTGCACTAGGCCTGGGTCCCCGTGACCCATCGCGACCGGAACTAAAGTCCCTATGCCGTCGGTCATCGGCAAAGGTCACAAATCGCCCCCGGCCATTACCGCGACCTAGCCCTCCTGCTCGGTCAAACTTACCGGATCCATATGCAGGTGATTGGTGATAGCCCCTACGCTGCCCCTGGGCTTGCCCACTATAGGCACCACGCTGACGCGACCTGTCTTTATGTCCTGTCGGCGACCCCTCGACAACGGCGACGTACCCAGCATCTTGGACGTACGCCCTCGCCACTGGTTTGGACGGATGTGCCGTACGGTATGCTTCCGCCAACTTAGACGCCTCCTGCACCGTCGCGGGTTCGTTTTCTTTCAGGAAAGCCACCAGATCTTTATGGCACGACGCGTACAGCTGGTCACGGATCATTAGGTCTTTTAATTTAGTAAAATCCGCGCCAACATGCGCCAAGTCTACCCAGTTCGCGAAATATTCTGTCAATCTCGCGACGAAGGCAGCAAAGTCCTCCCTGGTATCCGCACGTGCTCGCCTAAACTGCTCCCGGAAATATTCCTCGGTACGCGCAAATCGGCGAAGCAGCAAAGCCTTCAGCTTATCGTAATCTTGCACGTCTTCGCGCTGTAGCTCTTTAAAGTAGGTTAACGCTCGCCCCTGCAATAGAGACGCCAGGTACGTGGCCCATAATTCCTTATTTTCCCCCCATTGCAATTGTGCGTTCAGTTCGAACCTGTAAAGGAAGGCGTCTATGTCGTCCTTCCGGTCGTCGAAGGTAGGCAGCTTAATCCTAACGCCACCTTTATTGTGTACCTGCCGCTCAACTGTTTCTGTTGGCGCATTCTTTTTGATTTCCAATTCTGCGATCTTTACTTGCGCCTCTATCTCCTTTAACTTTATCTCCCGTTCTTGAGCTTCTATCTCCCTTAACTTTAACTCCCTTTCCTGTTCCTTATCCTTAGCCTCTCTTTCTTGTTGACGCTCTTGAGCCTCTTTTTCTCTCTCTCTATCTTTAGCACGCTCATCGCGCAAATCCGCCTGCTGTTCTTTAATCCAGCCGCGTAGCTCTTCTCCCTCAAGGCCAAGTTCCTTACCCAACTTCATTAATTGTTGGAGTTCCGCCATTTCACAGATTTATGGTTATGGTATGTATTATGAAATCGGCTAACCTGTCGGTATGATCACTAACGACACGACCAGAGACCTGAGATCACACCAGATATAACAATACCCAATTGTCTCAAATACAATTCAGAAATTTACCTACTTCCTAACTAATTCTATATTCAATAAATGTATAGCACTATTAATAATAAAAAAGAGTAGAAAAGACAAGAATAAGGAATTTCAGTAGAAGGACCACAAGTACGTCAAGGACAACGAACCAGACTAGGACAAAGACCTAAAAAAGAAAATATAATGGAAAAAAATGCAACCTAACTACGCCGATTACACTATAAGGTACGAACAAGAACAGAGTCTAAAAAAAAAACGTATCTACAGTGTAACAGTTGATGCAAATTTCAGCACGTTATGATGGGGAGAGTCAGATGAACTGATCGTCTACCCCTTAAAAAACGAAACTGTCTCGAACTGTTGTAGAAATAAATAACAGGATCCGATGAACAATTAATACTAACTTTAATAACTGTAAACACGAGCTGATATCCACAAGTTACTTACACCTAGCAGGGAAGGCACTATAATATATCTGACCACGACTAGATTTACACCTACGACCTGCATCCATGGTTTGCACACACACTATCCTACTCGCCTGGCCCTCCTTATATATATTCTGTCCAGGAACGTTCAGGAAGCGGCTTTACCGCCCCATAAGCACGAGACAGACCTAGATCGTTCGGGACACATACAGGCCACCCAATCGTACACAGACACGTCACAGCATTACATCACTCAAGGTCGACCTAGCGTAATCTCGGACACTGCCGTACCTTCTAGATTTTCTAGACATTCTACAGTGAAACAAACAAACCACATCAAAGAAAAATACCGGCCTTGCTGGCGAGAGGGGGGAGGAAGGTCGCCGAGTGAGACTCGCCAAGCGGGGGGTGAGAAAATATCGATCGTCCTACTAGTGGGACGCTACACAACTCCCCAATTTAAGTTGAACATTCTTCAACTATCTACATCATAAAGCGTCTACACTATCATACAATACTTATCATTTCCAATCTTACAATAGACATTGCTAATAACGTACTAGGTGCCTTCCCAATATCCTAAGTACAATACAATAACCATAGTATCCTTATAACACTAATACAATCTCATTACAATATCATTGCAGTACCATTACAAAACCTGGTCAACAGTAGACCTACTATTATAAACAATACAATACCACCACTGTGGTGAAACGATGGTCAATGATACTATTAAAAATCATACCATGGTGAAACGATGGCCATCGAGTACAAAATGCTTCGCGCACGAACCATAGCACATAAACGTTATGCATAACAATGATTGTCCTAAAAACCAAATGCATAAACTCATAGATACAATGGCAAAAATACCAACACATATCGACCACTGATCAGGGTCTAACTTCATCATATCAGATCAAACGAAGCAATACCAATACCACCTAAGCTTAGGCCACTCGTAAATTACATAAATGCAACACACAAAATCACTGCTTGCTCGCAGTTCCCATTTGGGTTACATTCTTCAAGATTACATTACGTCCCATTGGTAACAAATAATGTAAATATCAACATATGACTAATACATAGTGGCTCTCTGCCGGCCAATAATTCAATACTCATTCAGATATGCCATTACAGTACAATACAGTCATCCCAGAAACGTATCTAACAGGCAAAACTCTGGGTTACAATACATCTCACTGAACTTGTACTATTCAAAACACTCTACTTAGGAAGTCGGCGCCGACATTTTCCTTGCCCTTGACATACCTAATCCTGAATCTATATGACTGTAAAAATAGGCTCCATCGCAATAGCTTTGGGCTGTCAAATCTGGCAGAATTCAAATACTCTAATGACCTATGGTCAGTCTGGAGCACAAACTCCTTACCATACAAATACAAAGTAAACTTCTTTACGGCCCAAACAATGGCTAGGCATTCTCGCTCTGAGACTGAATATTTCGTCTCACGAGGCAATAGCTTACGACTGGCATATGCCACAGGATACAACTTTCCCTCATATTCTTGCATAAGAGCAGCACCCAACCCGCGATCTGAGGCATCAGTTGCTAGAACAAATTCTTTTGAAAACTCTGGCAAACATAACACGGGTTTGGAAACAATGGCATTCTTCAAAGAAGTGTACGCTTTCTCCGGCACTTCTTCCCACTGAACTACATTGGGCTGACCCTTTCTAAGCAAATCAGACAGTGGTGCTGCAATCGCTGCAAAGTTAGGTACAAATTCTTGGTAATATCCCACCAGTCCTAAAAATGCTTTCACTTCCTTTTTAGTGGTGGGTCTGGGTGCATCCCGCACCTTACACACATTTTCTTCTAACAAGCCAATCATACCCTTTCCCACTGAGTGTCCAACAAAGTCCACTTCAGACGTTCCAATCAGGCACTTGGACGGTCTTGCAGTTAATCCAGCTTGGTCCATCCTCTGCAGCAATTCCTTGAGAGCCTTCACATGCTCGTCGAATGTCTCTGTATGGATCAGCAGGTCGTCCACATACGCTGTCACATTGTTCAGTCCCTGGATCAATGGCTTCACGATCCTGTTCAGTGTAGCTCCTGAGTTCATCATCCCGAAGGGCATCCGGGTGAATTCGTAATGTTCGCCCATGGTGACGAACGCTGTCTTGGGAATGTCTTGTTCCAGGACTCGCACTTGCCAGTATCCCTTGCTCAAGTCGATCCGAGAGAATATTCTTCCTCTCGACAGACTCTGGAACACCTCCGATGGGGCTGCTGTCGGATGAGGGTCGAACACAGTGATCTTGTTCAGCCTCCTGTAGTCGATGCAGACTCGATTGGATCCATCCTTCTTCTTGACGACAACAACCGGTGAAGCATAAGCTGATGAGCTCCTGCGTATGATGCCCAACCTTTCCATGGTGCTGAGCTCCTCCTTCAATGAGTCGCGCATAGCGTAGGGCACCGGGTATGGTCGTTGCCGAACAGGTACCTCTGATGTCAGGTCGATGCGATGTTCGCCTAACTGGCAGCATCCGGGGAGATTGGTGAAGATGCGTTGATACTCCTTCACCACGTCGCCGAGTTGTTGACGTTGTTCCGGCGTCAGCTGCGTTCCATGTTGGACATCTTCGTAGCCTTCCTTCTGGTCCCAGCTCCCTAGGTCGGCAAGGTCCTCCGTCATTCCACCGTTGTCGCCTTCCAGGTCGCCGTCCTCGATGACTGTCATGCCAGCTGACTCCACAGGTTGACTCTCGTCCATCACGTCGTCCTCTGCCAGCACAGTCCCAGCACCATCACCGTCGTCGTCCTTCATAGCGTCGACATCTCCAGGTGTGGTGTCGCTCCTGCCGTCGTTCATCTCACACACCTCGGCCACGACAGATGCCGGTCCCATTGCCCCCGCCGCTGCTTGCGTCGTCGCTGGTGTAGTCCTGGGGATATACCTCTTGAGAAGGTTAGCGTGCAATGTCTTCTCTTTCACACCCATCTTGACTCTGTAGTCGTTGACACCGACAACCGAGACTACTTTGTATGGTCCCTTCCACTGGACTAGGAGCCTGTTAGCGTTTGTCGGCAGCAGTACTAAAACTTCGTCGCCAGGGCGGAACTTCCTCTCTCGAGCCTTCCGGTCGTAGTAGGTTTTCTGTCTACCTTGTGCCTTTGAGAGCTCTTCCGTCGCTAACTTCCACGTGTCCTCCAGCCGTTCGCGTAGTTCCATGACGTACTGGTGTCAGGGTTTAAGTAATATAAATGCCGTGCTGGGTCACGACTTGTAAGGAGTTGATTTTTCACGGTCTCGTTGATTATAACCAGCGTAATTTGTCCTTGAACTGTCCTCGTGAACAGTTTGTTTTTGAAACATTTTTTCTTAGAGATGGAAAGAAAGTGGGGCGAGATAGAATAAATGGATAAGTTAGGAGTGACAGTGCAATTCTCGACCCCGTGATTTTGATGAACACTTAGAAGGGAAGAGAAGGGGTGAATAAGGATAGATAGTTTAAGACGCTTAGTCGCGTTCAGAAATTCGTACATAAAATGTAGAAAGCACGAGGGTTTAAAGATTTCAGTAATTGTTTTGACATTTTAATTTGACCTTGTCTGTTTTTAGTACAAGGCCGTGACCAACTCCCACGTAGAATATATTAATACTGCGAGATGAGCTCGCATGGATGCACCAATCAAATCTAGGGATTTGGACGGTAATTTGCAGGTGGCTGCACAGTATAAAAGCGTAGCCATACCCATGTCCATTACTCCATACAGAAAATTCCAATCTGTGCAGGCGTCGGCACGATTCTGCCTGAAGAATCATAAGACTGTTGATTCATGTCTAGTCCACTATAGACATTGAGATGAAGCCATATGCTTGAATGAGATATGCCCACTGCTATTGTCTACTGTTCCCTGGTTTTTCTAATACCAGGGACCAAGTGTAAGTGTTTGTCCTTTGATGATTCAACAATGAACGAGGAACTGAACATAATTTATCCAGTAGGACAGGATTGCCGCATATGCTAGGAGTGCTACCCAAGAATGCAATACAAAGATTTATATTGACTTGCCACTAGTATGAATGTTTGGCATACACATCTGTGAATTGGGATTGATTTGTCTGGATGAGGCTGGGGATTGCCAGCCCATCCTAGAATAGATCCAATAGACTTAACTACGTCAGTTTATATTGACGAGCTTGATCCATTATAAGCGGTAGGCACAAATAGCTGAGATGACATCGTCGCCAGAGACATTAGTATATTGCTTGATAGATAGTAGGCAGACTATATCTGAGAGATATATAACTAGTACTTAAATTGTTAGTGAGTCAGAATGATCATAACCTTATAGGAATCTAGAGAAGACTTCTAGTGACATATTATTGAATTTTCATTTGATGCTGCTGATGTTGTCTTTTAGTATGTAATAGATCTAGACAAAATTGTTAGGAAATTTAATGTAATTAAATTTGTGGCCCTGCAGGTCTGTTTATGAAACTTATTCAGATTGTTCTTAGTGTGTGGCATGGTACGAAAGAGTAAATAGTAAATACCTCTCGATTTAAAATGCAGTCATAATTCCATCATTGAGAAGACCCTCTTCATAACAGCTAGAGGGCACTACCACCCAGTACCAGATTTGTAACACTGGAGAGGGACCCCCTAAAGAACTTAAAGAACGCCATGCCATTTAGATAAATTATTCTTAAAACCTATTGACAGACTTACCCTTAGATCCATCTATTGCATTTTATTCCATTATTTCATATTGTACTGTTATAACATTGGGATTTCAGGTCCTTTTTACTTTAGGTTATAGGCAATTTGTATTAATATAACATTTTGTTTCAATTTCATATAATGAGCTGATCATCCCATTGACCCGACGACACCGGCGAGGGACACCATTCACCTTAGATATCTACCTGTAACAGAAAGACGACACTTTTTTGGACTTGGAACGAGCTATGGATTGAGGACATCACCATCTGAATTCCTCTAGTAAAAGTTAAGTGAACCATCTGATTGTCAGTTTTGAGGAGGGCGAGGTGCTTTCCGCTCTCAGTATTTACAGGCTTTTTTTCCTTTACTATATGTTTAGTTTAAGAGCGGGAGGTTGGATGGGATCATAGTTTAGCATATCTTCTTTGCCATTACGAAGGATATTAGAGTGCCTTGGTGGCTATTGATAACTCGGGGGGATTTGCTTCACTGTGAATAGTTCTATTAGGGATCCATTATTCGTATAGATTGTGGCGTTTCTCTTGCTTCCTCACATTTCTTTAGGAAGATGTCTCTCCTGTCTTTTTCTTAAACTTTCTGTAATATAAGTTAGGACTTGTAGGGTCTGTTATCGTTCGTCTTTGCTTGTAAGTCTTGCGTCTTGTTTGTAATGTACCTCTTTTTATACATTCGTTATATCGTATTTACCTTTTTTGTTTATACTTAATTTTTCTTGCATACCTGAATTCGTTCACGTGTTGTGACACGGCGAGTTCATGAGTAATCTGGGGTTAATGAGTGAGGTTTAATTAATCCTCCTATGTTGTACAGTAGCAACACTGCTTGAGTGAGGATTTTTATTGAATTGTTGGAACCCGTGCAGTTAGCATGCTGCCTGTTCTATGGAGCTTATTAAGCATTATGTATAACCGATCTCGTCTTTACATTGACGAGCCCCCGAGAGGGCAGTACTAGGCTGCTTAGGGAGGTGACTTTTTTTTGAGTAGGGATATGTGGTGAATATTGGTGTTATTTTCGGCTGTGCGGCCGCCCGAGGAGCAAAGAGTTTATTGTCTCATGGGACTTGTTCGTATCAGTATTCAGGTAATGTCATTATAAAAGACACGTGGTATATTGAGAGAGAGAGAGAGTTGAACCTTCTTACAGGCATTGTAAGCCCCACAGGGCAGTGTAAGGCCTTAGGGCAGTGTAAGGCCGCAGGCAGTGTAAGACCGACGGGCAGTGTAAGACCGACCGGTAAGACAGGGGGAATTTTCGCGTTTTGAGAGTTTTTCCAGTGCTAACAGAGAACACTGATTCGTCGCGTTGAGAGAGAGATATATTTTTGCAGTGGTAACAGAGGACACTGCGTGTTCGCGTTTTTGAGTTTTTTGCAGTGGTAACAGAGGACACTGCGTGGTCGCGTTTTAAGTTGTGGAGAAGAGTGGTTTTTTTTATACAACTGATTATGTCTTAGGCTGTCCGCGTTCCGTGGACCAGCTAACGTAATGCCAGATATGACTATATACTGAGATGACTGTGACACTTGACGTGTGCATGGCTTGCGTAAAGCGCATTAAATTAACTAGCTATCGCCTCGTGCCATCTCATCTATACCGGATTCGATACGGAGATTAAATAAATTAAATCATATTGTTATTAAATTGAGAAAGTTCTATACTATTCTTGCATTTAACGCAGCACCACGCGAGTTTGAAATGTAAACGTTAAGCTAATTAACTTTTCGCCGTTTTGGTTGTTTCGGCTTCATTATACGGAAATTCGTTGTAAAGTGTAAGACAGACCAAAAATTTCATTACTCTATTACAGAGTCTGTCTTGTATTGGGGTTGGATAGTACTTTTCCCCCTCAATTCTGGACGGTGGATGGATTCACATTATCTTGTTCACTACTTTATGAACCAGTTTTACAATCCTTTTTTTGTGAATATCCTCTTTCCACCAGCGTCATTCCGGACTGTGACCTGAACTTCTGACAAACCTGACGCCCTTGTCAGCGGGTCAATGAGATGGAGACATGGCAAACCAAGCTACCAGAGCTACTGCTGCCATTGGATACCACAGTATTTTAATTAACAATATATTGTTTGTGAATGTGTATATAAGCAGCAATTATGTGTGTTGACGAGATAATTATGAGCCTATTCCTTCAGTAAGGCCTGATTGTTTGATTGTAGTTATACTTTAATTCAGCAGTATACAGTGACATAGTCATTGTTATTATAAATGTTCGTGAGAAGTTTGATTGTGTGGAGTGAGAATGTTTCGATAGACTAGATTCTACAGAACGTGGCATCAATAATTGTATGCTTTTTGTCCATCCAATATGCACGTTCTTAGTTAAATTTTTGTTCTCAAGCTTAAGGCTGACTTTTCTACGGTAGTATTTAAGCCCCCCACCACAATAACTTTGTGGTTTCTTGGATCCTATCGTGTAAATTTTTCTTAAAATTTCCACTGGGGTCGGGGATGTCAGGGTTTAAGTAATATAAATGCCGTGCTGGGTCACGACTTGTAAGGAGTTGATTTTTCACGGTCTCGTTGATTATAACCAGCGTAATTTGTCCTTGAACTGTCCTCGTGAACAGTTTGTTTTTGAAACATTTTTTCTTAGAGATGGAAAGAAAGTGGGGCGAGATAGAATAAATGGATAAGTTAGGAGTGACAGTGCAATTCTCGACCCCGTGATTTTGATGAACACTTAGAAGGGAAGAGAAGGGGTGAATAAGGATAGATAGTTTAAGACGCTTAGTCGCGTTCAGAAATTCGTACATAAAATGTAGAAAGCACGAGGGTTTAAAGATTTCAGTAATTGTTTTGACATTTTAATTTGACCTTGTCTGTTTTTAGTACAAGGCCGTGACCAACTCCCACGTAGAATATATTAATACTGCGAGATGAGCTCGCATGGATGCACCAATCAAATCTAGGGATTTGGACGGTAATTTGCAGGTGGCTGCACAGTATAAAAGCGTAGCCATACCCATGTCCATTACTCCATACAGAAAATTCCAATCTGTGCAGGCGTCGGCACGATTCTGCCTGAAGAATCATAAGACTGTTGATTCATGTCTAGTCCACTATAGACATTGAGATGAAGCCATATGCTTGAATGAGATATGCCCACTGCTATTGTCTACTGTTCCCTGGTTTTTCTAATACCAGGGACCAAGTGTAAGTGTTTGTCCTTTGATGATTCAACAATGAACGAGGAACTGAACATAATTTATCCAGTAGGACAGGATTGCCGCATATGCTAGGAGTGCTACCCAAGAATGCAAGACAAAGATTTATATTGACTTGCCACTAGTATGAATGTTTGGCATACACATCTGTGAATTGGGATTGATTTGTCTGGATGAGGCTGGGGATTGCCAGCCCATCCTAGAGTAGATCCAATAGACTTAACTACGTCAGTTTATATTGACGAGCTTGATCCATTATAAGCGGTAGGCACAAATAGCTGAGATGACATCGTCGCCAGAGACATTAGTATATTGCTTGATAGATAGTAGGCAGACTATATCTGAGAGATATATAACTAGTACTTAAATTGTTAGTGAGTCAGAATGATCATAACCTTATAGGAATCTAGAGAAGACTTCTAGTGACATATTATTGAATTTTCATTTAATGCTGCTGATGTTGTCTTTTAGTATGTAATAGATCTAGACAAAATTGTTAGGAAATTTAATGTAATTAAATTTGTGGCCCTGCAGGTCTGTTTATGAAACTTATTCAGATTGTTCTTAGTGTGTGGCATGGTACGAAAGAGTAAATAGTAAATACCTCTCGATTTAAAATGCAGTCATAATTCCATCATTGAGAAGACCCTCTTCATAACAGCTAGAGGGCACTACCACCCAGTACCAGATTTGTAATACTGGAGAGGGACCCCCTAAAGAACTTAAAGAACGCCATGCCATTTAGATAAATTATTCTTAAAACCTATTGACAGACTTACCCTTAGATCCATCTATTGCATTTTATTCCATTATTTCATATTGTACTGTTATAACATTGGGATTTCAGGTCCTTTTTACTTTAGGTTATAGGCAATTTGTATTAATATAACATTTTGTTTCAATTTCATATAATGAGCTGATCATCCCATTGACCCGACGACACCGGCGAGGGACACCATTCACCTTAGATATCTACCTGTAACAGAAAGACGACACTTTTTTGGACTTGGAACGAGCTATGGATTGAGGACATCACCATCTGAATTCCTCTAGTAAAAGTTAAGTGAACCATCTGATTGTCAGTTTTGAGGAGGGCGAGGTGCTTTCCGCTCTCAGTATTTACAGGCTTTTTTTCCTTTACTATATGTTTAGTTTAAGAGCGGGAGGTTGGATGGGATCATAGTTTAGCATATCTTCTTTGCCATTACGAAGGATATTAGAGTGCCTTGGTGGCTATTGATAACTCGGGGGGATTTGCTTCACTGTGAATAGTTCTATTAGGGATCCATTATTCGTATAGATTGTGGCGTTTCTCTTGCTTCCTCACATTTCTTTAGGAAGATGTCTCTCCTGTCTTTTTCTTAAACTTTCTGTAATATAAGTTAGGACTTGTAGGGTCTGTTATCGTTCGTCTTTGCTTGTAAGTCTTGCGTCTTGTTTGTAATGTACCTCTTTTTATACATTCGTTATATCGTATTTACCTTTTTTGTTTATACTTAATTTTTCTTGCATACCTGAATTCGTTCACGTGTTGTGACACGGCGAGTTCATGAGTAATCTGGGGTTAATGAGTGAGGTTTAATTAATCCTCCTATGTTGTACAGTAGCAACACTGCTTGAGTGAGGATTTTTATTGAATTGTTGGAACCCGTGCAGTTAGCATGCTGCCTGTTCTATGGAGCTTATTAAGCATTATGTATAACCGATCTCGTCTTTACATTGACGAGCCCCCGAGAGGGCAGTACTAGGCTGCTTAGGGAGGTGACTTTTTTTTGAGTAGGGATATGTGGTGAATATTGGTGTTATTTTCGGCTGTGCGGCCGCCCGAGGAGCAAAGAGTTTATTGTCTCATGGGACTTGTTCGTATCAGTATTCAGGTAATGTCATTATAAAAGACACGTGGTATATTGAGAGAGAGAGAGAGTTGAACCTTCTTACAGGCATTGTAAGCCCCACAGGGCAGTGTAAGGCCTTAGGGCAGTGTAAGGCCGCAGGCAGTGTAAGACCGACGGGCAGTGTAAGACCGACCGGTAAGACAGAGGGAATTTTCGCGTTTTGAGAGTTTTTCCAGTGCTAACAGAGAACACTGATTCGTCGCGTTGAGAGAGAGATATATTTTTGCAGTGGTAACAGAGGACACTGCGTGTTCGCGTTTTTGAGTTTTTTGCAGTGGTAACAGAGGACACTGCGTGGTCGCGTTTTAAGTTGTGGAGAAGAGTGGTTTTTTTTATACAACTGATTATGTCTTAGGCTGTCCGCGTTCCGTGGACCAGCTAACGTAATGCCAGATATGACTATATACCGAGATGACTGTGACACTTGACGTGTGCATGGCTTGCGTAAAGCGCATTAAATTAACTAGCTATCGCCTCGTGCCATCTCATCTATACCGGATTCGATACGGAGATTAAATAAATTAAATCATATTGTTATTAAATTGAGAAAGTTCTATACTATTCTTGCATTTAACGCAGCACCACGCGAGTTTGAAATGTAAACGTTAAGCTAATTAACTTTTCGCCGTTTTGGTTGTTTCGGCTTCATTATACGGAAATTCGTTGTAAAATGTAAGACAGACCAAAAATTTCATTACTCTATTACAGAGTCTGTCTTGTATTGGGGTTGGATAGTACTTTTCCCCCTCAATTCTGGACGGTGGATGGATTCACATTATCTTGTTCACTATTTTATGAACCAGTTTTACAATCCTTTTTTTGTGAATATCCTCTTTCCACCAGCGTCATTCCGGACTGTGACCTGAACTTCTGACAAACCTGACGCCCTTGTCAGCGGGTCAATGAGATGGAGACATGGCAAACCAAGCTACCAGAGCTACTGCTGCCATTGGATACCACAGTATTTTAATTAACAATATATTGTTTGTGAATGTGTATATAAGCAGCAATTATGTGTGTTGACGAGATAATTATGAGCCTATTCCTTCAGTAAGGCCTGATTGTTTGATTGTAGTTATACTTTAATTCAGCAGTATACAGTGACATAGTCATTGTTATTATAAATGTTCGTGAGAAGTTTGATTGTGTGGAGTGAGAATGTTTCGATAGACTAGATTCTACAGAACGTGGCATCAATAATTGTATGCTTTTTGTCCATCCAATATGCACGTTCTTAGTTAAATTTTTGTTCTCAAGCTTAAGGCTGACTTTTCTACGGTAGTATTTAAGCCCCCCACCACAATAACTTTGTGGTTTCTTGGATCCTATCGTGTAAATTTTTCTTAAAATTTCCACTGGGGTGGGGGATGTCAGGGTTTAAGTAATATAAATGCCGTGCTGGGTCACGACTTGTAAGGAGTTGATTTTTCACGGTCTCGTTGATTATAACCAGCGTAATTTGTCCTTGAACTGTCCTCGTGAACAGTTTGTTTTTGAAACATTTTTTCTTAGAGATGGAAAGAAAGTGGGGCGAGATAGAATAAATGGATAAGTTAGGCGTGACAGTGCAATTCTCGACCCCGTGATTTTGATGAACACTTAGAAGGGAAGAGAAGGGGTGAATAAGGATAGATAGTTTAAGACGCTTAGTCGCGTTCAGAAATTCGTACATAAAATGTAGAAAGCACGAGGGTTTAAAGATTTCAGTAATTGTTTTGACATTTTAATTTGACCTTGTCTGTTTTTAGTACAAGGCCGTGACCAACACCCACGTAGAATATATTAATACTGCGAGATGAGCTCGCATGGATGCACCAATCAAATCTAGGGATTTGGACGGTAATTTGCAGGTGGCTGCACAGTATAAAAGCGTAGCCATACCCATGTCCATTACTCCATACAGAAAATTCCAATCTGTGCAGGCGTCGGCACGATTCTGCCTGAAGAATCATAAGACTGTTGATTCATGTCTAGTCCACTATAGACATTGAGATGAAGCCATATGCTTGAATGAGATATGCCCACTGCTATTGTCTACTGTTCCCTGGTTTTTCTAATACCAGGGACCAAGTGTAAGTGTTTGTCCTTTGATGATTCAACAATGAACGAGGAACTGAACATAATTTATCCAGTAGGACAGGATTGCCGCATATGCTAGGAGTGCTACCCAAGAATGCAAGACAAAGATTTATATTGACTTGCCACTAGTATGAATGTTTGGCATACACATCTGTGAATTGGGATTGATTTGTCTGGATGAGGCTGGGGATTGCCAGCCCATCCTAGAGTAGATCCAATAGACTTAACTACGTCAGTTTATATTGACGAGCTTGATCCATTATAAGCGGTAGGCACAAATAGCTGAGATGACATCGTCGCCAGAGACATTAGTATATTGCTTGATAGATAGTAGGCAGACTATATCTGAGAGATATATAACTAGTACTTAAATTGTTAGTGAGTCAGAATGATCATAACCTTATAGGAATCTAGAGAAGACTTCTAGTGACATATTATTGAATTTTCATTTGATGCTGCTGATGTTGTCTTTTAGTATGTAATAGATCTAGACAAAATTGTTAGGAAATTTAATGTAATTAAATTTGTGGCCCTGCAGGTCTGTTTATGAAACTTATTCAGATTGTTCTTAGTGTGTGGCATGGTACGAAAGAGTAAATAGTAAATACCTCTCGATTTAAAATGCAGTCATAATTCCATCATTGAGAAGACCCTCTTCATAACAGCTAGAGGGCACTACCACCCAGTACCAGATTTGTAACAACTGGTAACTGGTCTTTGTCTCCGGCTCCTCTGCGTCCTTGGTCCATAATTTTCGCAGGATGTGCATCGGTCCTCTCACCGTTCTTCCATACAGCAACTCGAATGGGGCGAACTTTGTCGATTCTTGGGGAACTTCACGATAGGCGAAGAGCAGCGGGTTAATGTATCGGTGCCACTGCCTAGGTTGCTCCGCGCACAGTCGCCTCAAGGTCTTCTTCAGTGTGCCATTAAATCGCTCCACCAGCCCGTTGCACATAGGGTGGTAGACTGTGGTGGTCGACTGTCGAATTCCCAGTAATCTGTTCGTTTCTTTCATGACGTCCGACATGAATTGAGTCCCTTGATCAGATAAGATCTCCTCGGGCACACCCAAACGGCTGTAGATATTTACTAAGGCTTCTGCTACTGTCTCTGCGTCAATCTTCTTCAAGGGGGTCGCTTCAGGGTAACGAGTAGCGTAGTCTACGTATACCAGGATATACCGATGTCCGCCTTCACTTGGGGGATCAATAGGTCCTACCAGGTCCACGGCCACTCTCCTAAATGGGATGTCTACCACTGGCATACTCTGCAAATGCACCTTAGGAGTCGCTCCCTTGTTCACTGTCCTCTGGCAGATGTCACATGAGCGGCAGCATCTCGCGACGTCACTTTCGATACCAGGCCAGTAAAAATTGCTCATCACCCTGTCCTTCGTCTTCTTCACGCCGAGATGTCCTCCGACGATAGAATCATGTGCAACGCTCAGTACATACTCCCTCAGTTTCTCGGGTAGTACCACTTGTCTTGTAATCGTAGCCTGTCTTATGTCCCTATAAATCCGGTACAGTACACCTCCGTGTCTCTCGAAGTGTACGGACTTGTTGCCTCTGTTGGTCGGAATTTTCTTCTGCCCCAACTTCTTGAGGTCTTCGTCTTCTTCCTGGAGTCGGATGAGTTCCTTCCTATCCACTCCCGCGTGCCGTTCTGCCCTCGGCACCCTCAGCGACGTAGACTGGTCCTTCCTCTTCTCCTGGGCCCTCGTGGTCACCGCTCCTACCATCACCTCAGTATCAGGGTCGTACGGGTCCTTCGCTCCGTCCACGTTCCCGACTATTAGGTCGCAGATGGTCTCCGGGAGACACAGTGCCGTCACTCTGCCCGTCAGGTAAGGCGTTCTCACGTCGATAATGGCTTCCTCCGCCGCTAACAAGGAGTTATCGATCCTCGCGATAAGTTTCTTCCCACCGGTGAGCTGTCCGTCGTCCACCAGTGATCGCCGCACCACTACACCTTCACAGCCGGTATCTCTTAGGACGTCTACTGCTCGATTTCCAATCAAGCCTTTCATCATTGGTAACTTCAGCTTCTCCACGGTCCTTCCGTCACTGCATCCTCCGCACGTAACAGGCACCGCTAACTGGAGCTTCCCGTCCTTCATTACCGCTTGAACGTTGATGCTGGTGTCAGCCGTCGTCGCATCCTGTCTCGACGACTCGTCCGCCGCTATCACTACGGCCGCCGCCGCCTTGTTCGGCTTGCCTCGCCCCGTATCCTTCTGGGCTGGACACATTCTCCGAACGTGGCCTGGCTTTCCACAAAGGTAACATTTCAACTCACCGTTGTCGTTTATCTTGGTACGACACTCCGTCGCCTTATGTCCCGGCCTCTGGCACCTATGGCAGACCTGTGGGCTTCTGTCTCCGTTGGGCCTCTGTCGCACTGGCCGGCTCTGCAGTCTGGCGCTCCCGCTGAGTGTCCGGTTCCTCGCTACCAGGAACGCCTCCGCCGAGTCTGCGACGTCCTGTAGCGTCTTTGGCTTCCTCTCCCTCACATGGGTCGCAAGGTCTGGTGGGCAAACATCCATAAACTGCTCTCTTACAAACAGGTCCCTCACTCCTTCGTAGGTTTTCTCCGTCTTTGATAGCTTTATCCACCTCTCTAGGTAAGTCTTGATCCTAGTAAGAAACATCCCGACATCTTCTCCATCTTCAGGCTTACCTTGTCTGAACATGAGTCTGTAACCGTCCTCTGACAGGTTATACCTCTTCTGCAAAGCTTCCTTGACTTTGTCGTAGTCCTTGGCCTCATCGATCGGCAATCGACAGAAGCACTCCAGAGCTCTCCCAGTCAGCAGGGCAGACAGTGATGTCGTCCAGGTGGATCTGGGCCAGTCCGCTGTCTCGGCAAACCTCTCAAAACGAAGTAGCCAGCTATCAAGGTCGTCCTTCCCATCCTGAAATGCAGGCAGCTTGGGTCTCTTGGAACTGACGTGGTCGCTGGTCCCCTGCGCCGACTCGCCTCCACGCTGATGGCGGATCCTCTCCATCTCCAGCTCGTGCTTCATCTTTTCTCTTTGCAGCTGAGCCTGTCGTTCCGCCTCCTTCTCCTGAGCCTGTCGTTGAGCCTCCTTCTCTTGAGCCTCTCGTTGAGCCTCTATCTTCAGTTGCTCCATGCGCTCTTGCCTCTCTCTTTCCTCCCTTAGGCCTTCACGGATGTAGTCCTGTCTCTCCTTCCCAGTGAGCTCCAAGGCGTCTGCTTCCTGGCCAAGCCTTCCAATAGCCTCTGACATGTTGTGGATATCCTCGATGATCTTTACACAATTTACTGTACTTTAGAAACACGTCGATGGTCTGAATTGAATCTGTTCTGATCTAATCGGATCCCGGACGAGCCCCCAATATGTAACAGTTGATGCAAATTTCAGCACGTTATGATGGGGAGAGTCAGATGAACTGATCGTCTACCCCTTAAAAAACGAAACTGTCTCGAACTGTTGTAGAAATAAATAACAGGATCCGATGAACAATTAATACTAACTTTAATAACTGTAAACACGAGCTGATATCCACAAGTTACTTACACCTAGCAGGGAAGGCACTATAATATATCTGACCACGACTAGATTTACACCTACGACCTGCATCCATGGTTTGCACACACACTATCCTACTCGCCTGGCCCTCCTTATATATATTCTGTCCAGGAACGTTCGGGAAGCGGCTTTACCGCCCCATAAGCACGAGACAGACCTAGATCGTTCGGGACACATACAGGCCACCCAATCGTACACAGACACGTCACAGCATTACATCACTCAAGGTCGACCTAGCGTAATCTCGGACACTGCCGTACCTTCTAGATTTTCTAGACATTCTACAGTGAAACAAACAAACCACATCAAAGAAAAATACCGGCCTTGCTGGCGAGAGGGGGGAGGAAGGTCGCCGAGTCAGACTCGCCAAGCGGGGGGTGAGAAAATATCGATCGTCCTACTAGTGGGACGCTACATACAGATAGGTAGAAAGAGGGACAAGAGAATACGTCTTCCTGCAGAACAGAGAAGATATCTACGCTACAACTAAACACTAACAAAGCCCTACAGACTGTTCACCGTGATGAACGAAGTTCCAAGTTTATCACACCTTTTTTTTTAAAGGATAAACTAGGTTCAACACAGCAAACGAAAACAGCAAAAACAGAGAAAAAGACAGATTAAAGGAACAGCCCCCAATCCAGGGTACAAAATTTCAGTTTCACTTAACTTCGAATTTTGAGTTTAACTCCTCCCCTTAATCGGAGCTCTGGCCGCTTGACTCCTCAGGCTGGCACACACACTCTGGAAAGTTCAAATACACATTAGTACATATTCATAACAGTACATGCATCAATACATATTCATAAATATACATAAATGTCACAAATCCCAGACTGGGAGATGTAATAAAAATATTACGAAAATGGACGAGTCACAACGGACGAGCCCCCAATGTCACAAATCCCAGACTGGGAGATGTAATAATTTATGACAGGACAACAATCACGAACAAACAAGTTTAACACTTAACAGAACAACCCATCAGACTCACACATTTATTTAAACATAATTATACAGATAATAGCGCAATTACATACATTATATTATTGAAATTAACTGCCGTACAACGGCCTTATTCTCACATGCACTCTTCCTCGGATCCACAACCCGGTAGTTACTCCTAATGGCACTTCGGCCTCAGCCTCTCCCCTCAGGGTCTTAATAGCACATTAATAATTCACTGGCACCGCAGTCTCTCAACATCACCTTCCTATTGTCATACGCCTTAGCATTCCACTAGCCCCTCAGCCGGGCAATAACACATTATCATTTCAATAGCCCATCAACATGGCAATAGTACATTATCATTTCAATAGCCCATCAACATGGCAATAGTACATTATCACATTCACGCTCATATCTACGTCCCTGTCCGTGGCCTGACTGCCAAGACTTTATGTGCCTCTACTGTCCTGCACCGACAGCCTCACTTCTGGCCTATGTGTGGCCTCCGGCCCTATGCTGGTCTATCCCCTGTGCTCATCGAGGTGGCTCTGCGGCCCGTCCCCGACACCAGTCATCACTGGAAAAAACACTCTCATCCGTCTTCCGACTGCTCCCCTTATGTTCGCCCGCTGGGCTCTTACTAGCGTCCGTTCAGTAGGACCTTCTAACTTGCAGTGATAGTAATACAGCGCTTTCACTTCATTCAGACCCCCCCACAACTCACAACATGCAAGCTTAACTTACTTGTCTACGTGCGTTAATTTTACTCTCCTCCTTTCCCCCCGTAATTATTAACTATCGCTCACTCCACTCGTGACATCCCTAACTTTAGCTTTAAAGAAATCCCCCCTTTCCATCCTTTCCTTTCTGAAATATCTGAAATCTACAAGTTGTTTTAAAGATTTTTAACATATTTACCGAATTATTTTTAGATTTATACAAAATATGTTATTGAGAACAGATAAAACAATTCTATACTGACATTTTTTCCGTCGTAGTTTTATTTGTGAAACTGAATTTCAACCAGTTATGGGTGAATATCAAACTACAACAAGGTTAAAAAAAACAATACATCAGCAAAAAAAAACAACACGAGAGGCATAAAAGAGCTGCCATCGTGCTGAAGCGCCGTTAAATCCAAACTCAAACTCAAACTCTCCATCCTTAAATTCTGGTGGACTGCATCATATCAACGCTCTGGGTTCAAGGCCTTTGTTTCCCAGAACCTATCCACCAATTTGCCTGCCTCTGTTAACATTATTCCTGCATTTCTACGCAGTCATCCACCCCCCCCCCCAAACCACACACACACCACACAATTACACACTAGTTATATCTTTATCGTCTATAGGATAAGAAAATCGTGCTCGTATTTCTACCCTCTAGCCAACCTGTCTGTGGCGCCAACATCTGAGAAAGTCCTTATAATGACAAGGAAAGTTCAGCCGCTATTAAGCCTGTAAAGACGAGAGAATACAATGATACCTTTGCTCTTCACATCTTTTATGTGCAGCTCTCCGGTGTTTTCGGTCACCCAAGACTTTCAAACGTTCGTTTTGAATTCTACATTTCAAATTCGTCCTTTTTGTCGTGTGAATGATTCAATCTCTAGCACTGTTTACTTTTATTTTCTTATACAATCAAATTCCAGCAGCAATTACGATTAAAAAGACATGACAGTACAATGAGAACTCAGCACACCTACGTGTTCATCTGTAAAAGAGAAACTTGGCGATATTGCTTACTATTATTGCAGCACGCCATGCTGTTAGATGTATAAATCCAGACCATAATCTTCAAACTGCATACTAATAATAATAGTTCGTCCATCAGGTATGATGATGACCTTAACAACACCAGGGGAATAAAGAACAGAAATTGTTGAGAATTTCAACACATGGACAATAAAGAGAACTAAAGGACACAGAGGACAGAATGGAAAGACTGTTCTTTCATGACTTATGGCTTCTCATGTGACTGATAAGTCCTATTTTTGCCCTGCAGACCCTTCCACATAAATGACAAGAGTGCTCCGTTGGTTCAGTACCACTGGGCCTTTTCTTGCGCCGTTCTCTTTTTTTGATAGCCTGCTGGACTCTGTCAGCTTCCCATGCTTTGCTGCCTCTGGTAAGGGCCGCCCTCCAATTTGCACGATCAAGCGAGAGCTTTTCCCACTCACTCACATCAATGGCAAAGGCCTTCAGTGATTGCTTGAGAGTGTCTTTGTAACGTCTCTGTGGGGCCCCAACATTCCTCGTTCCATTGGAGAGCTCAGAGAAGAAGATTTGCTTAGGGAGTCTGGAGTCGGGCATTCTGACAACATGTCCTGCCCAACGTAGCTGAATTTTTTTCAGGTGGCAGAAGATGCTCAAACTGCATACACTCCTTATTTATCAGTACAAAAACAACAACAGGGGATTGGCAACAGCTGAATGGCCGTTCTTCTGAATTTTTTAATACTCATTCAATTGTACTAGTTTGCTGTTGTTGTTTTTAGTTTGTTTAGCCCGAGGAGGGGCATTCCTGACCGAAAGCTTGCGTTTTCTTTTCTTTTTTACCATTTCATTTCTAATTCCTTTGCGCTTTGCTATTTATTGTAACCTTTCTTTATTGTTAGTTCCAACGCATGGCTTTGCAACAACAATTTTTTTTTTTTTGGCCACAGTTTATTACTTATGATCCAAAACAGGGCTGTTGCCTGAGATTGAATCAGAATTTGGACAATGTAAAAGGGGTCTATTTTTTTTTTTATTACTTAATCTTCATCTTACTTGTGCGACACAATGTTAGAGCATATTAATCTATTCAAATGTAGCTTGTTCAGAATTAACAGTGATACTGGTTGCAGAATCTGCAGAATGTGCCACTGTACATTTCCGGGATTACGAGTATCTCGACCTTAGCTCTCGTCTGTTCCAACTCCATTTTTTGCACAACTGAGAAATTGGACGTTAAACTATTGCGGCTTTGGTATTATGATAAGGAGTTAACATAGATCGTATCTGTGAAATAGCTTTTCAAGTGTCACAACTCATTTTAAACAGGTGTCAAAGTGTGCATTTGTAATACCTCTTCCACATACTAAAGATCTCTAGTTTTTCAGAAATGGAAATAGAACAACCAAGAACTAAAGTTGCGGTATGCAAAATCGTTCATGTTAACTCTGACTTGCTGAATTTCTCCTCATTTTTTATTTCTTTCTTCCTGCATTTCTTTCTTTCCTTTCTTCTTCCTTTTGCTTCTTCTTTCTATTTTAATGTACTAACTTTTTATAATCACGTAATAATTATGTTTTACTGTTGTGGACAAATGCTAACAAACTAGTTGAATGGTTGCTTGAGTAGTTTTGACTCTATAATAGTCAACGGCAACCCAAGTGTGCACAATCTGACAACAAAGGCGCAGCTAAAGATTCTTTAGAACATCTGACCACTGGCTGCTAGCACGGAGTCAGCAAGGACAGTCGGCTATGCATGACCAGGTCGAAGATTATCATATATGTCATCCCTAATCCAAGGGGTGCCAGGCACCGTCTTACAGACAGACACTATGTCCCCAGGTGTCAGAAACAGAAAGTTGGCGTGGGACGCGTGCTGAGTACATCGTCTCCCATTGTAATCTGATGCATATTTGGAGGTCATGCGCTGAAGAAAAATGTTGGACGAGTGCAGTTTGCGACGTGTGGTCAGCATACATTGTGTTACATTTGTGGTCGCGGTTTCAGAGTTTAACCCATATTCTACTTGCGCACCCCCCTGGGGTGCAAATGAAAAATGACCCATTTTGGACTCAACATGTACTATTAACCAAATTTTGTTTCTTTTCCCTTGAAGTGGATTGTTTTTACATGCTCAATATAGATTAGAGTGATTTTCCTTGCCTTTTGTTGTTCAGCTAATGTGGAGGGAAACATTGATTGAGAAAAAAAATGGACCAGCCTTCAACCTCTGCAAATCGGTAAGTGTAGCAATTACATCGCTAGTTGAAAAATTCTGATTGTTACGGAATTATGTACTTTAGTTATCATAATAAATGTGTGAATTCCTATTTTAGATGACTGGTTCATTTTCCATTGGACTTAGTGCAACTTTATCAGTGCACCCTGTCAGGGTGCGTTAGTAGCGAATGGGTACCTCTAAAATCATGCCTGCAATGCCAGCTTAGTCTGTGTGTGGTTTGCGATAGGCATGTGCCTATCATGCTATCATACTGTATTTGACTGTACATAGGTGGGCAGGCTGGGTAAGGTTGGCGAGATGTATAGAAAGGTGACTAGGCCTAGATCTAGAAGTTGGATGTGTGTGTGTGTGTGTGCAGGGTGGGGGGGGGGAGGCCTACTCTGCTGACATATCTTGTCACCGCAATACTTGCAATAATGGTAAGGGGCCGTTCACATCAAGTGAGGTGAGGGGAGGGTTGGGAGCATTCGATGATGACAATGGCATGGGAGGGGGGAGGGGGAGGGGGTGCAACCTAGTCCCATTCAGCTGATAATGAAATTTAGATTTCATGCAGTATATTTTACACACATAGATCTACATCTATCACAAAATAATTTCTTTTTGATATTATTCTTTTTTTCCACTGTCCCCAACCCCAATTCCCAGCCCAAACAGGAATAAGTTTACGGCGCATGAGGTTATGTCTATGCTTGAAGATGAAGACTTCGTAACTGCAGAAATTTTTTTGACGCCTCCTGGAAATGGACAATTCTCTGATGAAGACAGTGGAGATGACGAGGCGGGAGGAACCTTCAGTAACTTGCCTAGATGCCAGCTCAATGCAGCTGCAAGTGCCCACATAACTCGGACAAAAGAAAATGGAGTGATTGAGGAAGATTTTGGAGATGAATCGGAAGCAGAACAGGAAGAGAATGGAGAGGAGAGTGAGGAAGATAATGGAGATGAAACAGAAAGTGGTGGTGAAGAGCAAGCAGCTCGTTCTGCAAGAAAGAAACGTGCGCCAGTGAAGAGAGTTTGGCGAAAAGAGGACAACTATCAAGAGCAGAGAGAATGGCATCCTCTTCCACTCCCAAACTTTCTTTCTCGAAATCTGTCGCCGGCCCAACTGTTCGAACTTTACTTTGACGATGAAGTGATTGATGATATTGTGACAATGACAAATTTATATGCCAGTAGAGACAGTGGTGATCACACTTTTGTCACAAACAAAGATGAGATAAGGGCTTTTTTTACAATCCTGATGATATCTGGGTACACAGTATTACCACGTCGCACAATGTACTGGGAACGCAGCAAGGATTGCCACATTACTGGTGTTGCTGAAATGATGAGCCGTAACAGATTTGACTTGCTTATGCGGTACCTCCACCTCTGTGACAATAATAAACTACCGGCAAATGACAAGATGGCAAAACTCCGCAAGATTTATAGTCTCATCAATGAAAGATGCCTTTGCTACTACGTGCCGTCACAGAACATCTGTGTGGACGAATCCATGATTCCTTACTTTGGACGTCACTCATCAAAACAGTACATACGGGGCAAGCCTGTCAAGTTCGGGTTCAAAATGTGGACATTGGCAGCTGATACCGGTTACATCATCCAATTTGAACCCTATTGTGGAGCAGATGTAAAACACAAGGGAGAACTAGGGCTTGGCGCTGCTGTTGTGTTGGACCTTCTTGCAGAGCTTCCATTGGAATTGCCATTCAAGCTCTACATTGATAACTTTTTTACTGGGCTGCCTCTTCTAAAAGCCCTGTCAGATAAAGGAATCGGCGCAACAGGAACAATTCGAACAAACCGAGTGGATAAGTGTCCTCTTGATGGAAAAAAGATCAAAAACGGAAACAGAGGTGTGTGTGATTACCGAATGGATAGAACAGAGGACATTCTCGTTTTACAGTGGAATGATAACAATTTAGTGACAATTGCCACCAACTGTGACTCCGTGCAACCCATGAAAACTGTCAAACGATGGTCAAAGACGGACAAGGCGTTCATCAACATCCCGCAGCCAAATCTGATCAATGCATACAACCAGAGTATGGGAGGAGTGGATCGTGCAGATCAAAATATCTCATATTACAGGGTCAGCATGCGTACCAAGAAATGGTGGTGGCCCCTGTTCGCCTGGCTTCTGGATGCAATGATCCAAAATGCCTGGATTCTTTACAAGAAGAGCACACTGCACCAGGAGTCTCCCCTGGATCTGTTGGCATTCCGCAGGTCTATTGTCAATACATACATGTTGAGGTACTGTGGTGAGCAAAGAGGAAATGGCCGATCCAGACCGATTGCGACCAGAGTCCCTGACGAAGTTCGTCTTGATAACATGGGACACTTTAGTGTCGATCTCACAACTCAGAGAAGATGCGGTCTTTGTGGCAAGAACACAAGAAAGGGCTGTTCCAAATGCCCAGTTGGTCTACACCAGAGCTGCTTCAACATGTTTCATGGACATTGATGATGGTGGGAGTGGTGGTGGTGATATTATGGTTGTGGCTGCATTTTTGCGGTGGCGGTGATGATGATGATGATGATGATGATGATGATGATGATGATGATGATGATTGTTGTGTTAATGATTTCGTAACGATTTTATTATACAGACATGATAAGATTATGCTTTTGCGCTTCTTTGTTCCTATATTAGCTATAGTGATTTAGAAGTACCCATTCCCTACTAGCGCACCCCACCAGGGTGCACCTCAAAAACCCTACTCAAAATATTTTTTTTTCAAAATCCTTTACAGACTGCCTAAATTATACCCAAAATAGTTCAAAACACACAAAAAAAACAACAAAAAAAAAAAAAAAAATCCTTGGTAGGATATGGGTTAAGGATAGGTGCACACGGGCGACTTTCTGTCGTGTTTCTATCATATCTTACTTTTATACTCCCAGTGATGCTGTGATGAGCCAAGTATCGCATGTTTGCACGTCTCCGTGTGTTCGCTTAAATGTTGTTGTTGTTGTTGTTGTTTTTAAATGCAGCGCGACTGCGACCCCACAGCAACACGAAAAGGTCACATTGCCGTGTACCACTAGGCTTAGAGAAGTGGTCAAGGATTGGGTCTTTTAGAGAACTAATCACTGGTTTTGGGTCAGAGAACACTCATAGTTTGGGAGAGTGAAGATTTAAACATGCATGCACCATACAATATGGGTCAGTAATTTGGGGAAACTGGCGTCACAACCTGTTGGATACCATATTTTTTTTAGAAAACCCGAGACAATGTTACCACTTTGTTTCACTGAAATCAGTTCCTCCAAAAAAATATCAGATTCAGCTGAAAGTTGAAAAAGTACTTTTAGTTCTTTCCCTGACAAAAACGGAAGCTTTATCTGTTCAACGTCCCCATCTTGAGAAAATTTTACCAATCATGACAGCCTTTTATCATAAACCCTTGCCAATATTCACAAGTACCTCTTGTGAGATTTAAGAAAAACGACAAAAAACTGTCCTCTGGTGTCAGATTCAATTCAGCTCTTTAGTTCCTAGTGTTCCATATCTGAAATACAGTTTAGTTTATCAGTACTTTTACATCATAAATATATATTCACTTTATCAGTTATTTGTTTTGCATTCATTCATTCTGTTTTGAACGTTTCAGCATTTCTGGTTGAGACAGTGCAGATCCTCTCTCTAGAGAGTTAATCCAATCGAATTCAATTCATTTTAATTAATTTTACTAAGCGTAACGGCCTTTTTGAAGCCCTAATGTAAAAACACAAAACAACTTAATCATGGTGCATACAAAATGCGGTTCTCTGGATACAAGGCCGGAGGTAAACCATCGAAGAGCTGTACCAGTGGGCCGACAAAGAAGCTCTAACGAAATCAATGCGTTACGTCAAGACAGACTTCCCAGCTGGCTGCAGAGCGAAAGCTCTTTCTTTCTATGGCGCCTTCGATGGTACGAGTTTAATTTGAAAACAACAAAAAAACAACAACTTAATCACGATGCAGCAAGATAGGCCAATACATTTATTCCTAATCAGACGATAATTCGAGTTCTACATCCTCTCTCTTTCACAAAGTACACTGGCGGCTTTCTGCGGCAAGCCTAGTGAGACGTAAATTACAGCAAAAAAATGTTATCCACAAAAGCTGTCAAAGCGGAAGTCACGAGGCGAAAATAAGAGAGGGATAACAGAGAAGATCCATCCTAATTCCATACAGATTTTCAGTGCATGATGATGGATTCAGCTGTCAGTCACACAGTTTGTTTTTTCTTTTCTTTGGGCCCACAGCTACAGAAATGTATGAATCCAGCATTATTCCAGGTCTAAAAAGGCTCTTTGTTTTTTAGCCCTAATTTTCTGACACCGGTACCCTGGATGTTTTGTTTGTTTTTTAACTACAAATACGCGTGGGAATCTTATAAAACCAGCATAGTTACCCCCGGTTTTGCCCGGGATAAACTTTGCTCCCGGCCCCTCTCATTTTCTTTCTATTCCTTTTCTCTCGCACCCCCTCCCCCCCCCCCACCCCTCTCCTTTTTTCTTGAGACAAAGATCCATTCATATTTTACAGCCTCCCGTGCGCATCAGTGCATTGCATACCGTCCCCTGTTGTCAGGGATAAATGCATCGAATTGAACGTTCTCGAAAAGCATTCAGTTTTATATCGCAACCAATAATAACATGAGCGTGGGTCTGGCGAAATCGGGTTCAAGGTGAAAGGCCAAATTCCTGAGAAAACCCATCAAAAAGGGAAAAAAACTGATAATGGAAACTGAGATTTTCTTATGAAATGAAAGATTAGCCATTTTTCTACATTCAGTTAAAATATGTTGCATGAAATCGTCTTAGAAATGTTTTATTTTGATTTTTTTTATAGCGGTACAAAAGTTTCCCCTCAAGACCGATTTCGCCAGATTCAGTCACATAATTATCATTAATAGCTCAAAGTCAATAAATGTAACCAAAAAAAAAAACTCCAAGCCACACAGTTGGACAAAGAAACGGGTGAACAAACAGGCCGTTGGCAACCAGCGTATCCCCAGACACGGACTGGTTGAGCAGCATTTGGATAGCCACATTTGATGCATTTTGATTAGGCGCCTCTGGAGATTATCCCGACTAATATTAAAATTTAAGAGCTTGCATTGACCTGGAAAGCATAGTTTGTGGGGTCTGGTAGACAGTGATGGAAAAAAGAAGTTGCCGGTTTAATCGGACAAATGTAGTGATAGGGATAACTTTAACTTTCCTTGTACTACTGTTCAAATGTCTAACATGCAATCTGTTGTCACCCAGTTCCTATCTTGTCTTGTTCACGACACCGTCTAAATTAAAAATAAATAAAAGTGCAACAAGATCATTGTACCTAACAGAAAACTGCAACACCACAGCAAATTGCATGTGCGCGTCTGACTTGACTCTGACAATCACGTGTTGGCCTCTATAGTAGTGTGGCGTCAAGAGACGCACGCTCAAATGGTATGGCCATGTCATGAGATCATCAGAGCTTGCCAAGACATTCCTGCAAGGCACAGTGCAAGGAGGGAGAAGGAGAGGCAGACAGAGGAAGAGATGGGAGGACAATATCCCACAATGGACGAGCTTGAGATTGAGCGATACAATCAGGAGGTCAGAAAACCGAGAGGATTGGAGGATGCTGGTTGCCAGATCACCTGTGACGCCCCAAAACGGTCTGCCAGACTACGAGATAGAGAGAGAGAGAGAGAGTGACGTCATAAATGACCAACAATTAACACAATCAGTGACCCGAGTGTACTAACAGAGTCTATTACATGACCCCTGTCACGAGTGGAGTGAGTGCAATTAAGGGGATTGCTACAGAGCGGGTGTAGAGTAAGAAGGGCTCACGGTAGACAAGTAAGTTAAGCGTGCTGTTGTGAGTAGTGGGGGGGTCTGAATGAGGCGAAAGCGCTGTATTACTATCACTGCAAGTTAGAAGGTCCTACGGAACGGACCTGTGAATAAGAGCCCATCGGGCAGACATAAGGGGAGCAGTCGAGAAGACTAGTGAGAGAAGTTTTCCAGTGATGACTGGTATGTAGAACGTTGATTGATTATTATGATTGATGTATTATATTATATTCGTCTATTACCATGATGTAAATAAGTAGATGTGAGGAATGTGGAAGTCCTTGATATTGGATATAGCAATGTGCGCCATGGGCGATAGATGAAAGTGAGTTCATGGATTTGTAGCGCGAGTGAGTAGTGTGTACTCCGATGGAGGTGTGTTACCGTAAGATGTGTGGTGAGTGAAAGGTGAACTAGTGTGTGTACGCTTCATGGGTTGTAAGGAGAGGTGGAGTGAATAGAAATGGTATGGCATTATACCAATGTAATGTTATTCTTGTAGGTGTCGAGGACGGGCCGCAGAGCCACCTCGATGAGCACAGGGGATAGGCCAGCATAGGGCCGGAGGCCACACATAGGCCAGAAGTGAGGCTGTCAGTGCAGGACAGTAGAGGCACATAAAGTCGTGGCAGTCAGGCCACGGACAGGGACGTAGATATGAGCGTGAATGTGATAATGCACTATTGCCATGTTGAGGGGCTAGTGAACTAATAATGTACTGGTGAAATGATAATGTCTATTGAAATGATAATGTGTTATTGCCCTGCTGAGGTGCTAGGGGAGTGCTAAGGAGTATGACAATAGGAAGGTGATATTGAGAGACTGCGGTGCCAGTGAATTATTAATGTGCTATTAAGACCCTGAGGGGAGAGGCTGAGGCCGAAGTGCCTTTAGGAGTAACTACCGGATTGTGGATCCGAGGGAGAGTGTGTGTGAGAATAAGGCCGTTGTACGGCAGTTGATTTCAATAATATAATGTATGTAATTGCGCTATTATCTGTATAATTATGTTTAATAAATGTGTGAGTCTGATGGATTGTTCTGTTAAGTGTTAACTTGTTTGTTCGTGATTGTTGTCCTGTCATAACTTATTACATCTCCCAGTCTGGGATTTGTGACAACCCCCAACGCCCACGCACCCCCTTTTGAGGTATGCTTGTAGATAACCTTGGGAGACAAGTGGAGGCCAATCTGACCCATTTACACAAGACATGGGGGAGGGGTGGCGGAGGAGGTGACCTTTACCAAGCAATTTATCTAATTGGAAACGGCTGTTCTGGCCAGTGAGATGAACTATGGAGACCTGGCCAGAGATAAGACATTTTAGACCAGGTAAGGTCAGCGTTCCATATAGTGCGGGCCAGACCGGAACATTCTATGAATACAGAGGGCCGGGTGCTCTTACATTAAAGCTTTTCTATTAATACCATATTATTTATTCAGACGTTATGTTTGTTACGTGTATATATATATATATATATATGGTTTTACACCTCAGTGACAGGTGTGTAATGTAATTTTCAGTCAACCTCGTGAGCCGCCCAAATTTTCTTGGCATTCCATAGGTTCCCCATGTTTGTTTAGACTGGTTTCCAGACTTCTGTATTTTGTATACTTCTTTGATCCCGTTTGGGAATTTTGCCTTAGTGTCATTGCAGCCCAGTTACAACTTGAGCAGACACGTCGTCGCCACAGTGTAGCGCCGGTCGGCGGTTTTGGTTTGGTTTGTTTTTCGGGGGGGGGGGGCGGGGGGGTGTGGTAGGGATACTTTTTTTTTCATCTGCCCGGGCAGCGGCCTGTTCGGCCTACTCTTCTCGATTTCCAACTGCCAAGGTATCTTTAACTTGCACAAGGTGCGCAAGAGCCATCCTAGTTTTCGTCTTTATCCGAGGAGACTAGGTGCTCGATCCTAATTGAGAAAAATCCCAAAATTCCAACATGCCTGGACCGGCGGGGATTCCAAATCGCTACCTTCGGCATGAGAGGCGACCCCCATGCCTCTTGACCAATGTGTCCCATTCAAAGCTTAACCTGAAGCTGGGTTTTTCCTGCGTTATTTTCAGAGCAAAATTGGCTTCGGATTGCGACTCAAAATAATAATAATAAAAAGTGAAATATTGCCTTTCTATGATAACGGATTTTTTTTTTTCGTGGGGGGGGGGGGGAGAGAGAATTATGGCACAACTATCCCATCGTTGACGTATCGCAGGAAAATGATACGGTGGTCCAGAGGCAAGGTGCTCGCCTCTCATGCCGAAGGTAAGGCGTTCAAATCCCCATCGGTGCAAGGCATGTTGGAATTTTGGGATTTTTCTCATATTTTTCTGTCTTTGGTCCTTTGGTGTCTAGGATCGAGCACCTAGTCTTCTCGGATAAGGACGAAAAACTGGGAGGGCCCGTGTGCATGTTGAGCATATTAAAGATACCTTGGCAGTTGGAAATTGAGAAGAGCAGGCTGAACAGGCTACTGCCCGGGCAAAATTAAATAAAATGTATCCCTACCACTCCCCCCCACCCCCCAAAAGAAAACCCGCTGTCTGGCGCTGCACTGTGGTGACGACGTGTCTGCTCCAATTGTACCTGGGCTGCAACGACACAAAGGCAAATTTCCCAAATAGCATTAAAGAAGGAGACAAAATCCAAAAGTACAAATACAAAATAATGTCAAACTTTTATGTCAGCTTAGGAGATGAAACAATATTGCAAGCCACGGCATCAGAGCATTTGTTAAATGTGCACGTGTGAAGGCAAGTTTGTGTAGCTGTATGTACTTATGTGTGCGCGCGTGCCCGCTGATATTTTTACAAATTGGCAACTGGTTGAACAAAGAAAAAATGTGTACCTGCGTGCTCATTTGTCTACATATCAATAAACAGTAAATAAAAAGTATGGACAAAGAGAGCAAACTGAACAAAAGACATAGAATAGGCATGCTTTCTTTTGTGTTTAGATAGTTCTATTGACCCCTCAAGCCGGATAGTGTTGTCCTTATTGTTATATCGGTACATCCATCAGACAATGACAGGGGGGAAGGGAAGGGGTGGGAAGAGGGTCATCCATAACGTATGTGCGCCCGATTATGGCGTTCTTTGAAGCAAGCTCCTCCTTATGCATGCTTTTTATCCTTGGATTCAATAGTACAACCACTGACTGTCTATGAGAAGACCTGAATATTCTAAAACTTTAGTTGGTATTTTGCGTGGACTATTTCTCTGTTTCGCTACGCAGAAAACAGAAACGACAGTGGAAACGTCAAACAAACTTCAAGTAATGAAATATTAATAACTTTTTTTTTGGCACACCTTTTCTTTTTTTTTTTTTTCATGTCTATGTACATGGAAGCCTCCGACTTACTTTGTCTTTAAGAAAAAAGTTAATAAAACCAATTGCTTCCTTACCATAAGTGAAAGCGTACGTAGATTCCCCCCAAATCCTGTCTCCCACTACCCTCAAGTACGCTTTCCTGTGCACTGGGGTCATCCACCCCCTCCCACCCCACCACCCCCGACCGAACGTACGCAATTCATGGATGTCCCCATTATGCGAATCCCTCCTGAAACAAAGATGTCAAGCTGGTCGTGGCTACTTTCAATTCCCACCTGTCTACTAGCAATCGTAGCTATACGTAACACCAACTGAGCAACAGTCAATTATGTGTTTATGGTTGCTACGAAAGTACATACAAGACAACTTTCATTGTTTTGTATAAGTGAAGGGGAAAGAATAGGGAAACGCTTGTCATCAAGTCTATTTTCAGGCCAGCGCGGCTTTGATGTGTGACGGTCATAAAGCTGTCTTGTACGGCCACGCTCTCTTTGAAATCAAGTGGCGGTCAGCCTGCTGATAAACAACTTGAGTGACCGAGAATGCAGGCTGTCATCTCCTATCTATGACAAGCTGTCATCAAATGCACGGATTCTCAACTTGTCGACACCTGACTTGCGGCCTTTATTGGCCGCCAGGAGAACAGAGCAGATGGCAGAAAGTTTGGGGTGTTCAGACCGCGCAGAAAAGAGCAGAGCGTGTAAATGGGCCAGTCCAATGCCCACTGAAGTATCTGAATTGTTGTCACTTGATGAGTAAAGCTGGGTTTTCATACGTGCAGAAACAGAAACGACAATGGAAACGTCAAACAAACTTCAAGTAATGAAATATTAATAACTTTTTTTTTTTTGGCACACGTTGCCATTGCCGTTTCCGTTTCCGTACACGTGAGAACACATCTTTAGCCTTTAGATCCCTTCAAAAGTAAAGTCCTGAAGGCTAATTTCGTATCCTACCTCTCTGCTCTGCTAGCAGTCTGAACACTTTCGTTACATCTAGAACAGTGTAACATTTTATTTGGCCTGCTCTGCTTTACAGGCGGTCCGTATGCCCCTTATGGGGCTAGGACGGTATAATTATGATAAATAAACTACAGGAAAATAATATTGAAATTTACATTGTGCCAGAATTGACAGAGGATTAAGTTAACCCCCCCCCCCCCCCAGGCCCCAAGTATGACCAGTGATACAGAGAAATTTAACACTTGGTTGCAGTTCCCACAAGAACTCAGGGCGAGAAAAGTCATTTTTTAGTAATTTCTACAATTTTTTTTTCTATGCACTAAATCAAGCCAATGATCACTAAGAACAAATTCTCACAAAATCAGAATTTTCTCACAAGCAGAAATGGGGCGGGGCCTGGAGGGTTAACTGTTTCCTTAACTGTGAGAACTGGAGCGCCAGACTAAGGCTAGGCTCATACAGGGGCTGGGTTGTGTCGCAATCTCATCGCAGTCACATTGTTTGTTTGTTTTTTTTTTTGTTGAAATCTGGGCGAATGAACAGATCTATGTTAAGACGTGCGAGACAGTGACATATTGCAGAGTGAAAGGGAACATGTAATTATGCACAGTTACTGCTTATGTTGTTGAAAATATAATGTATAAACAAACGTATCAGTTTATTGCCCTAAATGAAAAACCTTCCAGAACTCTCCTCCCCCATGTGCACCCTTTTCATACTCTAGAAGCACCTCCCCCCCCCCCACCCCCCACCTTTCCCTCGAGCGTACGGACTTCATGGACGGCCCTTTACAAGTTTTCCCCTTGCCCCCATATCCAAACATCCTAACACACCAAATGACAAACAACACATTCATGCTACTTGGTGGTTTATGCCTCCGTATTTTTTTCTTCCTTGGGCCCTAATTTTTTTAGTCCAGACATCAGACAGGTGTGGCTACGAATAGATCCTCAGTCCTGACGCGGGCAGAGGACCATAATTATACAATAAAGGTCTATGCCATTGTCAGTCAGTACTTCTATTAGAGAATAAATATCTCTATAAATAAATGTGCTTGCATAACACCAAGTACGTAATTATTATGTTACCTCAACGAACTCCTTTTGTGCTCCCTCCTTGAAAGAAAAGAGTCCTTTTGTGCTCCCTCCTTGAAAGAAAAGAGTCCTTTTGTGCTCCCTCCTTGAAAGAAAAGAGTCCTTTTGTGCTCCCTCCTTGAAAGAAAAGAGTCCTTTTGTGCTCCCTCCTTGAAAGAAAAGAGTCCTTTTGTGCTCCCTCCTTGAAAGAAAAGAGTCCTTTTGTGCTCCCTCCTTGAAAGAAAAGAGTCCTTTTGTGCTCCCTCCTTGAAAGAAAAGAGTCCTTTTGTGCTCCCTCCTTGAAAGAAAAGAGTCCTTTTGTGCTCCCTCCTTGAAAGAAAAGAGTCCTTTTGTGCTCCCTCCTTGAAAGAAAAGAGTCCTTTTGTGCTCCCTCCTTGAAAGAAAAAAGTCCTTTTGTGCTCCCTCCTTGAAAGAAAAAAGTCCTTTTGTGCTCCCTCCTTGAAAGAAAAAAGTCCTTTTGTGCTCCCTCCTTGAAAGAAAAGAGTCCTTTTGTGCTCCCTCCTTGAAAGAAAAAAGTCCTTTTGTGCTCCCTCCTTGAAAGAAAAAAGTCCTTTTGTGCTCCCTCCTTGAAAGAAAAGAGTCCTTTTGTGCTCCCTCCTTGAAAGAAAAGAGTCCTTTTGTGCTCCCTCCTTGAAAGAAAAGAGTTCTTTTGTGCTCCCTCCTTGAAAGAAAAGAGTCCTTTTGTGCTCCCTCCTTGAAAGAAAAAAGTCCTTTTGTGCTCCCTCCTTGAAAGAAAAGAGTCCTTTTGTGCTCCCTCCTTGAAAGAAAAGAGTCCTTTTGTGCTCCCTCCTTGAAAGAAAAAAGTCCTTTTGTGCTCCCTCCTTGAAAGAAAAAAGTCCTTGAGCGTTTTCATGTGTACCGAAAGGGAAACAGCGAAGAAAAATTTAAACACCCTTCAAGTAGTGAAATACAAAGAATGTTTCCATATGTTTGAAAACGCCATTTCCGTACACATGGAAACGTTCTTTCGTTTTACCACTTGATGTTATTTTTTGCCGTTTCCGTTGTTTCCGATTCCGTACATATGAAAACACAGCTTTAGTCTTGCATTTTCAGCATAGCCGATAGAAAATATGAAACCACAGGTGGGAGCTGGACTCAAAACGGACCGAAACCATTGATCACGCCTGAACGTGCCTGTAAATTTGCATGTTTTGTATTTTTTTAGCAATATAAAATGATGATGTATGTATATAATTACACAAGCTGAAGTTGGACAAACACCAGGATAGGGCTGAAATTTTCAAGTTCATATAGAGGCCTTTTGCACATTTATAAAATTCCTTCTGGATCTTTAAAGACGTTTTTTGAAAACTTTACAGATAAAACAATTCTGATGTCGTAGCCGATAAAGCTCTGAGTTTCAACTTTAAATAATTAATAGTGGACCCAAAAAATGTTGGACCAAAACCACTCGACACGCAAAACCTAAATGTAAAATTTCATTATTCTGTATTTTCTGTACGAATATGATGATATAAGAATACACGCAGGCTGAGGGCGGAGAATATTCAGGACAGGCCTGAGGTCAGCCGTGACGACGACGAGGACAATTCCTAACTATTGAAATTAAAGGAAAAAGAAAATAAATAAAAAAAATACTTGGGTGTGTCTTGGAGAGAGAGACGGTCACACGGACAGTGAAGCTTTAGTCAAGGCTTTTCATTAGATGCTGAAAGTTGAGTACTTTAACAGCTCGGCCTGACTCAGATGCTAAAACTTACAACCTTATTGAGAGTGGCATACATGAGACACTGGGATTCAAAGTTTGCGTGTATAAGTTATTGTTGGTTTTTTTTTTAGTTGTCTTTAAACATCAGGCTTTTTCTTTTTACACAAATGAAAGCAAACCATGTTGTTGTTGTTGTTGTCGTCGTCGTCGTTGTTGTTGTTGTTGTTGTTGTTGTCGTCGTCGTCGTCGTCGTCGTCGTCGTTGTTGTTGTTGTTGTTGTTGTCGTCGTCGTCGTCGTCGTCGTCGTCGTTGTTGTTGTTGTTGTTGTTGTTGTTGTCGTCGTCGTCGTCGTCGTCGTCGTCGTTGTTGTTGTTGTTGTTGTTGTTGTTGTCGTCGTCGTCGTCGTCGTCGTCGTCGTCGTCGTCGTCGTTGTCGTTGTTGTTGTTGTTGTTGTTGTTGTTGTTGTTGTTGTTGTTGTTGTTGTCGTCGTCGTCGTCGTCGTCGTCGTCGTCGTCGTCGTCGTCGTTTCGTTGTTGTTGTTGTTGTTGTTGTTGTTGTTGTTGCGCGCATTGAATGTCAAGTGTCAAATGAGCAGAGCTAAAGACTACTGAAAGTCACATTCACTCGCTGCTCATCTCATGTACTGGCATATTGACAATTTCCTCATCCCTTTGTAAAACAGCCTGAAATCTATTCTTTGGTTTAAAGACTTTTTGCATATTTTTTCATAAAATTCCCCTTGGAGTGCCATACAAATCATTTTGACAACTTTAAAGATAAAACAAGTTTATTATTATGGAACCTTTAAATTTTATTCGCTATATTTTAAATGGTGAAGCTCTGAGTTTCAACCTTAACTAAATAGTGTATATTTAAAAAAAAAAAAAACTTGGAAGGGTAAGATGGCCGTTATCGTGTAACTCAGACTCATACTATAACTCATAAGCATCAAACTGAACGTTTCTCAAATGTAGTCTTGTTGCGAATGTGTTCTGCACCTTTCCTACAACGGTTAGACCCCGAACAGACAAATAGAATGATCAGTTTTCTTGGTGACTGTACTGATAAATGGTAATGATTTTTACAAAACATGAAAGGGAAAGTACAGTACGAAGATTCGTTTTTAGCTTTTCAGAATTGAGTAGTAACACAACGCTGTGCTCATGAGAAACGACTGGTCTAACTTCACTGTAGTTGCTTTTCTTGTTGGTTATCTTTTTTTTTTTAAACTGGGTTCAAGTTGTATTTTTTCCCCTTTTTTCCCCTTTCCTTAAATAGTATCCTTATAGAGAAGACAAGAAACAATAAATTTATTTCGTCATAGGAGGAGTTAAAACTCCACTCCATTTAAGAATTGGAAGGTCCTGTAATATGCTCCAAACGTTATCCAATTTTTCAACAAAAGTGGAGTTAGGTCACTCTTTCAGTCATGGGCACAATTAAAATGATGTAAAGGTTCACGTAACTAAAGCATCAAAATCCCATACACCAGCTCGCCAAAAGGTAGCTAAAATGCCAGAGCCTTCTTAACGCACGGGTACACTGGGTAGTTGCCCTGCCACCCCAGCGGCTTAATTACCCCGTGCATGCAAATCTACATTGGTTTTTACAAGTAAAAACAGAAAATTCTATTGCTTTGCCCATGGGCCCATAATGGTATTGTGGTGGTCCTGTAAACTGCACTCCAGATGCCTTTACTTGCCGTAAAGTCAGGTTGTTTTAACAGTTACTGCACTCCAGATGCCTTTACTTGCCGTAAAGTCAGGTTGTTTTAACAGTTACTGCACTCCAGATGCCTTTACTTGCCGTAAAGTCAGGTTGTTTTAACAGTTTACGTTACTGAACCAGCAACTCTTCTCTTTGACTGAACATTTTTGGTTTTTTGCACTATAGCGACCTCGCGCATCTTCATAAGTTGACATTCTTTCCGATTCATTTCGAACTGCTCTGTCCACTCATTCTTAACAATCTTTAGAGGCCGTGTGTGATTTAAATCAGAATCAGCAAGATAACAAAAGGCAGACACGGATTCCAGTATTACTCTGAAAGCAGACACTTCTTGTTCAAATTTTGTTTCGTTTTTCAACTTGGCCTCGAATATTTCCAGTGATCTCCGATAAAGAATGATATCCATGGCTTCCCATTTCGAGAACAGCTCTAAAGCCTCCTTTGTGTAATTCTTCGAATAGATTAGTGATTTCCAATCTGTTGAATTTTTCATCTTGTCACTATTAACATTACGTTTCAAGTAGACAATGTCCTGAAGTTTCCAATTCAGAAATCGACGCAATAACACCAATGACTCATCAAATCGATCTGATATCAACACCAGATCGAAAATCTTGTGGATTCCAGAAACAAACGCCTCTATTTTTTCTGTATCTGCCTTTGCTTTCTCAAAATGGCCTAATGGAAATCCGAAATCCACCATCATTCTATTGTTGAGTTGCTTGTGTCGAGGGTTGCCAGCACTATAGTGTAAAGGATCTCTCAAGAAATGCGTAATGGTGTCCTGTGGGTTGTCTCTGACGCAGCGCAGTATATCTGAATATCTCCATACATGACCGTAATAAGCAAACGCAGACCTGAATTGTTCAAAAGGCTCTCGCACTATCCCCACGTAAACTGTGTCTTTGGGGAAATATTTAGCAATTTCTTCATAGTTAAACACGATGTGATTGGTTAAAATGTCATATTTCTGGCCTTTTGGGTGAGCAATCAGTGACTTTGGATTGATGAAAGTGCCGGATTCGTTGATGTGGTTGTGTCTCATATTCAGAAGAACGCTCAGGTTGTGAGACATTGCAAAGCGCAAGAGTATATTCTGTACAGTAGTGCTGGCTGCTTTGTGTACTTTGAGAAAGACGATATGATGTTTCTCAGTTTGCTTGGTTTGCATTTCTCTGCTTGGACCAGCCAAGATTCTGTCCCATGATAAATGCGGCTGCATTCTGCTCAGAAGCAAAATACAGCTTAAAATTGCAAGTAGGCCCCAGGCGGCGGAACAACAGAACCATCTGGAATGTTCATGAAAGTTTAATTATTGTTGGGGTTAACTGTAATGCATTAAATGAAACAAAGTTATTCGCCCTTCCATTCAATCAAACTATGCCACAGGTGTCTGTGCATAAAATAATGTGAGTGGATATGACAGATCGGACTTAAGGTAAACGACAAAATTCCTGAGAAAGCCACCCCAAAGAGGAAACTTTTTCTATGGAAATTGTGAACATTTGCTTATGATATTTGTATTTGTATTTGTATAACTCTTTAATCCCATTTGGGAAATTTGCCTTTGTGCCATTGCACCCCAGTTACAATTGGAGCAGGCACGTCGTCGCCACAGAAGATTTCTGCATTTGTTCTGCATTCAGTTAGAATATTTTGCTTGAAATCATCTTAGACATATTTTATTTTGATTTTTTCAAAAGAGATATGAATGTTTCACCTTTTCCCCGTTTTTGTCAGATCTACCAACAAATGTTGAACACGCAACTATCTACCTCTACATACATGTACAATTTTAACGTTAAAATAACTAACTGCCTGCCTACGTGTTCATGTGCAGATCTTTATACAAAATAGTGTTTTGTTACTCTGTAAGTGAGTACTATCGTAACTCAGTTTTTACACATTTCTCAGGAGAAAGAATAAAAATTGAATAACTTTCTTTATCAGACAATAACTGCTATATTTAAACAATTTAAGAAACAAACAAATAAAAAAACAACAACATCATTTAAGCCTAAGTTTTCAGATTTTGCTCTCTAACTTATATTATAACCTGCAGGCTGTAAAGGGCTACCAGCATGCCAAATAATTATATCAAATTTACGAGTCACTACAGTCTACCATGCTGCCTCCGAATTCATCCATTGAACGATGTACACATTCAATCAGGAATAAACGTCTTCAGTGTGATCCGTCCTAAGATGAATAATTTTTGGTACTTTTTCGAGCGAACCTTTTAGAAGTGCTGTCCCAATAGGCAAAGGAGAAACTGGTTACCTTTTCATGATCATGTTCCTCAGATGGAAAATACCAGCCAAGTGGGGATAATTTCGTGAAACCAAGGAAATTGCGTACACTTTCTTCCAGTCTGCAGACAATAGTGAGTTACCACACTTGTTGCCAGATCATGACTCTTCGAAGCTGTAACTGGCGTGAACTAATGAAATACTCTTTTTTTTTTTTTTCTGCCCAGCCCTTCAAACTTTTCTCTGTACAGAACACCCGCGGGTTTCAGAATTCGATTAATCTATATTCATACTATGTAAGTCATATGAGCCATTGACAATAGTATTTCATAGCCTACGTTAACCCTGGAGGGGCCAAAAACGGATCCATCCATTAAAATTGACAATTGTAGTAATACGTCATTATGTTCATGTAAATGTTTTTTTAAAAATGAATTAAATGAATCAAAGTACTTGGAACGACTACCATACGTATTATTGCTGCTGTTTCGTCGCTCTCAAAAGATAAAGGTCCGGCTGGTATACAAACATTTTCTTTCCAGATATTAGTTCCATTTGGTACAGTTTATTGATTGATTGATTGATTGATTGATTGATTGATTGATTGATTGATTGATTGATTGATTAGCATAACGAAGGATTTATAGTGCAGAAGTGGTAGGGATAATTTTTTTTGTTTGTTTGTTTTTTGTTTGTTTATGTTTGCCCTGGCAGCGGCCTGTTTGGCTTGCTCTTCTCGATTCCCAATTGCCAAGAAATCCTTAATGTGATCAACGTGCACTTGGGCCCTCCGAGTTTTTCGCCCTTTTCCAAGAAGACTGCGTGCTCGATCCTATAGGATCAGGGACTGGAAAATATGAGAAAAATCACCACATTCCAAAATTTCTGTACCTACAGGGATTTGAACCCGTTACCTTCGTCATGAGAGGGGAGCACCTTGCTTCTAGACCAACAAGTCTGCAGATCCGATCAGTGTTCCATGCATCCTGCCATCTGCTAGTTTTTGTCTCTTCTCCAGTAGAGGATTTATAGGGGAACAGCCGTGCCGTTTCTGCTTGAGGAAATAATCGTACACATGACATATTACTTTGGAAACTGAGTGGATTTACAGGATTATTCCAGACAAGCAATAGTGTGCAGAAAGGGGGCTGGGGGGGGGAGGCGGCCCCGGGCATCCAATCAAAGAGTGCCTAGGCCCTATACCTGAGTCTTGGAG